>WARS01000751.1:0-16387 GCA_008933995.1 Datnioides undecimradiatus
TCTCTCTCTCTCTCTCTCTCTCTCTCTCTCTCTCTCTCTCTCTCTCTCTTTCACACACACTAACATACTGACACACACACACCTCTCTCCTTCCTGCCATGCCCTCGCAGACTGCCAGCTTGTGTAACTTCCACACCACTTGATACCATTGACGTTGAAGTCCTTTTTATCAGATACGGATCTTGGCCTTTCCATGCGCACACACACACACACACGCGCACACACAGTGACGTCCACATCTGATGTAATATCACACAAGTTGTGCTCGTGACCGTGCCACAATTCACCGCATCATTTGAGATAATTGTGTCAAGGCCAATAAAAATATAGTAGGAACTGTTTTAATGGGAAAAGCTGCAGAGTATTTGATTCCGAAGGTGCCTGTTAGTTTGTTTCTCTCCAGTAATAAAGTTTAGGTTCCTCCGTCAGAGATCTTTTAAATTGCCTTTGAAAACAGTTATACTGAGGGAAGAAAAGAGGAAGTCAGTCAATTAAAAGGATTTTTTCTAATACCTAACTTTCCTTTTACTTTAGCAAAACATATTTAAATGCATGTGTGCTTAATCATTTTTTGTGTATTTGGAAGTGGCCCTGTAATGATAAGTGTCGTTAGTTCAAGTGTCTTTCCTGAACTTTGATTAAAAAAATCCCTCCCGTTGGTGTCCTACACATAGACGTGATCGACCTGAGCTCGGGTGAGGATGACAGCGTTGTCCACGTAAGCTGTGAGTCCACCAACGAGGAAGAAGAGAGCGAATCGAGCGGCGCGCATGCCAATGATGCCCATAACAGGCCGGACGCCCAGGGCAGGGTGCTGGTCAATGTGAACCATCCAACCACAGAGAAGGACATTTTCCTGGCACATCAGCTGGCGCGTGCAGTCAAACCACACCAGGTATTTTTACTGTATATGACCTTCTGTTGAATACCTTAGCGAAATTCTGCCGAAAATTTAATAGAGTATTTTATTCTCCCTCCTTTCCCTTCATCTCACCTTGTTTTCCTAACACTTTTCTCTTTTGTCACGTTTCTCCTTCCCTCTCTATCCTCCGTCTCTTCCCCTTCTACCTTCTCTTCCTCCTCAGATCGGGGGTATCCGTTTCCTGTACGATAACCTGGTGGAATCGGTGGAGCGGTTCAGCAGCAGCACCGGATTTGGCTGCATCCTGGCTCACAGCATGGGCCTGGGCAAAACGCTGCAGGTCATCTCCTTTATCGATGTCCTGTTCAGACACACCCAGGCTCACACCGTGCTCGCCATCGTACCCGTAAGCACCCGAGCATTTAATGTTGGAATTTGTGTGGAGAATTGAATAAGATGCAGAAGTTCTGTGTGGATCCAGAAAATCGATTTTTCGTGCAAACTGAACCAAGAGAATAGAATAATAATTGATTAAATCAAACAATATGAATGAAGAATAAAAAGTGCTTTCACACAATATTCTTGCCAACTTTCCTCCAAGCTTTGAATTTATGATAATAAATGAGTATTCTGGTGAATCAGTCATGACTGGATATGTGACTAAACTGACAACAGCAGTGTTAAAGCAATTCACAACTATATTCATCACTGATTCATAGATGAGCTATTATCAATGTACAATGAACTCAAACAGGCACAACTCTGCTGTTCTTACCGCTAACTGTAAAATGTTCTGTCAGTCGATAATCTCAATATGGAGACCTGAAGGCGGTGAGGACTGAGGACTGACTCTAATTATTTTCATATCAGGTGAATACGTTGCAGAACTGGCTGTCAGAGTTCAACATGTGGGTCCCGCCCCCAGAAGCAATACCTCCAGATACTGGCCCGTCGCTGGTTATGCCTCGTACCTTTAAGGTTCACATCCTTAACGACGAACACAAGTGAGTAACAGAAACAAGAGCACTTGTTTCTCAGAGAAGATAAAGAGCAACGTTATTGATTTATGAAAGAACTTGATGAATACTTAATAAAATACTGAAACGATTTTTAAAATCGTTCTCAGGCACAAACACACACGTGCAGCAGGGTCATTGATTCATTTAAAAGCCTTCTCAGGAGGCCAGATGCAGTTACATCATGTAAAGCAGTGAAAAGTCTTGACCTCTGTCTTTGAAAAAGACAGCTCTGACCTTCTGACCTGCTTCTGTACTCGATCCTTGTCTGGCTTGCCCTCTCCTCCATCCTTCCATCATCCTCTTTCTCAACAGCTGCTTCTGCTGGAAAGACTCGTTTGTACGAGTGTGTGTGCGTGTATGTTTAGGATTAGGGAGGAAGGAAGGAATGCACTCCATGATAAACGTGCACTTCCATGATGCAGCCTTATCTGAATGTGACACAGTAACCTGATTCTGTCTCTCTCTCTTCAGTTTAAAATTATTTTTGGAGCATAAATCTTCAAAATGAACAAAATCAACAAGTGTTTGTTTCTGCTGTTCAAGCACCGCTCTGAAAAGACTCTTCATTTAGTAATCCTTTGGGAATTTATTAGATTTACAGTGATTGATGACAGTGCCAGTTCTACTAATGGAAACATTTAAATATGTCAACCCATCACAATGAGCAGCAATACTGCATTTAACTTATTTACAACTTGGATAGTATATTAAATTCTAATAAAGGTTATTTGGGTACTTTAACTTAAAAGTCAAAACTAAACTAAACAAAAAAAGTTGTTTAAGCGTGTGTTCTCAGTTTTGAGACACACAAGCAGCAGCTGTATTTATCTTTTCTTACATTACACAGGAACACAGCGACCCGGGCAAAGGTGGTGGATGACTGGGCTCGGGACGGAGGGGTGCTGCTCATGGGTTATGAGATGTACCGCCTCCTGTCGTTGAAGAAGAGCTTTGTGGCCGGAAGGAAGAAGAAAAGCAAGAAGACATCAGGGCCTGTCGTCATCGACGTGGACGAAGAGGACAGGCAGCAGGAACTGCTCAAAGGTGGGAGAGATGGAGGGGAGCAGACAATTAAGATAAAAGGTGGAAGAGAGGAAAAAGGAAGGATGAACAGAAGAGGGAGGGAACAAAGAGGGAAGAAGGAGGGGAAATATGGGCATTTTAAAGCAGTAGTAAAGTAATAATCATGGTACAGAAACTCATCAAATGTATTTAACCTGTCCTCCTTCCCCTGCAGGCATCGAGAGAGCCTTGGCTCGGCCCGGTCCAGACGTTGTGATCTGTGACGAAGGCCATCGCATTAAGAACTGCCACGCCAGCACATCACAGGCTCTGAAAAACATCCGAACCAGACGCCGCGTGGTCCTGACTGGTTATCCACTACAGAACAACCTGATTGAGTACTGGTGCATGGTCGACTTTGTTCGACCTGACTTCCTAGGTATTGGGAAAGATCTGCTGCTTTGTTTTAAGGCACATTTTTCTCAACCATGGATAGTTTCTTTAAAATCAAAAGCCAGATTTTGATCTTTTAACTTCAGTTTGTTACATCTTATTTCAGGTACGCGGCAGGAGTTCAGTAACATGTTTGAGCGTCCCATTTTGAATGGGCAGTGTGTGGACAGCACGCCTCAGGACATCCAGCTGATGAGGTACAGGAGCCACGTCCTGCACAGCCTGCTGGAAGGCTTTGTTCAGAGGTGAGACAGCTGAAACTACAGCCCAGAAAAGCAAAACCAAGCTTTCCTTAAACATTTATCACAAGCACTTTACAAATACTGACTGTAAACTGTCTTTATTCCAGACGAGGTCATGACGTCCTGAAGGATCAGCTACCCTCTAAGGAGGAGCATGTGATCCTGGTGCGTCTGTCTCCCCTGCAGAGGGCGCTCTACACAGAGTTCATGACCCGCTTTCGAGAGGCAGGAAACACAGGCTGGCTCAGCCTCAACCCTCTGAAGGCTTTCTGTGTCTGCTGCAAGGTGAGAACAATGAGGGGCACATATGTGAAACAAACAATCCTTTATGTAACATCTGTCTATGATTTCTTTCAAACTTCTGGATCATAGTGTTCTGTGACACTATGATCACCAAAGTTACCAGAATTAATCAATTACAGGATAAATATCTTCTACAAATGTGTTCTTGCTCTGTTTGTGGTCCCACTGTCCTTGTAGCACTGTTACACAACTTCTCATCTGAGTCAGCATGTTTCTACACCAAAATAAATCCCTGGATATTTATTATACTTGGAAAATCCACTGATTGTCACCTTGAGAGAGTGTTTTCACTCCACTGATCTCTTGTTATTCTTCAGATCTGGAACCATCCAGACGTGCTGTACGAGGCCTTACAGAAGGAAAACCTGGCGAATGACCAGGACTTGGACCTTGATGACATCACAACCACAGGTCCCGCCCGTTGTCCAACCGCACCCAATCAGAAGTCCAAACCGCTGGAGAATCCGAATCCCATTGGTGGACTGAGTCTTAACCAGCTGCAAGAGAAAGCCAACCAGGTCATCACGTACGAATGGGTATGTCAAAAGACTCATATATATATATAATAACAACTTACTATTTTTGTTTTTGCCTGTTGTAACGTGAAACAGCACTATATAGTTTACTGAGGAAAAATACAAATACAGTAATGAACTATACATGAATCTACAGTGATGCAGTTTGAAAGTTCAAATTCAGTAACTAACATCGGTGTATGTTTCTAACTATTCACATTCGCAGTTGAAGCTGCTTTAAAACACCTAATAACTTGAACTGTGAATGTGAAGGTGACGCTCGATGGTATAGCCAGTTTCAACCGACTCTCTCTTCACTTGACCAGGCAAAGGACATCATGTGCGACTACAAGCCCGGCATCCTGGAGAACTCTGCGAAAATGGTGCTGCTGTTCCACCTGATAGAGGAGAGCGTCAAGAAGGGAGACAAGCTCCTCGTCTTCAGGTATGGCATTAGACAATACAAGAGCACCTCACCTTTTTACTGCTAATTGGAGCTTAACAAATTATTTGTGCAGTTAAGGAGGGAAAGCAGTTTGCCCTTGTCTCGGGTTTCTAGCTTGAGTTTTGGTTAAATTCTCCTTTGAATTACTAGTGAAGTGAAGATTTTTCCCCAGTCTGTAATTTTGCCCCCTGTCTGCCTCCTGCAGTCAGAGTTTGTCCACATTGACTGTGATCGAAGATTTCTTGGCAAAGAGACCAGTCCCTCCATCACCTAACACGTCCAGCAGAGACAGACCCAACCAGAACTGGGTCCGCAACCTCAACTACTACAGTAAGTGATTGTTAATAGTTCAGTATTTGGTTCAATATATATGCATTTTATCTAAAACATCGAAAAACCTGCTGTTTAGGCCACTGAATCCATGAAAGGGAGTCTTGAACACAGGCTGAGACATGTTAAAATACTACACTGACAGGTGACGCATACAGATGCAAAAACAAATTTTCTGTCCGCCAGCCTTAACGGACAAATCTGTAGGGCTCTGTTGAGGGTGTCTGGAACTACAGTGATTTGGTTGGTGTCTCCAGTCATTGAGTTACAATTAGTGCTGCCATCTGCTGGTGTTTACTGATAACAGCCAGACTTTGGTTTATGGTTCTCCACAGACACGATTATTGTTTTTGTACATACTTATAGTAAGAATTAAGGAATTTGAACTGTATTTTTAGAGAAAATGGAGGTAAATTATACAGAGTAAGAAAAAAATGTAATCCCAAAGCCAGTAAAAACACAGTCTAACTCTTGTGTGATGTCTCAAAGGACTGGACGGAAGTACAACGGCGTCAGAGAGAGAGAGGCTGATTAACCAGTTCAATGATCCGTCCAACACCTCAGCGTGGGTCTTCTTGCTGTCAACCAGGTAACACACACACCAATAACAGAAACACTTACCGAAGAAAACTAAAACATTGAGGTCAGGCCATGAAATCTAACCCAACTACTTACCTCTCTGGGACTCAGGGCTGGTTGTCTGGGCGTAAACCTGATTGGGGCCAACCGTGTTGTGGTTTTTGACGCTTCCTGGAACCCGTGCCACGACGCCCAGGCCGTGTGCCGTGTCTACCGCTATGGTCAGAGAAAGCCATGTCACATCTACAGGCTGGTGTGTGACTTCACACTTGAGAAGAAGATCTATGACAGACAGATCTCCAAACAGGGCATGTCAGGTGAGTCAGAAAATACATGAGTCATGTTTAAACATCCCTTTAAGAGAAAACAATCTAATGTGTGTTGAACTTGTTTTTAATTTCCTGCTCACACTGATTTCAATTAATTTATTGCGGGTTTAAAGAATATTTCCCAGGTCAACTCATTAATTTGGGTAATTTGACCGCTGACTATTTTAATTTTGCAATTTAAAATGGAGGCACGATCCCATTACACAAACCAACCCAGGAAAAAACTGGAGAAAAACAATAAAAACAGGAACAGAAACGCACATAAACACAGAAAGTAGATTAGAAAGTAAAATACATAATCCATATTAAAAATAATAAAACCTTCAAAGCTATGTCCATAGAAATTTTCTCTTAAACATTAATATATTGTGTACTAGTGCAGCTGAACATTCAAACATCTGTCAGTAATCAGACTGAAAAATCCAGACCAGACTCCTCTGTGTGAACACCCACCAGACAGACCCCCCTCCCAGAACTGAATAATCAGCTTTGTGCTGAAACCGGAGTACTGCTGCCAAGAGGCTCTTGTCTGACAGGGTAAACTGTCTCAAGTGTTTGCTGTAAGCTCTGACTGGCGAGACAGACACATCTAGGCTGCTTTTGCTTTGGAGAGCTGTTTGAAATCAACAACAGTTTTTTCACAATCATATCCTTTATCCTCCTCCATGCTCCTAACGTTTTTTATTCCCCTCTCACCACTGTCACCCTCTCTCTGTCCTTGTCAGACCGGGTGGTGGATGACCTGAACCCTGTACTGACCTTCACCAGGAGAGAAGTGGAGTCTCTTCTTCACTTTGTGGAGGAGGAGCCAGACCCCTCCCAGGTCCAGCTGCAGCCCCAGGACAGCATGGAGAGTGTCCTCAGGAAGGCGCTGCACTTCTATCCTCATCTGATAACTAAGGTAGATAAAAAGGAGAGACTGAGGGGGAAACATACTGTCCCTGTATGCCCCCCAGAGGTAGTTGAAAGTAAGCTATGGGGGGGTGTTTCTATCATTTCTGCCCATTTTAAGTAGGCAGTTAGAGATGATTGACAGTTCTCTACTGATTCGATAAGTCAGTGGCTGTTTGAATTAAAATGTTAAAACTTCTTCTAAATCATCTCTTTAAATGTACTTTTGGATTAGGTAAGAACCACACTAAGCAGCTGCAGTTATTCCTCTTCACTGTTTGAGAAATCTCCTGAGGTTCAGGTGTTTCAGAGGTGGTGAGTCACCTCATAATTAAAAACCCTGCTGAATTCTCAGTGGATGTTTTCCAGACTTAACTCTTACAGCAAAACCTTTATGCTGACTTTGTGAGGCAAAGAGTGCCCCATCTGGAACTTAAATGGCATTGTGCTCTTGTGCTTATTTCTGAGAGAAACAAGAAATGAATGGCAGCTGTCTCACATCTTTTTTTCATGCACACTTTCTCCCTTTCAGCAACCATTCCCTCATGAGTCCCTGCTGATAGACCGCAGGGAACTAAAGCTAAGCAACGCTGAGAAGAAGGCAGCAAAGAAGGGTTACGAAGAGGAGAAGAGGGCTTCTGTGCCATACACCCGCCCCTCCTACGCTCACTACTACCCTGCCAGTGACCAGAGCCTCACCAACATCCCTGCCTTCAGCCAGAGAAACTGGTCAGTGACTTGCAGCCGTGATAACTGCCAACAAGAAAATGAACATACTGATAAAAATAAACTTTCATTATGTTTACACATATATCTTTAGCCCAGTTGCCAAATAAAGGGTACAGGTGGCATAAATGGATAAGTGCTGATTTTGTTTCGAGATTTGGTTTACATTTCAGTGCAACTTATTTATCATGTAGGTTATGTAAGGTTTTCATAAGGAAATGTTTAGACTGTGTACCTATCATATAAACCTGGTTTATTTCATTCATGAATGATTGAAAGGTATGAACTGATGAAAAGTAACCTCTCTGCTCAGGCGCCCACCTCCTCGTACTGAAGAGAAACCAGTGGCCAGTGTCCGGCCAGCCCAGTCGACTCCAGTTCCTATGATGCCCAGACAGGCATCTGCTGGCTCTGCCCAGAGCGACAATTCATCAGGATCCAGCATTGGAGGTTTCCCTGTTAACTGCCTGCAAAAAGCCGGAGTGTTTGTACAGAGAATCGTCACCACTACTGGTAGGCAAGCTCTTTGTTTTATTCTCCATATCCATGTCATATTTATTACATCTTAATTGTCTTCATCAATTTTTCCTGAGAATCATCTCCTCCTCATTATAGTAGCTGAAGAAGAAGTTATGTTTCTCTGTACTCATGGTAAATGTGTCTGTCTTGGGTCTGTTTCAGACATAGTGATTCCAGGTACCAACAGCTCAACAGATGTCCAGGCCAGGATCACTGCAGGAGAGAGCATCCACGTCATCAGGGGCACCAAAGGTACCATCTCCCCTCCTTGTTATTTTAGTCGTATTGTTCCAGCTTCACAATTGTGTGAATTTAGTTTGGATTTTTGTCCATCGTACATGACACTAAACTGGTAAGACAAAACGACATTCTGCTTGCGCTGATTTTTCTATTCACCTTTGTCTATTCAAGGCACTTACATCAGAACATCTGACGGCCGAATCTTTGCCATCAGAGCAGCTAATAAGGCCAAGACTGCAGAGGAGAGTACTACAGCGCCACAGAAAGGTAAGATGATTTTCTCAACTGAAGAACTGAACTCCCCTCAAGGTTCTCATATCATTTTTAAGCAAACTTAGCCAATTTAAGGGTTGTATTACTTTCCTAAAGCTAATATCCAACCCTTTGATTCATCTTTTCAGACTCCCAGGACCCACCAGAGGAAGTGTCAACTAATGGTAGTAATGGTTGCCTGTCACTTGACAGGAAGCAGCAGTTACCCTCTAAGACCATACCCCGCCCTCTTTCACCTGACAGCCCGGAGATCATCAGCGAGCTGCAGCGCTACACAGTTGGTACAGGAGCCAGTGCCTCTGGGGGCTTAGAAACTCAACCAGAGAGGGCAGCGGAGAGCAACAAGCTGCCCTCCACCAAACCGGTTCAGACAAATGGCAGCACTGGGAGCAGTTTTGCCAGTGGAAATGTGAGCCACCATGATGCCTCTGTGACTAATATTATCAAACCCAACATGGATGCAACTGCTGCCCAAGACCTGACAACTGGACCCAAGCGCAAAGCCTCTACCCCATCCCTGGATGAGCGGCCCAGTAAGCAGCCCTCCACAGGGAAACACTCCTCAGCCCCCCTGGCCTCACAGGGCTTCCCCTTTACCGGGGGCTATGGCCTCCCTCCTCTGGGCCTCAACCCCGCCGTGTTGGGGGCCTCACTGGGGCACCCACTCTTCATGGGGGCGGGCTCGCCTTACTTCCAACCACCTCACTCTCAACTAGGGGACCCCAGTTACATGTATCCAGATCTGTTTGGCTTTGGCGGAGCCAGCGGAGTCCCTACCTCCTCCTCCTCGACCACAACCACTGCTACCGCTGTCTCATCCTCCTCCCCATCGTCATCTTCTGCATCAGTCAAAGCTACCAGTTCGGTTCCAGGAGCCTTGCCGCCATTCATGCTAAGCCCTAGCATGGCGGGAATGGCTGGGATGCTCCCGCCAGGCTTCCCTCTCTCTTACAGTCAGTCTCTGGCGAGCCTCTACACAGGGTCTATGCTGCCAGGCGGGCTACCTGGTCCAGCTGCCACACCTGGACCAGCTGGAGCCAGCTTCCTTTCCCAGTACCCTCCCACTGCCACCTCCAGTTCATCCTCCTCCTCTCCTTCCTCCTTCTCCCCCTCATCGCGATCTGAGGGCCACCGGGGCCCAGTGCTGGTTAACGGTGGGAATTTAAGCAGCGGCAGCAGCTCAGATGATGACGATGATGTCATTGAGGTGAGGGGACAGTGACTGATGAATGATGTGATTGTTAGAGCAAGCACGATTCAAATTAATAATCACCAAAATAGGATGACATCCTATTTGGTAGGATGAAGGCTTTAAAGGGCCCGTGGCCAAGGCCTCGAGGGAAATGGACAAAAAATGAATGACATTTGAAGTGATGACAACTGAGCCCCTGCTAAAGTGTTTCTTCTGTTCGTCCCTACAGTCAGAGAGGGGATTGAACACAGACTTGACACAGAGCGTCAAAATCTTTACGGCGAAAGCTATCCGATAATAAAACCCAAGAAAGAGAAAAGCTAAGACAGAAAAAGAAAATGAAAACCAGAGGACTTTGGGCTTCCAAGTTTTTGTCCAATACTGGCATTGAAATACTAATCACTGGACTTAGTACTGCTGAATGTGGGCCTGCAGTTACCACAGATGGCCACTAGTTGTACTGTTGACTTTAGAGATTCTAGTTCTGCAGCTTTGCTTAATGTCTAAGACTTTTGCTTTTTTCAGCTAATTAAAAGATGACAGTAGGGTGGAGTCGCATATTAAAAAACAAAGGTTTGTTAATTTAGTTAGCTGGTAGTAACATTTGTTAAATATCAGTAACTGAAATGGTATCGTTTGTCACTTGTCATATATTGCTACTGACTTCTTCTTAAAACGGTAAAGGAAAGGTAAAAAGATCAAACAGAAACATTTGGAAAGCATTTTGATTCAGCTCAATAATTCACTGCCAGGACAGGGGGCATGTATGGTTTCGCTCTCATAGAGGAAAAGTAAAATGGGATCATGATGAATTATTGAAGAAGAGGCTTGTTGAGGATGAGGTTGAAGACAATTACTGAAAACCTTAAAACTCTAATGAAAGAATGTATGCTTAATCAAATGCCTTTAAACCAGGCCTTTTTCAAAAGACTCTTCTATTAAGGCATCAGATGTGGGAAGATCTGATTTTTTTCTTATTTTTCGTGTGTGCATATTTTATATTTACGTGATCTCCTTTACTTTTTACGGAAAATCATTGCCTAAAAACAGCCAGGTGAAAATGAGAAAAAAAACTGTGTTCTTGCGAGGTGTCCTCCTTGTAGCGGAGAAACAACCAACAGAAAATGCCTTTTTGCCTCCATCTTTCTGAATGTTAACTGTGAGAGAGGAGAGGTAAAGAGAGCCCCGCAGTCAGTGCAGCTCTCTGAATCTCACCCACAGTCTTACTGTAGCCTAGAGAAAAACGATGCAAAACACTCACTCAAGCCTATATATGTATTCGTACAACCCCAGAGGATTAAGCTCGCAACCCCTGAGTTTTGGCTACGCTTGTGTTGTTACTGTGTTCGTACCTGTGTGTTGTGTTCTTAAGGGTTACAAAAGGAATCGTTAAAAAAAAAAAAAAAAAAAAGATAGAAACTTGTGTTACTAGGTTTAGTAACTCGTTCTGACGATGACACAGATTCAAACTCTGTTCTGCTGTGTTTTTCTTCATTTTCTTTCTCATTTTGTGAACAGAGGTCATTTGGAAACCAAATTTTTTTTTTTTTTTGAAAGAGAGAAAGAGAGATGGTGTAGCTTTGCCAAAAAATGAGAAATGCACAAGCACATCAGAAACCTCCAGTGAAGAAGATCATGTCTTAAGAGACCAAATAATGTTGTCAACAATCTAGAGCAGTCTTTAAATCCATGTTCTCTCTGCAAGCATCCTCACGGCCACAGTCGAGAAGTACATATCCATCTCCCTGTATGACCTTGCAGGTAACACTGTACACTGTACTGCACTGTAAAAGAGACACAAATCTGTAAACGTCTGCAGGCTGGTTTTCAGGCTTCATATTGTGACCAAGTTCCCTTCAGAACAACCATTAAACCATCATTCTGCTGTTCCTATTGACCCCCATCTGACCACACAAACTGATTTCCTATGGTCGGCACTGTCCTTATGTGGAAAATCTTCTCCTCCCAACACGGCTGCAGCAAGAGCTTTAAAACCCACCAGCTCTTTCGTGGAAAATGAAACATCGTCAAGTAAAAACTAAGCATTTCCTGTTCTTTCTCTTCTGTGTATTTGAAATTGTTAGTTTACTTATGTTTCATTTTTGTTCTCTTTTTACAATGTTTGAATTTACCAAATTAATTTATTTATGACGGTGCATATTTATTCATTTGTATTTTTATTTTTGTACAATGTCTCTTTTTTTGGGTTTCCTTTTTGTTGCTTTTCTTTATCTTGTTTGTAAGATTTTTATGGTTGTTGTTGTTGTTGTTGTTACCACAGATGGAAAACTCCCAGATTTTTTTTTTAAGAAGTGACAATCTGCCCGTCTGACCCGGTGCATGTGAACCTGTGCAAAACTTGCATGTGGACCAACCAGTGAGTGCGTTACTGTGCAAATTAAGAGGCAGGATATCATCTTTAAGAAGGACTGAGTCTTTATCAGGTCTCATTAACACAGTGACTTTGATGAGCTCTTGATTTTGAGAAACCCAAAAAAGGACATCAGGGACACATTAACATCATTAATTGTGATACTGTGTTAAAACCTTTTTCTTGTCAGATATCCTGCCTGTTGACAAGTTTGTTCGCAACTGGTATTTGAACCGAAGTATTTTATCTGAATATGAGCCATTAGTGCATGTAAATGAAGCTAATTCACTGGAACTGGGTCAACAAAAAAAAAAAAAAAATGAGGCAGTCCAACCACACATCAGAAAAAGATGATCATCAAGTGCTTCTCTTTCTTTTTTGTTGTTCATTATATCCATATCACCTGAAATGTTCATCTGTGTCATCCCTACGATGGTAAACAAGCGAGTTTCCTCGGTGTTGAACTGTTTGGTTGTCAGATCTGCGTTTGCTACGCCATCTGACTGCTCTTTTTATTTCACAGCTTTCTACTTGAATTTAGATATTTATTTATACAAATCGATTCGGTTGGATGAGTGGAGCGGACCGTCTCAATTCCAGTTTAGCCGAGGAGAAGATTAAAGCTGCTGTCTTTGAGGATTGGCTCCAGTCAAAGCCTGTTGTGTAGTTTGTTGATGGATAATGTGTATGACCTTGGATTACTTTCAGATCCTTTTTTTTTTTTTTTTGAAATTTGTAAATAAAAAGAAACATGTTCTAAAAAATATATTTTGTTTGCATTTCTTTGCATCAGTCTTTCCCTCACACAGGCCAGCGAGCATGTGTGAAGTTGAGAAGGATTAAACTTTTAAGAAAATGAATCACTTTTACAGTCACATGACCGGAATACAACCCCATAAAATGCAATCACATATTTGTGCAATTTTGGCACTGTAAACATTAATAATTTGCCCTGAAGCGATAAAACTGAACATATCTATTGTCAGTTAGTGCAGGTGTAATCAAAACTTAGACCTGTGAGTCAGATTTCCAGCAGTAAATAACACTGGATCTATTTAAGAGAGAAAACTACACAAAAGCCCCAAAACAGACAATTGTACTTTATGTTCATGGTCCACTTTGAAGCTTATCAGAGTGTTTTTCTCCTGCCTTTGGATAGATATTCAGACAAAATAAAAAAAAAGCCCAACAAAACCTGGAATCATATGGTTGGAAGAAATAACAAAACCATATCACCCACATTTAAGAAAGAACATTATTTTTTTCTAGTCTTGAAATTTGAAATCTAAAATAGCAGAGATCAATTTAGTTCATCTCTGTTGATTCATTTCAACTCAGTTCATTCAATGTTATTGCTTTTGGCAACATATCTGTAGAAGAATCCTCCATGTCCAAACAGATGATTTGGGGATGTCTAACTGAAATCTTTAAATCTGAAATTAAAAAAAGTTTCCTGAACAATGTGCAAATCCCCAGATTTACCAGTCTTTATTTGGCAGATTAGTTGAGTTTCTGGCACACTGATTAATAAACTGCTAAACCTGACTTCCTGCTGTGGTTTGGATGTATAAATGTTCTTTCAGAAGATTTCTTTGATCCATGACTTAAAAAAATATTTGAATAGACGAAACATTTTTGTCAACAAAGAATGGCGAAAAGTTCATATGTAGAGTATAATTTGAAAACCTGATTGGGCCAAACCTGATAATATCAACATAATAAGAATGCAACACTTAATCAGAAGGACAATTATTTTAAATGATTTCATTTGAAAAGTAGGAAGAAAATATACATGTACATTTGTTCCATTACTCTGATTTCACAATGACAAATACATGAGGTAGATTCAACAGGCTACCTGAGGCTGTAATGTTTCAGGTAACTTTATCATTGTGCAAATACAGTCAAGGAAAAGTGGGCATTGCTGGTTCAACCCACTAAGGCCCCCTTTAGACTACAGTGATCTGATTCACTCTGCTGAGCCCTCTTCGATCCACTGATGGACAATTGTGTGTCAACAAGTTTGGGATGGAACAGTTGTTCAGGCGTATGAATCATGAAAGCTTTATATCAAAGTGGAAGTAAACTCAAGGGAATACAGGACTTGCTCAGAATCTCACAGTTTGACTAAATATTTATTAAATAGTGGTGCACATTTTTAAGAAATATGGTCAACCCTTGCCATTAAAACATCTTCAGAGCTAAGACGACTCAGCCGATTTATAGTTCCTTTTACATTCAACTGGACTGACTGAGTTAAGGTGAATTCACGTGATGATTAAAGCTCTTGCACCACTAGTGACTTTACCGCGTCAGGCTGAAGTTTGATGTGAAACAGCAGTTAGCCTAGTGTTTTCTGAGCTTTACTGCACCAAAGTGAAGAACCATGAGGAGGAAGAAGCGCTGCATTGAGGCAGTTACCAGGTGAACCTGCTTTATTTATTTTTCTGACTTCAAACTCTGAAGTTTGAGCTTCTTTGGGACAATTTGTTATTGTCATATCACAAGAAATTCATGAGTTAGGTTCAGCTCCAGCAAAATTATTTCAACTTAAATTGACCTGAATTAAACTCAAGTCATATTTCTTGTTATGCTATGTCATGGAAATAACAATCCAAAGTTCCACGTTCTGTAGAACTGCTCTTTATTGCGTCATAATTAATCGAACGAACGTCATAGATTCTGGATATACTTTAATCCGCGAACTCGTTGGTAAATCATTTCACTTCAACATCTTGGAGAGGAAAGTTCACTTGACGATCGATGTTAAACTTCACAAGAGAACACCTGAACAAGGACCCCCGCTGACCCCGCTGCAGATCTACTACAGTTTTATCTCGGTAAAGTTAACTTCTAAAATGTAAAAACGCCGGGATGGACGCCAGCTGGAGTCAGAGCACCACCGGAGAGGTAAAGCATTTGGTCTTAAATATCTAGAATGCACCCAGTAAAATTGTGTGTCCTGTTATTTGAAATGTTAAACTTTTTGTACCTAATAATGTTAAGCCACTATAAGTGTCTATATCATTTTTATAAATGTATATGAATGTGTATATGCGTATATGAAGGATACATATACCAAAATACCAATATTCCTATGAAGGATATTTTAAAAGAAAAACAGTCTATTTAGTTATACAAGAAATGCAGGTTAGAACCACTGATGTTACAGCAGTATCTTTAAGGACAATAACTGAACTAATATGACTTGGTCCTTTACTTTCCCCCTTTGTCAGGCAGGACAGCAGAGATTAATGGATCCCAAATGGAATCAGCACTACGACCTCTACATTGGAAAGACACACTCAATCGCCGTCAGTATATGGAACGACAAATAGAACTCCAACCGTCAGACCTCCACCTCTACACCTCAGCTGTCCACTTCTGGTGAGGTAAGAGCTGCAGGAGGCTCGTTGCTGGCAGTCCATCCATCAAGCCTGGTGGTCTTCCACCCTCTGCTTTTAATGCAGTGGCGGCGGCGTTCATTGCTTGGCTGTCAGCCTCTCCATATGACCCGGAGATGTGAGTCTCCTGCAGGACACACTGACACACATGCACATGCTCCTGCTTCCTAACCACACAGCTACTTCCTACCACCTTTGTTTCCATATCCTTTTACATTTTTAGATAAGTTATAGTCACTCTTAATCAGGTTGTAAGTTATTTGTAGATAAGTTTTAAATTGTAGTGTATTTATCAGCCTTTGATTAATTTTAATTTCATAAGAAAACAATGTCATAACAGAATGAAAATGGTCTCAGGAGGGTCTACAGGCAATTTTCCATTCAAATCTCATGTCATGTCCTTCATATGTCATTTCAGTAACTTCACATGTGTGAAACATGTCATGTTTCACACATGTGAAAAGAGATTTGAACGTGAAATTGCTTGGAGACCCTCCTAAAGTCATTTCCTCTGTTATTAAGAGTTCAGTTTCAGGACGCCTCTCTTGAATCAGTTATTGGCACTAATTGGAAACCAATCAATTAATCCACAATTGGCACACATCCAAATTCATTTGATGCCACCAAAATTTTTTGACACTGCAACTTGTGTCTCATCAAGTTGTAAAGGCTTGCTAAATAAGGGAAATGAC
>WARS01000092.1:0-405733 GCA_008933995.1 Datnioides undecimradiatus
CTATATATATATATATATATATATATATATATATATATATACACATTATCTTATTATCTTTGTAACCACTGACTTTACAGTACAGATGTTGGACTGGATCACATTAGGCTGCACATGAGTGTGTGGTGAGTGTGTATCTGGTGCTGTCCTGTACATCAGTTCTCCACCCAACACAGGGGTGTCAGGCTGAGCTATCAGTGTGATTAAAACCTAGTTTTTACAAAACTTCTCTTCAGTGAGCAACAATTCTGTTTTGAGGTGAAGGTTGCAGCTCTCAGCCACTCTGTGATTTATTCCCACTGAGCCTTATCTGGCAAGATGTCTTAGAAACAGCAGTTGAGCTTATTGGTTGCAGGGGCAAAGGATGGATGAACAAAAGTCTGGCACCTCAGGCTCTTTAAAACTATTTTACAAATTTAGCATGCAAGAATCGTCTGAAGGCGCTCAAATACCAACTCAACAGTTAAAGTTCAATTTGTTGCTTGGAAACAAAAATAATTAACAGGACTAATTAAGCATATCAAGAACCAAGGCCAAGACAGTTAACATTAGAAACAGCACTCTAAAGCACAGAAGCACTGTGGCTACATTCTACTGCTATATTTGCTATGTGTTTCTCTGTATGTTAGTCTTTTGGTGGGATGTGAGTACTACAGCATGTGTCACATCAAAGACTAACTTTGTGATGGACAATTAAGTTTCTCCAAATCTAAATTCTGCATCTGAATAACTACCATACTGAGGATATTTAAAGTTACATGCAGAATGCATTATTCAATCCAGACCTCACTGATTCCTTTGATGCCATTCCTCTCTCATGGCAGAGTTTTTCCCCACAGGAGAGCATCTGGTGCGTTATCTCCCAGTCTTAAATCATGAGGCAGTGTGAAGGGATCATTGTGGCAGGGGGCTTAGAGCAGACATACTCTGGCACTCTATTATCTTTGTTTGCGTGCCACTATGCAAGTCTCACATTTTAGAGCAGCACTCCTTGGTTTTGTTATTGTACAAATTGTGCCCCCAGATTGCAAAATTTCACATTTTGAATAACTGACATTTTGTAACTTAGCTGTGAGCTACATCGTAACAGCAGTGTGCTTGGGGTTTTGTGGTCTCTAGAGGTGCTCACTTATGCACAACCAAGTCTTTATGTATCTACAAAGTAACACTGACTCCACAGAATCAGCACTGTCACCACATCAAAGTCAGTCAAACTGGACTGGTCTGTTGTTGATCTGGCCCTCATTTGCACACACCTCATAGGGCATCAGGTCCTCTGCTGTGCTGTGTGCCAGTGTAACACTGCAACACTCTGCTCTCTCAGACAGGATGGTCTGTCCACCGCTCCATAAAACCTGATGAAGCACAATCCAAGAAGTGAAAAGATGGATTCTAAAAATAAAAGACCTACTTTCCATAAATTTAAACGAGAAGGTATATAGATTTTCCAACTGTAGATTAATACCTGGTTGCAAAAAAGAAAGAATAGTGTGCACATGAAAAGCTTTACAGCAGAATTCAAATAGTTGTCTTGTGAATCAGTTGATTTTTGGTTTGGTTCAAGCACATGGCGAGGGAAGGCCCACATAAATGGCACTTTTTTATCAAATGGTCAAATAAAGTAAAGTTTAGCATCAGTCTGACCCCCGACTGGCGTGATGGGGAGAAGCCTTCCAACACTGCTTTGTTAGATGTTGTTTCATACCTGCAAACTGTCATTTCTTCCATACCCATGAGATGACTTCCAAGGGGTGGATTATTCTCAGTTTGTACAGTTTGTCTAATGTACATCAATACATTAGAGCACTGAAAGATGTTTTTGAACATGCTGGATGACTTCTCCCTGCATAAAAAAGCACCCTGCTGAAAGTGATTGAATATTCAGGCATCACATGGGCCTCTTGTAAAAGCACACTGGGTGCAGCGGCTGTTAGTGAATGCTAATTGCTGCCTTTAACTTCCATTTGAATGAATCCCAGATCTAGACAGATCATATCTAGATGTTGGACCTCTCAAAAATGATGGATTAGGTGCAAACTCTACACCTTAGTAAGTATGCAGATCTGATTTTTTGTTACTGTTGTGTCTTTTGTGTCAGTGGCATTTAGCTGATGGCTCTCATGCAAACACCAGGAGACCAACAAAGTCATTTGCGTACATCCACTGGAGACCATGCAGACTATCATATCATCAATAAGGTGATGCTATAGGAGAAGTCAGGTAATCACTTATGTCTGTATGAGTTATCCTCTGGTGACAATGATAGGCTGAGTCACATTTTATTGCTTCCATCAAATAGTCCCTGAGATGTTTCACTCTGGACTTAGTGGTGGACTACCAGCAGCAGCAAACATGGGAAACAAATGTGCGATTTGGGAAAAAAGCCAAAATTCTGATTGAAATGAGATTGTCCTGTAATTACCAGCATGAGCCATTGAGGAATCAATCAAACGATGGTAGGGAAAGTCTGAAAAGAAAGAAGGAGAAGAAAGAGGAAGTCAGGGAGGTGACGGGGGAAGGAAGAAAGACTGGAGCAAGGGAAGAGATTAGTGGAAAGAATCTAGGACAAACACATGGATGACAGACGAGTAGGAGAAGAAGCAGAGATGGACAAAAATTATTGGGGAAGACATTAAGAGACCATAAAAAGATGAAAGCGATGTTATATACGTAGATCCACTGAGTGTGTAAAGGGGTGTGGGTCAAAAAGAGTGGAGGATGGGATGAGTAAATAATGAGATGGAGAGGAGCGGAAGCGGGTCCTTAGCTAAGTCAGCTGGCATATACTGTAAATCCCTCAACCCAGTAAATAATTCATAAACACTTCTTTCCATGCTGATGATCGCTTTTATTTTATCACTCACGTCCACTACGCGCACAACTTAGTGTAGCACAAATACACTTTTGTTCATCAAACAATGTTCTCCTCCTCCTCCTCCACACCCCACCACCCTGTCCTCTTTGTCAGTTCTGTCTCTGTTCATTGCTCTCACTTTATTGCTATTGCTTTATTGATCCATATATCTACTGCTTTTCTTTTGTGCATGTCTCTTTTAATTTCTTTTGTTTTGTACTCAACAAGACTAGACATGGCTGAGCTGGTGCTTGAATGAAAGGGACATGAGTTGGCCAGGGTAGGAGAGGAAGGAACAGGTGACTGGATTTGTTTGACAGAGCTGCACTGGACTGGACACAATGCGACTATTTTGTACTGAATTGGGATTGTTTAATGGAAAAAAGTGAAAATAAAATGAAATGAAACAAATTTCATTGTAATCTGGAAATTATAATAGTTTGCATGCAGGTAGAAATTTTGGTGCACAGTTACATGCTACTGCACATGCTATCACTAAATTAAATGTGGTTCCGATCACAAAGCCAGGACTTACGTTTCTGGAGCTTATAACAAAGATCAAATCACGCATTTTCCAGTGGCTGCACTAAGTGGACATGATTATGAACCCGGGCTTCTGAACTAGTGACATCTCCAGTGACTACTCATGCCTCTTTTTGCTCTGCTTTGGTCTCTTTATCTGGTTTTATAGCTGACAGATGCTGCACTATGTTCATCAGCCAAGATACCTGTATCTGTCTGCTAGTTGCTGCTGAGCACGACATGTAATGCAAGTTTATCAGAGACACTGAGCTAGAACATATTAAAAAGTACAATAGATCTTCAGTGGTGAGTGATAATTCTTGGGTTTGTTTCGTTGCATTTGATTTATGTTTGGATGAAATTATCAGTAACATAAGAGAAGAAGAGGAAATTGTGCAAGATAAGATCTGAATATGATTTAATAATCTAATATTGAAATGTTTTGAGAGTGACTTTAAAGAGGAGTGTTCATCTTCTGGGACACTGAACTGTGAATATGCACTGAACATCAGTTTTCTGTAGACAATATCATGTTTTGACTAATAACAGTTTTATATTACATATCGGAGACCATCATCTGGAGACCATGAATATGTCTTGTACCTCTCAGAAGTCCATCCTTAGGCCTCTCTGACAGGCCTCTGTGTTCACAAAGAAAAAACCTCCCACTTCACTCTGGAGACTTATTGGTATTTGTACCTGGGTGCTGTTTTCTGTAGAGGTAGGAGGGAGAACAAGTTCCAAAAGTCATCCACACAAACAACTGTCCGCACACACAAGGCGAGCCTTTCTTTCCCCAGGTGACCCATCTTAAAGAAAGAAGATGAGAAGGTGGTAAAGAGCAAGTGAAACTAAAGTGGGGGGGTGAGAGAAGTTGAGATGGAGCCAATGAATGAGTGTTGTGGAGAGAGACTGGGAGAAATGATTTGAGGCCTGCAGGTGTTTTCATATCCTAAAAGAGATCGATATTTGCGTTCATTCTGACGCTGACTGTACCGCGCGGCTCCAAATAAATAACCATAATCACAAAACGCCCCGAGATTGACTCTCAATAGAATTATCATTCTTTTCTCTTTGGCAGATTTGGATATTGCTCCTTCAGGGTTCTCAAATGACTTTGTTGTCGAGTGTGTTGTGAGTGTGTGCGTGCGCACTTGTTTATCTGCGTGATGAGGGCATTCAAATTTCATTGAGTCAATGAACTATGGGCATTATATGAAGTGTGTGTGGGCAATCTTGTGACAGTGTATAGATCGGTGCTTTTGTGTGAGCGTGTGCACGCCTGATCGTGTGCGTGCGTGCGTGCGTGCATGCGTGTGTGTGTGTGTGTGTAGCCATGGGCTGTGAACAACAACAGGCCACAGTAATTGAATCTTCATCTGAGCCCTAAAGTCTAACCATTAGACAACGATAACACAACACACACACACACACACACTGCTTGTTCAGTCTCATTACAGTATCAGAACAATATAGTGGTAGTTGAAGAGCACAGCAGTAGGTTTTGTCTTTCATCATTAAGAGATGATGGCCTACTGTGTTTAAGCCCTAAGAGATTCAAAGAAAGAAAAGTGGCATGAGGAGGGGAAAAGTTGCTACATATATTTTAAACCTGCTATTAACATGTGATCTATAAATGGGAACACATCATCCAGATAAGAAGAGCAAATTAATGCAGCTTTAAATGCACACAGCACGTACAGTGATGGAATCTGCCAGAGTCAGTCAGGTGGAAATGCAATTCTACACTGTGAGTTCTCTCCATCCTGGGCTGAGGCGTCATCACTGCGGGCAGAATCTTCCTCGCCACAGCTGAAACAAGTCATCATCATCAGGGCTGGAAATACGCCACCGCCACAGGTAGAGGTGTGATTGCCAATAACAACTACAGTGGTGTTTTGGCACAGGGACGGAGCACGTTGTCACGTGTACTGAAGCGTAGTACAAAGAGACCCTGGCCCTGTCCTCGGTGCTGAGTAGTGTGCTGCTGACTAATAATTCTTGGTCAGAGCTGTCTCCTCTCTGCTCTGTAGTCACCACTACTTTAACTGTTGTCTTAATGGAGCTGTACACCCCCATCAGCCTCACTCATCCCCTACCTCTCCCGTCTATCTCTCCCCAATTCTAATTCAGCCCCACTCTGCAAAAAGCAATGAAATGGAATTGACTGATACCCACAAAATGCATTACAGTTCATAATAGGATATCAATAATAATAAATAAACAAGACTAAAAGTCTAAAGCTGGGCCAGCGGCCCCTAGAGGACTTAGACCTAATTACAGCCTATAATATAACAGTGTTGGATAAAGGAACGAGGTGATTATCTATGGTTTTCAGAGAGACTTGAAGTGCTGGTGCAAACACAGTGTTAAGGTACTGAAATGGTTTATCTTCTTAGGAGCATGAATGCTCATTGCAGACTGCATGGTTCTCTGTCTATACAGTTTGCAATAACATGATCCAAAGGGTCTATCCTCAGATGAGAATGAATATATCCAGTCAATTTAATACAAATAAGATAGATAGATAGATAGATAGATAGATAGATAGATGTGTCAGCAGCTAGACCAGTACTTCCCATGTCATGGCCTCTAATAGCCCTTTATGTGTGTCTGATGACCATCTCCTGACTTTTCTGGTGGTTGTGGGCCAGGGTAGGACAATGGTCTTTGAGCAGATAGCAGGGATGAAGAACCACTGCCAAAAGTTCAAGGTCCAGGCTGCAGACATAGTCATTGACTTTAATATATCCAGGGTTGCACCATCTGTTATTGATAAGAATGGCAAGCCCCTGTCCTTTCTCATACCGCTTTTCTCTCAGTTTCTGTCCTCCACGATGGAAACAAGGAGCTCATCCTTCCATATCTCCACTCATGAAGCTAGATGAAAAAACTGTCCCAACATCAGGAGCACAAGCAGAACTGGCATAACTCTCACTGAATGCATTATGTTGGTTATGTTTTTTTTATCCACTAGGGACATTAAATATCTTCTATCTTAGAAAGTTTTACTCATAAAATTATCAGTGGTTCCTTGTTTACAGTGGAGATTGTTTGAATCAATCTGCTTTGCAAATAAATAAAATAGTAGTTGGTAAAACCTCTTGTGGAGAAGGTCATGTGTCAGACTGTATTGAATGTAGCTGCAGGTCACATCACCATCGTGTTGTACATTTTGATGTTGAACAGGCAGAGTTGAGTGGGTTTTTAGAACTTTTGAGTTTTTAGGACAACCCACTGCTGCTGGAAAGAGGTTGATGAGAGCAGTGACAGTGATCTAAACACTAATGTTGTATGCCATGTTCAAAACAATGATCTGAAACATGCCAAAGCGTTTGAAAGTGCTGAGGGAAAATCATTCTCTGCATCACTTTATTCGCTATCCTTTCCTCTTTCATCATTTGATACTACTATAAAGAATCTTTATTTGTATAGCACTTATCAAAATCCAAGTTATAAAGTGCTTCACACAGACAGCATGGCAGTCTACGGCTAATATGAAATAACTGATTAAAGCAGATGAATCAAAGCAACAGCAGATCATAAAAAATGTGTTTTTTTGTAATAATCTTTCTCTATGGACAATTATGGCAAGAGCATTTCCTATTTGCTATGTTCAAACATTAAAATTAAGACTAAAATGTTTTTGAATACAATCTCCGACCGAGATGATAACTTATTATTTGTGATTTATTTAAAATTGTTGGAGTTTGAAAAGTTTGAGTTTTTTTCTCTTCCCATCTTTCAGTGATTCCAGCCAACACTTTGTTTTGAGTCTTACGTTTGGAAAGGGGCTTTCTAGTAATATACTGACAATTTTTTTTAACTAGATTAAATTCCATTGAGGGCTTTCTGTAGTGTTTTGTGTTTGAGGTCCATGCTGCACCTGACAACATAAATCAGGGACCTGATTTTCATGTAGAATGACATCTTGGAGATTGCTTTTGATGGGAGCATCCCGTAGAGGATGGCATTCCGTCAAAAATGGATTATGAGCCATTTCTCTATCCCACAGCATCTCATTAAGAGGAGCTAACAGCAGACTGCGATACGACAGTCAGTCTGCAGCCTCTTCATCTCAAGTCTGCTGGACTAAAGCTGAGCTGGTAGCCTGCAGGCTGTCAGTACCAAGCCAGCTTCCTTCTTACTGTCACTGACAGTTGTGTTTCGGTTAATTTTATGTTTTTGAAATAAAACATTTTCAAATAAAAATTTGAAATGTTCAAAATCTCAATGTCTTCATTCTCCACTACGTTCTGCTCCTCTCCACGAGCCACCACCTCCCTCCCTCTGTCCCACTCCTTGATGAGTTTTATTGTTGTTTTAATGGCATTGTGGAATCTGCAGTGCACCTAGACTGGACTGGATGGATTAAAGTTGAAAACAAGTAATGAGTTTCTGGCTGGCACAGCCAACGCTCACAAATTAACAATATCACCAGGAAAGCACTTGTCTCCATCTTAGAGGTGTGTTATGCGGGTATTAATTTGAAATTGTCCCTGTACTTTCAGTGTAAATCACAGAATATAGCTGGAACAGCAAAAACAGTCACCCTCTAATTGAGATGCTGTTGACAATATCTGCATCTAAAACAGGAAGTGTCGAATAAAAATCTAGAAAAGCATGTTTTACATTTTGTGGGAAACACAGTTTTACCTCTTTCTTTCCTTTGCATAAAGCCATAAATTGCCTGCACGCTATCTGCAGTTAGATAACACCACTTTCCAAACACACAGCCGACCCCCCTCTCTGTTTGTTGTGACGTTCTATGATGTGGACGGGTGTAAGAGCAGATTCCAGCACTATAGATCGGCTCAGATGGTTACTTCTGTGTTTTTATCTCTGACAAGCTGTCACCTTGATGCAGTAACTGCACAGAATGCACGTCCACAGTTTCCATCCATATTATCCCCACTGAGTCACCCATCCCACCTTATATCACTAACCTGGAACAAACCTGTTAAAGATACAGTATATGAGGGCAGTGAGTGTTTTTTACCCTAACCAACAAAGCATCTGATTACTAATTAATAACTAATTAGGTACCTAATGAAGTAATTGATAAATCAAATAGTGTATACAATCAATCTACGCCACTCATACATTCAAGATAGCCCTGATGGCTCTCTCTGTTGTATTCATTTTGGCATTAGGTATCACTAGAAGCCACCACTATAGAAGTTCTGGAAGAGTTCTAAGGAGCAACTAACCACATTTTGGAAACATGGACCATGTGTCCATGTGGGTGCTACCTGTTCACAAGCAGAAAGTGAAGGGTGAGTAACCCATCCTGAAGACAGCAGGAAAATGGGCTTAAACCTCAAAGTTGCTGTGATTCAGCAGAATGGTTGGTTTCATGAACTCTCTGAACCTTAGCAAGTCCAACATTATGTTTGGTATCCTGTATTACCACTCACAGTATCTGCTCCTCCAGTCAGGAATGTTGCTGTTAATAAAATACTTCAGCTTTTAGATTATTAAAATATAGAACTGCTGCTTTTAAAGTAGGAGACAAGGATCATGACAAGGAATGAGCTGTAGACAACCCAAACCACCGCTTCACTCCCGGATGACCCAAAGAGTTTGTATCACACTCACTCATCGGGGTCATTCATCAAATAACAGAGGCTCACTTAAATTCTGTCAAAGCATGCAAAGCTGCTGGCCAAAGCGATATTCCACCCCATGTCCCTAAGACCAGACACACAACAGCCTGTGACAGTGACAAAAAGTTGCACTTGAACAGCTGCAAAGACCAAACCAACAAGCAGGAACCCATGCACCTGACTGAGAGGAAATGACTCCACATACCAGCAGGAGGTGGTCTGTATTTGGAGGTGTAAAATAAGGAGAAACCATCCAGGAGCTGGATATCAGACAAGATCAATCACACCGCAGAAACCAGGGCCGCAGACGCTCGCAGACTGCTGACTGTCTGCGTGCTGTGTCACAGGCTTCTGTCCTGCTCTAGTGAGCGATCCAGAATCTGTCATTGTCACTCTGTGTTTGCGTATCTGCCAAATAGATCTGTGGAAGATGCTGTACGCACTTTGTCAGATTGTTATTAATGCATACATCTCTCTAATATTACTGCAGTGTCTAAACTGGTATTAAAGCTTGAGGCATGGTTTAACAGGAGGCACAGTGGTGTGGTTTGGCAACATGACTGAACAAGACCATAAACAGCTTATGAAAGAGAGTAACAGCATCAACAATCATAAGAAAACCACTGTGACAGCTTCAGGACATTTGTACCAGCGGCTGAAGTGAGGAGGGCCTAAATACCATGGAGAAGAGCAGCCACCCAGCACACGGTCTGCTCTCACTCCTTACCCCAGGAAAACACTTCCAGAGCATCAGAGCTCTGACCCGCTGCCTCAAAGACAGTCCTTACCCCAGTCAGTCAGAATAATGAGCAGAGTATAACTCGCAGTGATTAAGGATTTTGTGGGATTTCAGATTTCTTATTTATTGTGTTTGTTATTTTATTTAATTATTTATTTCTATATAGTTTTAAGGGCTGAGAGAGCAACGGCAAATGCATTCCATTGCATTTTAATGTCCACGGTACAATCGAAGTGTGTCTGACTGCTCCTGCAGTAAGCAAACACCACGCTTAGTTTAAATGGCTGCCATCCTATCCAAAGTTGCCACCTTGTGCAGTGGTACACTGCTCCCAGCGCTCCCACCATGCTTGGATCAATCCCTGGAAGTCCTGTTATGTAACCTTGTAAAGAACTGCCTGGCGACACTTTAGGTTAAATTTAGAAAAAAAAGGAAAAAGTCACAAAATACAGAGAGGAGGGTGGGTGGGGGAGTGACGCTTGTCTGGTTGCAGCCAAAACACCCAGTGTGTTTTCAATGGGCTTTGCACCAACTACACCAGAAACGAAATTTCTGGGTCATAGCTGGGGATGATGAGGTAAATATGATGATAAACTTAAACATTATGCACATTTTAGATCATAATGAGATGAAATCATCAGTGAGCTTCATTTTGGCCCATTCTGTCTATAAAGCACTTAATTGTAAATACATTCAATTACAACGCAGACATTAAAGTGAACAGCTGTAAGTCATTTGTGATGTTTTCACATTTTTACTCAAGGTCCTAAAAACTCCACGCTATAAGTGATGACAGCCTGAATGAAGAGCTTCTGCCAAAGCGGTAGTGGGCAGGGCTCAGTTAGAAAAGGCTGATGTCACACATTTAGTGCACCAATCACAGTTTAGCGCTGTATACATTACATTACAAAAGAAATCAAACAGCTTGTGTGTGCTGGACTGTGGCACGTAGCTGCTAGCTGCAGATAAATGAGGAGAGATAAACAGTGGCGCATGTGAAAGACGTTTATTCTTCTTCAGTGGCAGAACAGACACATGGACTGACCAATGACGGCGCTGTGTTGAGAGGGCTGATGAAATGAAACATTAACAATGACAAACAGCGTGGCTTGGGCTGTACATTGGCACTCAGAGACGGACACAAAGGCCAAGTTTCTCAGGGGTAGTATAAAAATGATCAAACTCTGTTCGAATTAGCTAATTATCTATACTGACTAATTGTTTTTGACCATTTAGCATTTAACCATTTGGCAAGAAATTCCACTGACAGTTATATATCTGAATATTTGATGAAAACAAAGCATGTCTAACATTTAGGTGTTAGGTTTAAGGCATGGCAGTGATAATAAATAGATATGGCCTTTGATATGGCCCACAGTAAGTGGTGTTCTGGTCTCTTTGCATTTTAGCTTAGAACCTACAATGAATAACTGTGAACAAAAAAAATCCTAGACAGTCTCAACTGAAGTATAATTATAGAAACCAGATGTATCACAAACATAACTGCTGTGGGGGTTAAGTAAGAAGCCCAAAATCACTTTTCTTTTCCTTCTCACTGACCAATCGATTGGGTGGAGGGGCATTATCTTTTGTGTGGGACAACCTCCGATTATACCTCATGCTTTAAAGCCATTTCGCAACCAAGTATCAATAATACTCACGCAAAGAGCATGGATGAATCACCAAACAGGACAACTGGGCAAAGACCCTCAGGCCCAAAGGCTCAGACCCTTAAGCCAGAGCCTCCTGTGAGGGATCAGTCGAAGGCAGGTTTGACTCAGTTATCGGTCTTGTCTGCATCTGAGTCATTTTGTATGGATAGAGATGATATCCTTTTATAATATGAATTATTTATCATATATAATTAATGTAAATGCCATTTGTGACTTCCCACAATTCACTTTTGGCCTTTGTATGCTCGACATAATGTTGGCAAGCCTGGAGTCTGTGCTTGGCCAAAGAAGAGATAAAACAGAAGAGAGGTTTGAAAAGACTCTAACACTACTCATGAATCTGGCTGTGTTTTAGATTTTTCAGTAAAAGCATCAGAGAGAACCCTGAACTCTGAGTAGCCCAAGTTCATATTCATCCTGTATCTGCTGATACCAACAGCACTAGCAGTAAGGAGTCCATAGGGCTGGCACTTCTACCTGCACTTTGATCCAAACTGAAAGAACTTTAGATATATTGGATGTGTTGCTACGAGAATTTGTAGGGCTACAGGCTAAACTGACATTAACCTTGGTACCAGGTTCATGTGTCCCACAGGATGATCTGTAATAACAATCTGTCTGGTTACTGTGTGACCAAATCCACAAAGCTGATAAAGTTCACTGTGTCAGGATCAGTTAGTAGTTAAGTGTCTGTTGTGGCTTTTTAGTTCAATTCTGTCTTTGTCTTGTCACTTCCTGTTTTATTTTGAAGTCTGTGTCTTACCCCTGTCTTCCTGTCAAGTTTCCTGCTTGTGTGATTGGATTCCCCACTCTAATGTGTTTCACCTGTGTCTCATTGTCTCCCTCATGTATTTAAGCTGTGCTCCCCATTCCTCCTGTGCCAGATTGTTTTGTTGTGTGTTTGTGAGTGTTCCCTGTGTGTGACCTTGTTCTGTATTCCTGGATTCTGAGTTTTTTGCCTGCTGGATGTTTGTACCTCTGCCCATCTAGTCTTGATCAGCTGGTTTTGACCTTGCTTCTAATAAACGACCACTGAGCCTGCCAGACCCCTGACTCCAGCTCTGTGTCTGCCTGATCTGTACCCTGATACACTGTGTGTTTACTGCTTATTTGCAAATGCTGGCATCTTAGAATAAGACTGATCATAGTGAACATTATCATTCTAAGCTCTCAAATTAATAGTTAGCTCAAAACACCTCAATGCATGATGACATCAATCAGTCAATCAGTCACTCAATGCTTGTTGACTTTCTCATATTAGATGGATTTTTTTCAATTTTGTTGTATTTTTCTTTAACGTTTGTGCTTTTCCCACAGGTTGGGAGGCTATGTAGGCTTTTTTTTTTTTTGGTCTAACTTCCTGCACAGCTTTTTGCAGCTCAGTGTTGCTTCTGTCAAACACCGACCAAATCATGTGAACGTGACAGAGCAGAGTGGGAAGCTCCTTCCTGGAAGCCTCCAAAAGGCACCAAGACACATGCATGTCTGCAATCAGTGGTTCTAGTGGCTGTGATCCAGCTGTGCCCAGCTTGGAGTTACATGCGTGTTGAGTGACCGACTGTCTCAGAAACCCATCCATACCCAGAACCAAGACAGTGTTTCTGATTTCCTTTGAAACAGAGTGATGAAAACAAATGTGAGAGAAGGATGTGATAAGTAAAAACAAAAGTAATGGCTCATTTTCTGCTTGACTGGCAACTAATTACTGCACTCTAACTGAAATTTGCTTCAGCACTTTTCTTTGAGGAAAGTAAGCCTCTTGTTGTCATGTGATCACTCTCAGCACAGTTGTAGCAGCATGCAGGCAGGGGAGACACATCACAAGGGGGCTGGTATAAAGGTTATGTTTGCATGATAGGTCCATATGTGTTTTCCTGGGAGATCAACCCATCACTCAGTTCTTCTCCTGCGAGCTGGCTCCCTCCTTCTCTTCTTCCCTCCCCTTCATTTCTCTTTCCAGGCCATATGTCTCTATATTTGATGTGTGAATGAATGTGTGCATGCATCAACGCACTTGTGCTTGCATGCGCATAGGAGTCTGCGTGTGTGTATATGTGTGCATGTCCATATTTGGAGGAGGCCTTAATCAGATTGTGTAGCTGAGTGAAATATGAAGAGCTGGGTGATTTCATTAAGTCGGTGGAGTGATGGAGCTCATCACAGCTCACCGACACCTCAGATTTCTCTTTATTTATCCTCAACATTAATCCAACAAAACAATTCACCTAAGAGCCTCTCTGTCTTTCACGCTCTCCCACCTCCTCCTCCTCTCTGTATTTCATTTTACTTTGCTATGTGGAAAGCTGAGGCATACGGTTTATGTCTCAATGTGCTTTGTTCCAGCGTGTATGCAATCAAAACGGAGAGGGACAGAGATGGAAGTGAAATAGAGAGCAGATAATGTATATAGCCGGTTTATTTACTTGCTTTCACTTGCGTCATTTTCCGTCTCAGAATCAAACAGCGCACTAGGAGGCATGGCGAGCTCTGACATTACAAAAAGAAGCACCAAGCAGACACACAGCGTGAGATGAAAAAGAGCAGCAGAGTAGAGGCAAAAGGATGACAGACAGACAGACGGACGGACAGACAGCGGTGTCCATGGAGATAGCTCCAACAGTAGACAATGACAATAGTTTGTGATTTCAGCAACAGTGAGTGTGTTTCTTTGGGCTCGCAGCCGCACCAAAACCTCAGCATGCAAACGCTACTTTTGTTGAACACAAAGTGAAGGTATGTCCCATTGCAAAGCAGCACCGTTGCTGGAAATCAGACTTTCCTCATAATTTCACATTTCATCAATTTCATAAAAACTTTCTTGAAAATGACTGATGTTTTTTTCAGTTTGGAGAGCAGTTTTCAGGAGATACCCGATGAATCTGCGGGATTACAGAAATCCTCTCTATCAGGAGCAACATAGGCAGCGTTTGAAATGGAGTCAGATGCTTTTTCCTTTTCACTATATTTCCTATCACTCCACTGAGAGAGAGAACCAAACATTAAACCTGCGCTGAAGTTGAACCAAAACAAAGTGCTGAAAAACACTAAAGTGCTTCCTAAAGCCGAGGAGAGCTGCTGAGGATTCTCCTGACTCCATCAAAAGAGAAAGATGCACCACACCACCTTCTTGTTTAACACGTAGCAGTAAAGGTAGCAATGGCTGTGCCTGTAATCGCAACTTAAAGTGAGCAGCCAATAGTGATTTTGGGGACAATTAATCAGAATTCTGCATAATCTGTAATGATTACTGAACTTAATTCTATGAGTAATTTGGTGATAATTCAAATTGTTGGGTTTGGTTGCTCTTAGTCGCAGTCATAGGCATCGTTCAAGGCACAGCCCCCCCCCCCAGGCAGTGCAGGGTTTGTCGTTGTTGGCATCTGGTGGTAGCTCTATAGATATATAAGGTTTTTTCAAAGAAGACAAATGATAAAGCAACAGGCAGTGAGGCACATGTGAGTCCAGAGAAGGCAGAGTTATCTCCCAGAGCTGTAGCAGCAGAGGCAGACGGACAGTGCCAGCCTGTCTAACTAACTCAGTGCCTCTCAAATGTTTTTGTGTCATTCACCATTTATTAAAGCAAGTATTTCCAAAAATACCTTTATGACAACAGCTCTGTGTTTCATAAATAAGATTAATTCCAAGCCACATCAGTATGCAATGGCACGTAGTTTAAGAAGAACTGCTCTAGCCTGCTGCCCTGACTGTGATAATAACATGCAATCATATGCACCTCTGCAGCTGATAGCTACCATGCAACCACAGATCTCTTTCAATAGCAAGCAGTCAAGCTAGCTACAGCTGATGGTTGCTGTAGTGTGGCACTATGAAGGTGGTGTTTCCAGGTTAAAGTGCCATGCTATGTTCCTTGCAAACACATACAGTGGTCATTTGAAGTTAGTACACAGAGTAGTAAGTGTGTTTGTTTGTGTATGTGACTGAAAGAAAAATGTAATGTTCCCATAAAATGATTTAAATAGCTACCATAATAACATGAAAATCATTTGTAATAAATGTTTAATGTTAGTTGTTTGTCTGTCACACCACCAGCACTAATACTAATTACAACTACTAGTGTTTGTCACACCATAATTCATAATTAATGTGGAGAGTAAACACTTTTTAAAAGGAAAAGAGTTCAGCTTTAATAACACGCATTAACACATGCACTTTGGAATGGGAATGAGGCTCCAGAGTTCATCAAAAGCATCAAAGTCAAGTTAGTTTGTCCAAAAAAGAGGATCTCAGGACACCTGCAGCTGCTGGTGTCTGGACTCATCCAAGATCACTCCTGAAGGAAGAGGCTCCACTCTGTAACACCACAGTCAGAGTGGACTGAGCGCATCTGGAGTTACAAATTCAAACAGAGTGAGACATCTTCTCTCTGGAGGATCGTTCATTCCAGGAGTCCCACTCTGCACATTAAACTTTCATTCATACCGTATAAATCATTTAAGCTTATTAAAGTCAGATTTTTTTTTTTAATCAGGCCTTTTAGTTTTCAGACAAAGTTAAATCAGGAGTGTCAGATTTACTTGTTTAGTTAGTTTCAGGGTATCAGATTCATATTTGATCCACATTTTGTTGAATATTAGAATCAGATCAGATATGAAAACTAAACCAAGCTAAGCTAAAAACTTCCTGGAGCCACTTCTGTACCGGACTCGTGGAGACAAAACTGGTGGAACTCTCCTCATCTAATTAAAGAAGCCACAGTTACACTTCCAGAAAATGCCTGATGCCTGTTTGAACCTATAGTAAATGTAAAGAAAACTCAGTGCGGGACGACCCTGCAGCGGTTTGACCTGACGACTCAAACCGAAATTCAACAGAATACGAAAATAGAATATAATCAAACATATTGCACCTTTAAGAATTACCAATGCAGTGAAATGCACTGTTTGGAGTTTTTCATTGCACATCTGATTTAGTTTTAACCCCCCCCCAGGAAAGTGAGTCCACCCAGCTAGCAAATTAAGCAGCGTGTAGCCACCGTGCCTCTTGCTTGATCTAAGAATAGCCCGAGGTCCCCTTCCTCCTCCACACCTGAACTAACGCGGTAGGACGCCCGAGGAAAATTATGGTAAATATTATGAAAGTCTGCTGTGAATAGATGATTGTCCTCCTACCATTTGGGCCTTCTTGGGTAATCCTACAGCCTCTGTCTCCTGAGATGAAAGTTTCCAATTCTTCTATATTCTCACATTATATTTCTGTTCACTGGCTGCCTGTGTTTTCCTCTCTTACCTGGCTGGACTCATCGTCTCAGAGTTGTTTTGATGTGATAGTGAGAGGCCCGGCCAATTGGGAAACCAGCAGGACAACAGACGAGACAAGAGAGAAGCTCAGCGAGAGATAAGACCGAGGGACAATGGGTGTGTGCGCGTGTGCGATTGTGAGAGAGCAAGAACAAGAGGAAACTGGAAGAGAGGAACACTGTTAAAGAATGAAGAGACAGAGAAAAAAGGGTTAATGATCAGCTCCCCTGCTGTCCAATCCTGTTATATTTTTGTGTGTGTGTGTGTGCGCGCGCGTGTGTGTGAGTATCTATGTGTGTGTGCGTCATCAGTCAAGATAGAGATGATGGAGTAAAGGCAGTGTAAACATGGAGATGGAGGAGGGAGCTTAACTGTATTCTCAAACACACAGACACACACACACACACACACACACACACACACAGACTGGGACTCATATATGCACACGCACACACAAACGTGGCTACACGTTTACACACACATACACTCACCGTGACATTTGGATTCCATTAAAAGTCTTTGTCTCTGATCAATAATTTAATAACCTGAAAGGATGGAAGACTCATCATAATCAATACAGCCTCTTCAAGTGTGTGTGTGTGTAGAGTGGGTGCTGAGAATACAGTTAAGCTCCCTGTAAATGCATACTCCTCATGCGTATGTGCGCACATATGTGTGTGTACAGTGAGTGAATGGTGTGTTCTCACAGAGGAAATAACTGACAGCCAGCCTCTGCTTTGCTCAGTGTTACTCAGCAAATAGGTCCGTGCACACACACACACACACACACACACACACACACAGACACACTAAATCTCCATCCGAGTGAGTGCTGGGTCTGGTCTCAGCTGTATGGGCCTGACACTACTATAGGAATCTTTTATTTGCCAGTGTTTTTGCTATGACTCATTGTATTGTTGTGTCTGCGCCGGCTGGTTTTAAAGCTGCATCAGTGCTGCAGCCCGGACTGCCATGCACATTTAAATTCAGACGCTTCTATTGATGGACAACTGGGAAAACTGGTGACTTTCAAATAAGTGAGGACAAACACACACACACATACACACAGACACACACGACATATGCTCTGGTTGTTCTGCATAGCTACCGTTTGTAGAGTTGTTACATTGGCTTTGCGTGGCAAGTCACAAACTGCACCAAGGGTCCAGCAGACATGTAGTGTACCTTTCAGCTGGAGATACACTTTGCCTTCAACTATAAGTTTGCTGCCTTGTGAATCCTCTGTCCGCTCAGAGCGTCCTCAGAAACTGCTTTGTGCCCTCAAGATGCAACACACACGTAAACAGTAGGGGCAGTACAGGGATGGAGGCGCTACTGATCTGACCGGCTCGCTGCATGGAGGTGTCTCTCATCAGTTTCTGTCATTTGCAGAACAAGACAAACATACTCGGCACCGTCACGACGTGCTAAGTCTTCGATGGCACCACTGATGCCTCCTCTACCCTAATCTCATGACTAACAGCAAAGTGACCTCCTCGAGTGTCACCGTGATCAGTGTAAATCCAGACTTTCTATTCAGCCTAAGTTCTGTGGTGTGCCTTCCAGTGGTATCCTCCAGTGCTGTGGGAAGTATCTGAAAGATTGGGTTCCCAGCACAGGCAGCTGTGTCTTAGTCACTGGACATAGAAAATGAATAGGGCTGTATGGGTAAACCGTAAAATCCACTTTCCATCTCACAGATGCCACATTAGAGCAATCCATTGACTTTTTAGCCCCGCTTCTAAATTAAAGAGGCAAAGAGGAGTCAGAACCATGGCTGTCTGAGCACACAGAGGAGTGAACAACACAAACTTCGGCTCGGTGGAGAGAAAATCCCAGGAAAAGCACTACATCATAATAAATAAGTAAAGGGGAGTCAGAGCAGTCACCCTCAGTTAGCGTAAAGTCCTGTGCTGCTGTTGTGTTCATGTTGGAGTGGGACTGCAACGTGCACAGTGTGGTCCTCTTGATACCCGGTGGCGTTGGCTTGGTGTCTGTGTTGTCGGAGTGGGTGTTTGTCTGTGTAGAGGCATACGTGTCCATGTTAATACCTCTGTCGGTGTTGTTTGTGCTTCTTCATTGTCATTCTGCTGAGAGTTAAGTACTTTTAATTATGCTGCACAGTCACTCACTCTCTAACACCGCTGCCTGTTTCTTTGTCTTTCTTCCCTTTTCTCTCATTTGATTCCCTTTTTTCCTGATTCTCATTTCTCTCTCTCTCTCTCTCTCTCTCTCTCTCTCTCTCTCTCTCTCTCTCTCTCTCTCTCTCTGTCAGCATCTTCTTCCCCTTCTTCATTTACAATCTCCCACACACTCCCTCTTTCTCAAATTCCATTTCAGTGTCTTGCTTTGGCAGGACATGCTGAGCTAGTGCCAAGGCAATAATGAGAACTGTCAAGCAGCGACAAATGAACAGGTGAGAGAGACGCAGGGAGAAAGAAAGAAAGAGAGACGAAGAGACAGAGGGAGAGAGAGACATGAATATGAAGTACTGGCACTGCTGTGACTACTGACAGTCCACTCACGCATGCATGGACACACAAGCACACTCCCATCCCGCTCTCTGAGCCCACATAGCAGGGCTCCACCGATATCAAGCTGGCCGATGCTGATGTATTTCCCATATATCAGTCTTATTAGCTCTGCCTTACAGGATATATGCTAATGATGATCGCTAGAAGTTTTCGGGTCAGTTGCAACTCAAACAGGTGACCGTCTCTGTCGTGAATTTAATGAATGCATTGGTCAAATTGCGGCATATTAATACTGAACATGATGATCTCTGACAATGTAGTAGATGATGTATTTCCCCTACAGTGTGTGATCATGGCAACTGAACATTTCACGGTGAAGATGAAGCAACTCAGAGCAATGTGGTTCATGCGCCATTTAAAGGAGAAGTTCACCATAAAAGAATTACATTCAAAGACTGTTTCCACTAACATATTGTCCGTTAAATATGGAGCTGGAGCCAAGAGAGAGACACAAATACAATATATTTTCCAAAAGTGTTATCCCTCACCATTCTGATTCTGGATCATGGTGACTTTAGGCTATATGACACAAGCAGGCTAACCCTCTGAGCCTACATCTTTCCAAATAAGACTGCCTTTAACATAAATGTACCAAGGAACTCCTTTTTGAAAACTGTCATATGGACCTTGAGCATTTTTTTAACAGATAGCTCAGAATCATTGAATGAAAATTATTTTCCTAACCAAAGCAACAATTCCCTGATCTCTAGTTTCATCTCTGGTCCTGACTTCTGCTCCCCCTACACATCCGTCATAACTGCTGACGTCAGACGTCAGTGTGAAAAAGCCTTTTACTTTAATCAACCCTGTAATCACCCTTGTTCCAAAGTGTATTCGTCATATCTAACTTCTATGTTTACAGCCTGTTTTAAATCAGTTTTGTTGTGATTGTCTGATGAGCGTACTGGAGGATCTGTACCTCTGTGATGAAGGTCTCAGGATCGAGGCTGTTGTAATACGTGCAATATGTACGTGTGTTAAACACCTCAATGCAAAGTTGTAAATTAAAATATGAGGGAATAAAAAATAAAATTATAAGTCAACAAATATTGTCTATATGTTGGGATGTGTGTGTCCGTGGCAGTGCATGCATTTACGTGTTAGAATATGTATTTTATACATATCTGTGCGATGTGGTTCACAGTGATTTGTCAGCCTACGCTATCACGCTATTATGCATAATTAAATATAATAAATATAAGTTACGAAAGGCTTTTCTGTGTGTTACAGTCTGCAGAGCATCAGCATGAGACAGATGATGTTGTGACAGTGTGACAGATGTGTGTGTGTTTGTGTGTGTGTGCATGCGCGGGCGTGTGTGACTTGACCTCATCTAAACAATTGTTTGGCTTTTTTACAGCGTGACACGTTCGCATATTATTTTATATCTGATGTTTGTCCACGTGAGCGTGCCTTTATCAACGTCGCACATTTTCATAGAAGCATAAAAAGCATTCACATCGCCCGTATGTGTATGAGAGAGCTTCGGCACGTGCAGCTGGAAGCACCTGGGCCCGGAGGTATGAGTGATGCCCATGCTCAGAAACAACGCGTGCTCTGCTCTCCACACAGAAACTGCTTATTAAAAATGAAAGTGCTTTGAGAATATATATGGCGCTGAGCTTGGAGAAATCTTACTCAGAGCCTGGGTCTTATTAGATTACATGATATTGAAGTTGGCATTTATTTGTATGATGTATTTAATGTGTAAAACAGGGCCACATATTGTCACCCAATTTGCACAGTACAGTACAGGGAATAACAATAAGTAACATGACATTGTGCATTTGATTTGCAACAGTACATGCCATCAATCAATACGCCATTATGGCTTACAGTATACGCCCGTTTGTAACTGCTTTGCAAAGGCTGCTGCAAACACATTAGACCGTGTGGCCATGTGGCTGAAAGGACCAGTATGTTCAATATGCAGGTTATGTGATGGGCTGTGTACCTGTGCGACTGAGGTGCATCTTCCTGGTTAGCATGTGTTTTTGACATTTGAAGCATCAAGTTCCAAAACCAATTTGGAACAATTTCCCCATATGGCCACTGATCCCAGCTCATGATGCAGACCTGTGGTTTAAAGCAAGTTTATAGCCTCCATTCTCAGGTTTAGTAAAACCCAATGGCAGCTCTTCCCGATCCACAGAAGACGGTGTGCAGCAGTTTTCTCAGACAGAGGAGTCCTCCCTGTGACGATTGATCTGAACTTGTTAAACTGACTGAGTGGTCCTTTGACGTTTTGAAATAAACAGCCTTTTATCTGAACATAGAACTAAATGAGGTGATGTAAGAACTGGAGAATATAAACTTTCATGTGGTTTCCCTTCTTTCCTTAAAACCTAGCAAGCAGCTCAGCGACCTCGTCATTTGTCAGTCAGTCAGTCTGACAGCACAGATGGTAAAGTGAGAGGTGGATGACAAGGTAGGGAGGAAAACAGGTCAGGAGCTGGTTTTATAACAGAATGTAAATTGCTCTGATATTCTGCTTAAACAAAGACTTTGATTCGTGTTTTAGTGTAACGGCTGAGTCAGGTAAGACCCAAATGCAGACACAAAAACAGGTTTACTTCTGGTAGGAACTGTGTTTAATGATGGAGGCTGGAGTTTAAGGTGCAGATGGCTAGCTGGAGGTCAGGCTGCAGGGGAACAGGCTGAATGCAGAGACAGTGCAGGCTGAGTGGTGTGGGTTTGGCTGGCTGGGCAGTTGAGCAGGCACTGGAGTCCTAGATATAAAGAAAATCCGGTTAGTCACAGGTAAGCAAATTATTTTCTCTACTCAAAAATGCAAGGGGCCGAGAGACTAGCTACCACTGAACTGACAGTACAATCTGGCGATGAGCGAAGATGAACCGGGGTTTATATGCAGGAAGTGAGCTTGATGATCAGTTGAAGCCAGGTGACAAATCCAGGTGCCTGGAATGAGGTGTGACCACGGTGCGAACGGGGGAGGAGAGAAACAAAACAAAGGTCACAGCCATAGCTGTTACATTTTAGTGTTCAGAGCAGAGGGTTGTCTCGCCCCATTGTATTTTATTTACAGTTTGTCAAATGATATTATCAGGACATATGCACGCTGCGTGGCAACCCTGAAACTGCAGCACCCCTCCAACTACACAAATGCCAGTTTAACCCCGGAAACAAGGGAGGAGCACCATGTTCCCCACAAGTTCCACACTGAGAACATACAGGTAAGCTGGCCGTTGGTGTGCTGGGTCTCTGTGGAGGTTTTGGTTTCAGTGAAAGCACTAAACCGTTCAATCTGACCTTCAACTTTAAGGTTATGACTCAACTGGATTTCCAGTTTTTAACTTTTCCAGCACCGATTGCTCAGCCATTGTCAGACTATGGTGTCTGGTGTCCCAAAGATCAACAGATTATTGTTTTATCCATATCATGACGCTCTTTGTGATTACACTTTGAGACAGGCTTATGGTTCAAGGCGGTAAAACAGTGTAAACAAATTCTGATCATAAAACTAGATCGACTACATTCCACAGCCCTGCAAGAGTTGCCTGCTTTGAAATATTTCATCATTTCTCCTGTTGTTTTATGTGTAACCTGCCAATGTGCAGGGGAGGATGTGTCAGACTTCAAAGAGTCTGAGGGTATCCAGCTCTAACCTACAGAAAGCAAAATGCAGCTCATTTTGTATCAGAGTTGATAAGCTGTAACTGTGAGGATGGTGCAGAAGGCGCACAGTTAATCCCGCGCTCCAGCAGTGAAAATCACCAACACTGGAACCCTTGATTGGATGGGATTTAAATAAATGAATGGCTTTTGTAATTATAACAATTACACTTGTTAAACACAGAGAAATTAAAGAGCCAGTCTGATGATCACATCTCACTCCGAACAAGTCCATTATTCTCCTGTATCAGGACACCACAAGGCTGTTATCACAGCGTTACAATGGACACTCACCGCAGGAACGTGTTTAATTCGCTCAAGACAAATAATTAGGAGATCAACAAGATGTTGCACAGACAATTGAGTCTGAGAATAGGAAGAGGTGATAGGCTGACGGCGGGTTGTGCCAACTGTGTCCACACAAAAGCCAGGTCAGCTGGTTGCCTTTGTGATGATGGTCGTGGAGTTGTTTCAGTCTTGATGGGGAATATCTTTATTTTCTAAAGACAATGAGGCTTTTTATTAAATCATATCAATACCCCCCCTTTTCATTTCACTGGACAACTGTGTAGTTGAGTCATTAGGTAAACGCATTCGGTTTCCAATCAAGTATTACACACACCAGTGTAGCGCCACCTAATGAAACAGTTTTCCTTACTCAAAAAACCAAGCAGACGTTTTGGACCAGGTTTGAAAGCTGCATTGTTTACATCCATGTTTACCTGACAACAATGTGTCTTCTTTAAGTCAGGAGGTCCTCAGATGGATTTGAACCTATTTTCGTGGCAGTGCAACAAATAGCACAGGCAGTGCATGGACCAGTTGGCGTCAGCTATCCTCACTGGTATGAGCTTTTATTCAGCTGATTCGATTCAACTCTCCACTGTTATGGAGTTGTAGAGGTCAGCTCTTTATTGCTACCCAGCTCTTATATAATAAAAAGGACTAGTTGCTTTGTCACTGGCCTCCACCTTCACTCCACCTTGCGCAGTGATGCACCGCTCTCAGTGTTCCTGCCGTGTCGGGTTCCTCTTTGGAAGTCCTCTTATTTAACGTCTTACCAGCAAATGGTCACATAATGCTGAGTAAGTGTCTCCATGATGATCGCGCAACATTACTCAGTAAACTGACTCACAACAGTTTTGTTAGCTAGCTTGCAGCTCCTGTTTGCCTGTTCCCAGGCCGTGGTGCATTTAGGCCGTGGTGCATCCTTGATTGCACCTCATATTGAGGCATATCTAAAGTTGTCCCCATATCAAAATGTTTAGTACAGCTAAGTCAGTCTGGCCTTGTAAAAAGCATGAAAACAAATGAAACTGAACTGCATCACAGCACAGAATGCATCACATCACTTTTATTTCAGAGGGTATTAACTAAAATGACACTATGACATGAATGCACGTACAAGGGTTCAGTCATGCAAAAGCATCAGCACAAAAACACTCGTACGTCAAGATGAGTGTACAGAACCCACAAACATTCAACAGTGGTAGCATGGGGTATATGAGCTATTGAGTGGATGGAGAAAGAGGAGAAAGAGGATCCTTGAATCCATCCTTCAGACAAGCCGACAGCAACAGGAGGACAGAAGGCGGAGGACGATAGGGGGAGATAATGAAGGGGAGCATGGGATGAATGGAGTGGCAGATTAGAGAGGAGGAGAGTAAATTGAAAGTATTGAGTGACTGGGAGAGGAGTGGAGGGTCGAAGAAAGAAGCAGCGGAGAGTGAGGCAAGTTGGCAGTCAAAAGAGGAATGAGAAGCAGAGAGGCAAAGGAAAATAGGGCTCAGAGCTGTGGAGAGGAGAATGTGTGGCAGGAGAAATGTTTGAAAGGAGAGTGGGCAGGTAAAGGTGAGCGGAGAGACGCACTGCAGGCTGCTGCGGAGGGCCACATCAAAGTGCAGGGCCAAGGTTGGAGCAAGGAGGAAAGAGACCTGAAAGAGACAGAGAGGGAGGCATGAGAGCAGAGCGTCTTCAGTTCCAGCTGAATGTAACACACACTGTGCATGTCTGCTTGTGAAGCATTTGTAAAAACATGAAACTAGCAAAGCACAGGCAGAACCCATCTTTAAAAGCTGCTTCGGAGCCTCTGTTCTATAAGAACAATGTGAACCTTCTGTAAAACACTCTGAATTTTTCCGGCAACACAATTGTGTAGCAAATCTATTCTGGCACTAGTGGATACGAATGGATGTGAACTGGCTTTAGGTGACATGAACTGTGGCAAAGGCACATCACCGGAGCAAAGGCTTGAACTGTGTGAATTCACCTCATGAACTTGAGGGACCAAGCGGACAAAGGAGAGTGTTGTGCTTCACGTGGGCATCATTTGTTGTGTTTTATAGGAGCAGGTTATTAGCAAAAATTAATAATTAGCTACGATAATTATAATTGAAAGAATATTATTATTAATAAGAATTAATAATTACAGGGCACCGCCCTGGTATCAGGGACCAATAACCAACTCGAAAATCAGTCTCAAAACGTTCGCTTACAGATATCAGTACCTGGGAGATACTGATATGCATAAGATGAACAATGAAGGTGTGAATCCGAGCACTGACTCTTTTAACCAGCCTTTACGACAACACTTGTACAAACAATACAGACAACTTCTCTTTAAACACAACAGAATTTATTAAAATCAATGATATCAATTAGTTATCGATAACACCTCAATCAATAAACATCCATCATGTATCTATTCTAAATTATACAAGGGCGCGTGTGTGTGTGTGTGTGTAAAAGAGGAGGGGTGAGGTTGCTGACGTAAGGGAGGAGAGGGAGTACGGTCAGGGGAAATGACCGCGAGGTTTGAAAAAGACAACGGCTAGTGGCGTCTGTGAGCTTAGCCCGTGTGTCTTTAACAAAGGGGCTTTCACCGGTGTATATGTGCATGTAGGTAAAAGGGAAAAAGGGAAAACACAGCACATAAAGAAAAGTTCTTCGGGCTCTGGTCGTCAGACCGTAGTACGCCCGATCAACTAAATCAAATACAAATAACAACTGGGACGCTTGGTCCGTTATTACAATTGCAGGACTCGCGGTCCGCTAACTTAACTTATACAAGAACGATTATATGGAAACACAAAAGCTACCTCTGCCCAGATCAAGCCTCTTACGTGCCTCCGAAGCAGGGAGATGTGTGGGATCCGTCTTTGGGTCCGGTTCGGTTCCTTGGCTGGCGTCGAGCGGTCCGTGCCTCACTCTTCTGGCGACGGCGATGTGGTGAATTCCTCGGCGGCAGCGGGGAGGATCACGGGTGAAATGCGGCGTACTTTGTTGAGCCTTTAACAAAGTCGGCGCGCTTGTCTTTATGGAGCATCCGATCAGCTGATTGCTCAGCGATGTGCATCAAAAAAAAGAAGAAGACAAACAACAACAGCAGTCTATGCGCTCGTCCCACGAGTTGAAGACTGTGACCTAGGCTTTAAAATGGTGAAAATCAAACGTTCGAAATATTGCTCCCTTCGGCGGCCGGGTCGCGGGGAAAGCTTGGAGTAGCTCTCCACTGTACCTGGTGCACTGGGAAAAAGCAACAGAGGAGGGCCGCGGCTGCGTCTTTATTACCTGAGTGACATCACCGGGGACCCCTGCTGGGAGCGCCTGACTTCGGCCAATGTCCACCCTGCGTTTTCGTTCAAACTCAAATTCACACTTCGGTGTGAAACGTGGGGGTTGTTTCAAACGTCAACCAACTCTGGCTCAGGCTTTTGGAGGGACATGTATCTCTATTGTTCTTTTCAGAGCACATGAGTAGAGATCCCAACAAGAGAACCTGGAGGAAAAGAGGAAGGTTGGCGGTGACCGACATTCCTGTAGTTTTTGGAATGACTCCTAATGTCGATTATACAAGTGTCACAGCTACGAAAACTATGAAGTCAGAGAGAAGAGGGTCTGACATCCCAGGAAAAAAGTCAGCAGTGACGTCGGGATTATGGGGCCCTGCAGTATTTCTGTGTGCGGAGCAGCAGCCAAAGCAGGCTGCTCTTGGTAGTTTCCTGACCTTGAAACTCCTCCTGCCTGTACATGTGGTATCTGACACGCGGTGCAGGGCACGAGGTGGTTTTTAGAGATTTGAGATGCAAACAGTAAATTCCAGTAGATGTCTTCACCGGTCCGTAACGTGGGAATGAATTATAGAAATAAGTGTTTGTCTGTTTTCAGCTCCTGCAGCAATAAAGAGAGAAGAAGAGAATCATTTCCTCACATATTTAATGTCTGTGAATCAAAAAAATAAAGATTATCTAATATCATTTAGTTTTCTTACTCGCTTCTTTTGTTTTTTTCCTTTCTCTAACGCATTAACAACTCGGAGGTTCTGGTCCCTGGTCCGGTGTCAGTTGCTCTCAGCTCCTCGGGACAGACTGAAGGACCACGAGGACTTTGTTCTTCTCGTCTTCCCTTTATGCTCCAGCTGTAACTCTGCACGCATTTACTGTCTGAGAGGTCATTACTGTTAGTGGTGAACCCTTTTGATATGAATGACCTTCCAGTGACTCACACACTACTTCTGATCTCTGGTAATGTGCTGAGACTAGCCTAGACCACCATCACTATGCTGTTTGCTTTGTATTGACAGGTGAAGAACAGAACTGTTGTTAGCTCATGTCCTTAGACTAGTTAATGAGGACTTTATGAATACTGGCCATTAAGTGTTATATTTCATACCCTTTGTATCTGAATGCTCTAATTTATCATCTTGATTGGGTTTGAATGCATAAAATATTGTCTGATACTTTCGCAAAGCCTCTTTTGTTTTGGCAATACAGTTTGTATCAAGAAGTGACGGCAGTAAAGCCAATAAATCAAAGCAAATTGACAAATGAAGGTAAAAATGATGAGAGAGGAAAGCATGAAACAGAGAAAAAGTAATAACTTCAGCGGAATGGGGTCAGAGAGAAGGAGGGAGGAACAGATACACGGACGGAGAGAGAGAAAGAGAGGCAGAGAGAGAATAAAAAAGACACGGAGGGAGCTGGGGGATGAATCGACAGCGATGAATAGCAGCACAGAGGGAAATGGCCAGGTGAGGAGGGGAGGGATGGATTGGGAAAGGGCAGAAGAAGAAGAATGATGGAGGTGGTGGCGTCGGCGTGTGTGGGGTTTGGTGGCAGCAAAGGGACGTGGGAGGGGAGGGAGCTGAGGAGCCGATGGCGATGAGAACATTATGGCTGGATAATGAAGAGGTTCCACGCTGTCAGCCAACACCATTCACCCTGCATGGCTCTGACCCCAAAGTGTCAACAAGCTAAACGACCGAGCAGCAGCGCATTACCACATGTACACACACACACACACACACACACACACACACACACACATGGACAGACAGACGAGCAGATAATGCTTCAAAATAACTGTCTGTCTATGATTGCATGTCAGTACGTGATTGGTGTAAATGCAAACGCACATAGAGCGTCGTGATCATGTAGAAACAATTACGGCCACGTTATTAACATGTGTCCGCGTGCGAGTGCGTGCTGTAATCACACAAACCTGATGAATTACACTGATACTGACTCACTCAGTCCCACACGCACACAGACACAGAGCGTGTGTAGCCCGTGTGCCGCTGTTTGCAGAGTAAATATCACATTCTTTATTGGTATTCAGAACAGTAAAATTCAATAAATTGAGTCAACAGAGGTTGTTTCATAAAGCTAATCTCTGTTCACACATCACAACACGCCACAGTCACTGGGAGAAAATGGAGTTTAGACCAACTGAAACCTGCCTTCAATAGTCTATTCACTGCCTATGTTCCTCTATCTCTCTTTGTCTCTCTCTCTCTTGTCTGTCCCTGTCTCCCTCTCTGTGTCTCCCTGTATCTCTCTACCCCCCCAACCCGTCACTTTATCACACATTTGCACACAGGCACCGCTTTCCCCCTTTCATTCCTCCTTCTATGCCGCTCTATCTCCGTCTCTCTCTCTCTCTCTCTCTCTCTCTCACTTTCTGTCGTTTTCCTGGCTACCTGATGCAAAAAGCCCTATCTGGGCAGCAAAACGCTCTTTTTGTCACTCTCCCTCTGTTTCAATTCAGACTCCACTCTGCTTTATTAACATGACAGGACAGAAACCTGTGTTGTTAAAGCACTTCCCCATTGACTGTGTGAGCAGGCTTTATGTTCCGAGTGCAGCCCACTACATGTACGTGGATTTTTGAAGCGCGTGTTCTCGTGCTGCCTTTGTGGCAGCTGCTTTTGCTTCTACTCACCACTGTTTCTGAATAATATTTTATATTCATTAAGGAAGAAAACAGTTTATTCATTTGTCTTGCTGTTTTGCCTTTGATACAAACCAAACATTCCCTCTCTGTTTCTCTGTCATCTTGATAAAGTCAACATAATGTATGTAACATTTCCACAGGTGTTACACTCACCATCCTGCTGATGTGAGTGGTCACTTCCTGTGCCCATTAATCACACTGTGCTTCGGTGCACTGTGAAGTTTTGTGCTGGATGTTAATGTACTGTCAGTAAAACACAACACTTCCTGCACAGATGTTTCACTTTAAAGCCTCCCGGCAGCTAAAGTCGGCAAAATGAGCTTCTTTGGAAACTGACTCAATGGTTTTCTTCAAGGGCTTTCAGTCAAATTTCTTGGGCTTCTTCAGTGTATAGAGTTTTGATTTCTGAGACTTGTCATGGAGTTTGTCTTTTGGACTTTTTAAAATTGTAATCAAAAATATAAATAATACATATATATATTTATATGGTAAAGCTGGCTAGATAGATAGTAATATGTATATATAGTTATTGAGATTGATCACACATCCAAATTATGTCATGTCTTTTCATTTTAAATAACCAGGTTTGTCTTTTTAAATTCTGCTCAGACTTTGTTTTATAAACTGTGCTATATATTCATGTTGTACATCACTTGTGCCTGTTCCTTTGTAAGCCTGTGCTTCCATGTTGGCCAATTAAAAGAGATAAAGACTCCGAGGACACGTTAGTTAAAGATAAAATTCATAAACAAATTAATAAAACGAATGGAATGAAACATCTACAGGAAGTGTTGAGTCTCTGACAGCAGGTTAACATCAAATGAAACAAAGCAGCAGTGTTTGTGCAGCACAGAGACACTCAGAGGAACAGAAATTAGAATTCAGGTCATTATCGCAGCAATTTTAAGCTTTAATTACAGACAGCAGAGAGATGCAACAGGGGTCTCTGAACTGAAGACACAGTTTATGGTCAGTGGTCAATGATTTAACACCTAAGTGATGGTGGTGTCCCAGAATGGAGAGCATGACCTAACTGTGCTATTGTCCAGATGGAGTTAAAGCTGTGGAGCTGTGCACTTTACTGAGTTTACCACCTGAGCCTTTATGGGGAAGGTAAGTCTGAACTGACTCTTACATACTTTGTATCTGTTCACAGAACATTATCTGTGCACATCCTATGAATAATGTATTTGTATTTGTTACACCTGTATTCTCAATTCTGTTTTGCTTGAAGAGCTCTGCTGGCAGAGTGACCAGGACCAGCAACAATTTCCTGCCCAGTCAGCTTAAAACCCATCCAACGGAAGCCTGAAGGCAAGAAATTCAGGGATCCAGCTGGAGAGTTCTGTATGAACAAGCTGTCAAATCAAACAAATTCTTCTCCTTCAGACACATGGATCACACATGCAATCTGACTCTGCGCAGCATATATGTTGCTAGATTGCATCAAGTCGATGACAGACCTGGAGTGGACCAGGTGCATGTCTTCATCAAGGATCTCAGAGGGCTTCCTGGAGTTAAGCTGAAAGTTTCAGTTAAACTAAAAGTCTGCGCACCTCACAGCAGGACAGGCGAGTGATTTATGGAGGTTCCTTCATTCAGTTCTCCTTTGGCAAAGAATGACATCATCATATTATGATTCCGAGAACCATAAATAATAAAATGAATGATGTCATGTCGACACCCGGTCAAAAGAATGACGAGCTCATCTGATCATTGGTTCTGGAATATGATGTTATATAAAAACAAATCAAGACAGTATGACTCGAGTACAAAGTAGTTTAGCCTAGCTTAGCACAAAGAATTGAGTGGGGGGGGGACTGCTAGCCTAGCATTGGCAAAGATACAACTTGTAATAACACCAACCTGTCTTCATTCATTTAGAATGACAATAAGACTGTTAACGGTCAACAGGTCCTCTGGATTACATGACAAAATACATAACTTGTCAATATCCTATGTGTTTCTGTGATAATGTGATAATGCTGGTAACCCTGAGGTCAAGGCACAACCTAGGTTTGGTAACAGATCGTGGTTTGAGTTTAAAATGGCTAATTGATTAAGGTGGAGGAACAGTTGTCATGGTTACAATAAAGCTTGGTCAGCTTAAACCGCATTGGATGATTCTGGCTAAAAGAAACCGAGTCTGTCTGTTGGAGTGAAACAGGAAATGAACAGCGGCCTCCTGTGTTTAAGTGTTTTCCTTCCACCGTAACTAACAGGTAGACTTTTCTCCATTTCTGCTGAACTAACCGTGACACGACTGGCATCAACATGTGTGCGCTGCTGTCTTAATGGATCATTGTAAATGATGAATTCAGTGACGTTGGGTTCTAAAGCCATACCGGGTACAGTGTGTCGTGAGACAGTCCGGTCCTCCAACACCTCATTCATCTGTCCATCCATATTTTCTCAGCCTTTCTTCTTGTCACCTCCTGTCTTCCACATATCGCTGTGCTCTTCACTACAGAGGCTGCAGTATGTCCACCTACTCCTCCTTCATCCTGCCTTTCTTCTTTCACTCCCACTCCCTTCTTACTGTAGTCTCTCTCTCTCTTTCTCTGTCCTCCTCCCACTCGCTCTTCCTCTCCTTATGTGTTGTCATCTTTTACACTGTCAGTCTCCATCAGGTGAGGATAGCCAGCATTTTAAAAACAACATGCTTTGTTAATCAAGTTTGCTTATTCTCTCTATGTCTTTGGTTTCTATAGCTCCATATCTCCCACTCTTTGTTTTGCCCAGCCTGCCTCACTCCAAGTGTGTGTGTGTGTGTGTGTGTGTGTGTCACTGTGGATTTTTTTAGAAGATGTTTCATTAAGTGGCATTGAGAATGAAGCCTCTCTCTCCCTTTTTCTTGTCTTGCTGATAGTCGGTCGACCACAGAACTCTATGTATGTGTGCGTGTGTGTGTGTGTGTATGTGTGTGTGTGTTTATGAGTGTTTGTTGTGGCACTGGCTGGATGAGGAGAAAAGCCTCTGATGGCTCCAGTCACTCTCCCCTGAGCCTGCCGGATTAACTGGGACAGACACACACAAATTCTCACACACGCATATGCACACACACACACACACACACACTGAGACAGTGCAAACAGACAAACGTCACAAGCACACAAATGCATTTACAGTATGTATACATGCAGCAATATATAACTGCCAGCTGTCCATGCATACATTCGCATACAAACACCCACACAAACACACACTCCAAAAATTTAAAGGGACAAAACACACATTAGAGAGAGACTTCTTTACTGTATTTCAGAAAACATAGATTAAACCAGCACACACATACACACAGAGGCACAAAAAACCTAGACACCACAGCTGTATGCACATCAATACACATATAGCCACACACAAAAATTAAATGAACAAAAGGTGAAACACAGACACACACACACTCAAAGACCCAGAAAGACAAATGAATACTGTCCATGCATGGATACAAATAGACTAAATGCACAAACTCACACTCTGCAGACATTGGTCATAGTGAGTTTGATTCCAGGAAGTGTTGCCCTGGCTGTTTTTAGTCCTGGACATTAAATATTTAAAGGGACCAATCACATGGTTTAATTGAATCTGAGGCCCCTCCCTCCAGGGGCGACAGGCTCCAATCACAGCCAATTAGAGGCAGATGAGCCTGACAGTAATGGGTGCTATCTGTTAGTCCCTGGAGAGAGAAAAGGGTTGGGGGGGGGGGGGTCTTGATGTAATACACACACAAACACAAACCTGTACATGAGGATGCGTATGTGTACAGTATGCATGCACAGACTTGCGCGCACACACACGCACGCAGTCACAGACTTGAACTGGCCCTCCCTCGGCAGTAATTATATTTACGATGTGTGTGCGTGTGTGTGGCAGGGTGTGCACGTAGGTGTGTGCATGTATATGTGTGTATGTGTGCAGAGAGAGAGAAGGGGGACATGCAAATCTACGTTAACCTAATTATTCTGTTGGTCCCCTGTGTTTTCTCATTAGAACTCACTGCCAGCAGGGACCAGAGAGAGTGAGAGAGAGAGACAGGAGGAGAGAGAGAGCGACAGAGAGCGAGAGAGAGACTTAGTGAGAGGGAGAGAGAGATTTAATAAGGGGGATTAAGCTACAAATGAATAGAAAGCAGAGAAAAGGAAGGAGCGATGCAGAGAGATGAGTGTTACAGAGAGACAGAAGACAGCTTGTTGAAAACTGTATGAGCCATAAACTCCCATAGTGACTCATAACTGAGGTTTCTCACCAACTTGGTACACACACACACACACATGCGCGCGCGCACACACACAAGCACACACACACACACACACACACACACACACACACACACACACACATTTTCCTATCCAAATTCAAATTTGCTTTAAAGTCATGACCATGAAAGTTTACAGCTTTGCCTTATATTTTACATTCTGCGGTTTTTATTAAATATGAAGAAACAAATAAACATGACCAGGCTACTAAGTGAAAAACAATATGTGTTATTTACGTGACAGCCATTTCAGTGACACATTGCTGATCTGACCACTGTCGCAGAATGATATAAAGCAGATGGACAAAACACCAAGTTTACAGCTCCAGTAACATCACCTAAAGACAAATGATTTTCTTACAGGGAGATTATGAAGTTATGCAATTATCATACACATATTTTGCTGCTCTTACAGCTCTATAAACAGCAACAGACCCCAATTAACTGCAAAGGGACCTTGCAGATATAATAAAATGGAAGGCCTCAGTGGAATACCCCTTCACTTCCTTGCAGAGTTGCAGAGATATTGCATATCCAGTTTGATTTAGCCTGCACAGAAAGCAAAGTGTAAACCAAAATGACAATCTATTCCATGGCTGTGAGCAGCCGTTTCCTCCTTCAGAGTGATGACATGACCCCAGGAAGTCACATCTTCACGTGTTTCAGCTGAAACCTGGAGGGGTATGTTTCTCATGATTCCAAACTGTTTCTTTAAAATCACCAATGTTTAAGTCTAGAGGAGTCTATGGTTGACATAGAAGGTTAATTGCACTACATCTCTATGGCGACACATAGACTCGGGTCCAGGTGTTCAGGCTGTCAGTTGGTGTTAACTGATGAAGCCAAATGTATAGCAGAATATTCTTCACACAGGCGAAGGAATAAATACATTTTTGACTCAGGGCTCCTCCACACGACAGAACTTTGATGGATAAGGCTGTTGATTTTCTACAATTTTCTTATTCTCAGTAAACGCCATGAAAAGCTCCAAACCAACAGTGGAACTGGACCCTGACAAGCATTGTGTGTGTGTCAGGGCCTGATAGATCTCCTTCCTCCGTGCCATAGAGCTCCACTGTTAAAACTATTACAAACGCATTGATGAGCCACACTGTTGCACCGGCTGACACGATCCTAAATTACTACACACAGTGAAGTCTGTAAATCCACACGCACCATCCCGCTGCCCCAAATACTCACTAAAGCATCAAATGTTGATTAATTCGCGGCTGAAAATAGTCCCCGACAAAGGTGCTATCTCAGAGGAACTTTCTCCTGTTTGCGTAATGTTTGCTAGAAATGACTGTGTGCAGTTGGCTCAGGTAATTACTGGGACTGTTTTGAAATGAAACATCACATCTGTACGGGTTTACACTGTATCTTCAGTAGGAAACACTGAGTTTGAGATTGAGTCTCGGTAGGGAAGGCACAAAGCATTCAGAGGCTCACTAACACATTGTTGGTTTTGGTCTTTTTAAGGGATTTGTTGACAATAAGAAGTGGGGATAAACATGTTAAGTTTGTTCTATTCTGACACCACACACTCATTAAAATCAAATCCCCTTTGGGTTCATTCTCGCTGTATTTCCACAACTCGACTGTGGCTTTAATTGTCTTTATTGCAATGGACAAGTGTAGATACAGACATGTTACACACAGGTACGGCAGCAGTTAGTGTTGGTGTGTTTTGATGCGTTTCGGGGAACAGGGGGGAAATTTCTCAAATGTCTGTGCGGAGGCAGACAAGCATAGTGGTGGGAAAAGTTAGAAAAACTCCAAGTGATGATTCAGACAAAGAGGATGCACCAGCAGGAACTTTACTACTTTCACCACTGCTTAATCCAAGAACATCATCCATAATACATCTGCAATATGCTACAGAGGGGAGGAATCCATCGGGAAAACAGGCTGTATGTACACTGTTCCACTGTTTTTATTCTGTCTCTGAATAAACCAATGATGTTCCTTGTTGCACTTTTGAACTTTTGGAGTTACCTGCGTGTCAGTCACCTAACCTACTCCATGACCCATCACTACTTTCACTCGGCTCTATAAAAAAGTCATATTTGCTGGCTGGTATCTGGACTGATTTGGTGATTTCCGTCTGTCTTAATAATTCCCAAGTGAGCCAAAACATCACACAGATCATCATCCCAGAGTGAGTGACAGCTCATTATTAAATATGTGCTGGGTGTTTTATTAGTGATACTATGATATATTAGTGATCACCACACCGCAGCTATCTCTGCATATTCACTCTGCAGCTTGTGCCAGCCCTCGCCAAACGTAAAGCGAGGCCATTAATTCGAAAACGCCCAACAGCCCTTTCCGAAGTGTGACATCGATGGCGGTTGGGCGATTAGTTGCACATTTTCTCCCCCAGCTCCCTTACTCTCACTGTCTCCTCATGCACCTTTCAACAGTCAAGGGCCGGTCATCTGAAAAAGAAATGTCCATTAAAGCATAGACTTACTTTGTTCCAACACAGATCTCATTTTTGAACCATTGCTTGTTGTTTTTAATGGCAACTCAACTAGGCCACTGCTTAGATTTTGGGACTTGACATTGATATGTCAGAAACTAAACATTTAGCCAAGTTTAAATTATGTCATCCATTTATTTTTCAGGTAAAATGTGAAATCGTCTAAAAATTTACATGGAGCAGCCCCAGAGCATCACGCTACCAGTGCCGTGCTTCAGCCAGTACAGTGTTCTTGGGATAATGAGCAGGGACGGCTGTGCAATAAACATATCTTGTGGAATTCAGTTTATACTTGTATGTCAGACCAGAACATGTTGTCCCACATGGTTTGGGGTGACATCTTTTCAGACTGCTTGACGTTCTTAATGCCACCCTACCTCACATCCCAGACATGTGCAGAACACAGGAGATGGTTGTCACATTAAGGATTGACCTGCACCTGCCAGAACTTCCTGTAGATCCTTGAGTGTTGCTGTTGGCCTCATGGTTTTCTCCACTTCCTCTCATCAACTTTGGAGGCTGGTCCTGATCTTTGCAGCGTCTCTATAGAGCCCATTTCATCCAGTTAGTAATAAAGGTTTTGGCAGGGCTCCATGGTTCATCTTATAATTGACATATTTTTCCTGATACACTAACAATTAGATCTCACAGTGTGTGTGGTTACTTTTTGCAGCCCATGGATCTCCAACTATTATTCAAACTGTTCAAAATGTCTGCAGTGTTATATCAAGGATATTTCTGACATAAACTGTAATAAACTGACCTGTGAGAATTCATTTCTGATAAAACACAAATCAAACATAAACACAATTGTCTTTAATCACCAAACTGCTCCTGACATGATGCAGCAGGAACCAAAGAGAAAAGATGGAATAACATGAATATGTTACGAAATAGAGTGGTAACACTAAAAAAGGTTTTAAACAATACACACCACTCCATTTTAAATGTATTGTCACAAGAGTGCAGTCGCCATAGTGCATTAAGTTCAGGATCAATAACCACACAGCTGCAACTTTACTCCTGTCCTCTGTTTTTGAACTAATAGGCCTTTTTTACAGCAAACGTTTAAAACATGTCATAGCAGGAAAAGCACAGGTGTAATCAATATCACTAATGCCGACTGTGTTCCATTTAGGTTGCATTTGCTCTGTATGATGGCTCACTGTTATGACTTACTGGGACACTTCAATGAATCAGAGCCAGCGGTAATGTTGTAAGTAACACCTTTGTTTCTCATGGTAATAAAGTCAGAACGCTGTGACAAGCACCTGCTTAGTAGCTCTCCTGCATCTGTGTTTGTGATGTATGCACCTCTGGTCTGTTGTCAATGCATTTTCAAGAGGTCCATATAGATGAAGTTCAGCTGAATACTATTATATATGTATGTATCATGTATATTTCCCCAGGACCTCCAACCTTTCAGATAAAATATGCACATGCACTTATCAGCACCTGCCTTCAAGGCAGAAAAACTGACCTTTGCAAACTGAATGTGCTTCAGTCAATCCACCAGAGTCGACCACAGTTCCCATATACCTGCTCCTGTTTGTAGCATGATCCTCCTTTGACTGTGCTTCACTGATTACATGCAATCTGTACCTCAGCTTACAGGAAAAGCTGCACTTTCAGGCTAGTGCTACTTGATAAAGAACCTGCACCTCTCTGGATGCAGAGTGCCACCTCTGAAAGCAGCACACGCCATTTGAATTGGCCAAAAAAAGCAATGATAGGCACAACTCACTCTGAATGAAAATTCCACATGTTCTTGGAGGAGTGACTCCTTCAAGCTGACAGCTACAAATCAGGGATTCACATCTAAACTAGGAAGGCCAGACTGTTCAGCATGCATTGTGTTTAAGGCAGCTATTATCTGAAAGAAAATGGTTGCTTAATACACAATTTGATGCATAATTTATGAGTTAGAGTGGAAACAAAAACAAAGACAAGCTGCTGAGTTGTGAACAAATGTAAAGGGATTGTCCTGACAGTCATACAGTCATGAAATACATGAAACAACGTAAAAGCATGAAATGAGAAAAGAAAACTAACAGCACATTAGAACCCCTGCAATTCAGTCGAATTACAATTAATATCCATTTAGGCCTAAGCTGTAGCTTAGTTGTCCTCTAAGCTGTCACAAACACACTCGTGTAGTCAGCGTCTGTCAGGTAAACATCCTTTTTGTCCTGGAACTTGAAGCAGCTTTTAAGAACATTGGATGATTGCTGTTGCCTCGAGTGCCAGGACTCTACTGAAGCCATCACACACATGCAGCCTGTAATGCAGCACACGTCGACAACAGTCGCCATATTGTTAAGTGTTGGCTGCAGCAGTCAGCCTGAAAGAAAAAAATACATGGAATTTGCCAAAAATCATTGGAAAGACAACAAAGCGGGGTTGGGAAATGGAAAATGTGGATCAGAGTGAGGCAGGAGTGGAAATTTGCTGCATTGTGTGCACATCTTTGTTGTAGCACCATTCATGCTAACTTCTAACTTCTTGTGGTCTGTGGGCTTTCTCACCACAGTCCACTCACTCACACATACAAATACAGTCCCTCACAGAGATATGGTAGCTTACTTATTATAGACTTTCACACACAAAAGACCCTCTGTAATCTTACCCTTGAGAGCAGAGATAGAGGGCTCCATGCTAACACTTTAGCACGCTCTGTGCTGAGTGATAGCAGGCTGTATTTGCAGACATTCATCACTTTAGTCCAGAGCTAGATATTCCAACAAGTACTGGCTAGTTTGTTTTCAAAGTGAGTATTTGTGGTTTCCCCGAGGATGAATCTTTTTATTTGTGTGTCTCATTTAGCTTTCTTCTACCACCACCATTAAACTAACATTGCTCAGCATCAGAATCAGCTTTATTGCCAAGAAGGTTTTCGCACACAATTAATTTGTGTTACTGTTTTCGTACATAACCGTGAACATGGTCAGATAAAATAAAGACAAAAAGTAAGTACTGCATGTCAAAAAGCATGAGTAGAAAATAGAAAATTGATTACTGTATTGTCTGTAAGTTCCCCAGAGGATGCATCCTAATATTGGTCATCATCCTGATCTTTCCTGCTGCACAGCCATGAGGCCAAAACTTGCACTACTCAGCAACAAAATTTAAATAAAAGATTCTAATGGACAGATTTCAGTGGAATTTATTGAGCATGTTTATGTTCCCCAGATGATAAACCCTTTATCATTCTGGACTCTTCACAAGCTTTCCTCTAGCACCATCCTCAAGCCAAATCACTGTGCTTGTATATGCTGTATATCTAAAAACGAAAAATATATGTCCTTGAATGTCATGGTAACCAGAAGAGGAACCACACGGCAGCTGTAATGACCCTCCCTTCCTGTTAAGTGCCACCCACTGGCCATATTTTGTGCATTTATCAAGTTGTAACTCTGAATTTTACTTTTTGGGGCATTTGCATTATTTTTCCAGCAGTGCAAACCTTAAGTCAAAGGTTCACCAGGTTGAGCCAATCAGTTGCTGGAAGGCTGTCAGAGGTCACTTTCTTTAGATGCTAAATCTTATTAATTGATGTATTGCTGTGCGCATTTTTCTAAAAGCTCCAGCTTCACAACAACATTTTTGTGAGCAGCTTTTTGCTCCACAGTGGGTGAACCATTCTGAATTTGATAGTTTAATGACCGGTTGCGTAGCACCACCCTGTAGAGCAGGCTAGTTTATTGCTCCCTATAGTGGTAAGTGTTATAGGATGTGATGAACATTTAAGGAAGTTGTGTGTTCTCAATGTAGCATGGAGGGATTTAATGATGTGGGTGTTGGAAAGGTATATTGGGTGGAAGTATGTCGGACTACTCGAGAGACCTGAGTTCAGAGACAGCTTTATATCTAATACCATTATCTTTATCTAACCATGTTTTATTTGTCTGACTCTAATTTGTTTTTTTATATCACATCCTGGTGAAAATGTCTTTTCCCGACCAACCAGACTGTAATTACCCATAAACTAAAAATGTTAAAAATGAATATGTACCTGGAAGTAATTCATGCTTTTTCAGGATTGTCTATTATCAACATTCTTGTCTGAAATAGGGTTGAGTGAATGCCTCATCAACAGCAGTCCTGGATAATCTCAGTGTGTTGACTGTGACTCACCATGGTGTAGGCTAACATTTGAGTATGAGGCTGTTTTTATGGAACTGTTGCTGTGGTCCTCTGTTTCTGAACTTTTCCCAAGCTTCCTCTTATGCCCAGATTGTTTTTTCTTTCATGCCATGCACTCATGCCATCATCTGTATGTATCTATGCATCATTACAATTTATATGGTTTACTACTTGACAACAATATTACAATTTTATCGTGTGTGTGTGAGTGGGGGGGCATTTTTATGCGTGTGCATGTGTGCGTGTTAGAGATGTCTTCTCTGTGGGCCATAGCTTAGTATGATTAATAGCCCTTTAAGTGTGATGAAGTGACTTTTGCCACTCACTCATATAGAAGCTGTCATCTGTGTGAGTGCGTGCATGAGGGAGATTTGAATGATTATTGCTGTAGGGAGAAGGTATGCATACGACCTGTGACCTCATACTGTGACTCAAAGATGGTCACTCACTGAACAAAAGCTCCCATTCTCAAACACAGATTGATACACTCGAGCACAGGAACAGAGGGACAAAGACTCTGTAGAGACCTATGCAAAATCTACACACACACCTCACACACATACACACTGAGGGTGTCGGTGGTAGGTGTCGCTGGGCAGATAATGGTGAGGTGACAGGTCAGGAGCTGGAGGGAGGGTTTGAGAGTTAAGAGGTTCAGTGGGGGGACAGCACTTTGGCTGATTGGTTATGGTCCCACGGGATGGGGGAGGCACTGAGACATGACATCATACTGTCCTTAGAGAGGGGAAGAGAGAGAGGGGGAGACAAAGAGAAGGGTGAAGGTCAGAGGGTCATAAAAAAGAGCATTGGACAGTGACAACAACACCATCTGCATGAGGTCAACATCTCATTATCATCAAGCATCCTGGTGAAATTTACAATTTACACGTTAGCTCCTTCCAGCCTCAGTTACGTCCTCTGGGGTCGAGAAAGTACATTACTTCAGGTTAGGTAAGTGCTGCACTCTGACTTTAGTCAGATGAGTTTCAATCATCCTACTTCCCAGTCACCAGTCAAAAGCAGGCTCTTCTTGTGAACGACAGTGGATGCAGTTAAAATGTCAAAAATGTCCTAGGATCCTAACTGCACACTGCACAGTTATTGAACTTGGCTCACACAAAAACCATTAGAGGATGTAATCGTTGACTTTGAGGGTTTATCACCATGTGAAAAGTGCACTGCAGTGCACAAATAACACTAAAGATTTTGGCTAGAATAGTTGCAGTTGCACAGCCCCTAATGTATCCTCAGTTTGTTACTGGCTTTCCCGTCGTTGAACGGTTCGGCTATGAAATACCTCAACAAACAAACCTGCTTTATGTTTTATTCTCTGTACAGGCACGACGTTACCAAACCTGCCAACCTCACCTTTAAAAACAAATCTCAAAGCTGCGCGCAGTCACTGCACCTGGCTGTTGTTTGCCTCAAAATAGTTCCAGCACACAACACACTCTCCCCAACCCACTATCAAAATTATTAGCTAGGCTAATCACAGCCCAGCTCAAGGGACCAGGCGCATAAATCTGTTCAGATACATGATTAAAACTGTGTGTGTGCACAAAGATGGAAACATGAATATAGATTCTTTTCATCGTATTTATATAGCCATAGAAGCGCCCTTAAACATCCCTTTGCATACTCATACCTGCGCACCAGACTATAGGCCTGTCACTGGAAACAATGGCAAAGAACATTTGCAAAATTAGCAACTGTGCCTCATCAGCCGTGTTCAGTGCCCGCATGGCCGAGGCTATTTATGGGTCCTGCTTTATTTGGTTATCGTGTTTACCAGCTCATCAGCAGGGATATCTCAGTAATCGTTATCAGACATGAGAACGTTTCAGCTTGTAGTGCATTTCACAGTAGAGGATAAAGTTAAAACAACAGGAAAATAAGAAATGTGAAAATTTGTCTCCGTTTAATTTTTGGCAATCATGCTAAATCAAATTTGCAGTGTATGAGAGCGAAATGGCATAACACATATTTCTTTGTACCGATGCGTCGTTCATTCATCTGGCCCCAGCCCAAGCTTACAGGCATGAACGTGACATCACTGTTCCTAGCTCACATTCACCCAGAAAACAATACGGCATTACAGGACATGGTTTCTCATTACAGGGCGGACATGCTGTTATTATGAACCACTGTAAAAACAGCACTTTGTAGGCTAATCAGGACAACGTGTGGAAAAACAAGATATTGGAAGGTACTGTCAACATTCAGTCTATGACATTCAGTAATGCAATTGCCTCTCTAATCCTCTGCTAGCTAAAAACTACTTCAGTCATATTTAAATAGCTGGAGGAGCATGTCTGATATTTTATTACCTTCATTATGCTGTAAATCTCATCCTGCCCACTGTTGCTGTGGAACATCTGAACATGAAGCACGTCACCTCTAACATACAGTATGAATCGTAAAATCCGAAGTGTTTGCCTCGGTTTTTACTACAGTGCGTGGAGAAAGGAAGAAAATCTCACCGTGATTTATTGGGAAGTAAAAAGATGGTGTGGAGTGGAGGAGAGAAAGAGGCCACCGTCTCTCCTCATCACTACACACTGCCTAATGGGTTTAGAAAGAGATGGAGGATAGATAAATGAATGGGTAAAGGGAAGGCGGTGGTTGAATAAAACAAGAGAGACTGGGGCATTCTGCTGGATAAGATCCTCCCTGTAAGCACAATGTCCTGAGCTGGAATCAGTCATGGGACCTTTGTCACAGAACATTCCCTTCTCTCTAATCCCATCCTCATGGTCTGTCTTTATTGCATCCGCCAATTCCATGTTTTCATCTTTCAACTTTTGCTGTGATGCAGGCATGTTCTCTTATTGAATCTCTTTATTTCAAAATCAATAATAATTGTCTCATCATTGTACACACACCACTCCACGGCATCTGAAGTCTGTTTATGCCTATAGCAGGCTGGGCTTAACAATGGAAATGTTGGTTCCTTGTTCAGTCAGTGGTCCATCCATTGTTGCACATCAAAGTGTGGGTCAAAGTGGTGAAAGTCACAAAAGGTGGTAGAAAGCTGTGTGAAGTCTGCTACACGTCCTCCGGTGATGTCACTCGAGTCAGCTGTTGCTGAGGACTTGCTGCATTGAACACATAATGTATGTGGAGCGCTCACAGAACAGATCAGCTGCAGAGCGCGCCGTTTCACCGGCTACACCTGTAAGGTCATATGAGTCAAAGACAATGGAGATCATATGGCTTTGTGTCTTCACAGCACTGTGGAACTTTTTCATAGTTTGTGTAATATCAAACAACTGTAGGTCGATCATCTCCATGGTAACAAGTCTATTTGAGTGACCAGGGAGTTAATGTTCAAGGTCCATAAGCTCTGACTGCTCATATTTCTTTTTTTTTGTTTACTTCCATCATTTCCCTGTCATTCACTCTGTTATTCCAATCTCTCTTGTCAGGTGTTACCAAAGGACACAGGTGACAGTTGTTATGCTAGTGGCAGGGTATGGAGGTAACTGCAGCAAACTGAAAACTCAGCTGGAGGTGATCAGGATGAATCCTCTGGGGACCTTGAATGCGTGGACCATCTCATGGCAGTCTAGCTGCTCAGCTTTAAGATAAGTTGTGTGTCCTCTTTTAATAATAGCAACAGCAAAGCAGCAGGTGCCAACACATCCTAAATCCTGATTTTGAGTCATGCTCCAAAAACACTGAATCCTTCACTACCCATAATGCAACTCCTAAGCATGTCCTCAAATAAAGTGTTGAATATGAATAAAAGTTGCATCTCCAGGTGCTTCAGGTATGTATGCATGTTTGTAGGTCTTTTGGGAAAAATGATGTTTTTGTATAGATGGTATATGGTATAATTAAGACAGCTGTTCCCACGTTCCTCTGCATCGATCCTCCAGTGGGCAACGTTGTCTCACCTTCTCTTCTTTTAGTTTGCTTAGGTGTTTAGGTTTCTATGAATAATGCAATACGCAGATTCAGGAGATGACGTATTGTAAATGGCTTGCACTTTCAAAGTCCCATATTTAGACTGATCAAAACCAAATGCACGCTGAATGTTAAATGTTTCTCCGTTTCAGCCTCTGAATTCCACTACTACAGTTTCTTGTGCGTGTGGCTGTTGCTTAATTATATTTGGACTGTGAGTGAGACTGTTTGGACTTTCTGGTATAGACTTCCATCTAAAACCTAGCAGATTGGTCCCAAAATACAATCAATTCTCACCAAATTCTTCAATGATTTTCCTCTTGGACTGATAATGGGATGGATTTGCTGCATTGTGCTGCATGTCAATAAAGCTTAGAGAGAGAGAGGAGGAAAATTAGAAGGCTGGTATCAGTATTTATGGGATTCAAATTACTGATTCTACCCAGACTAAGCACTTAACACAGATACTTGCTTCAGTTATTTGCTGGACTTCATATACTACGATATACGGACATGTGGCTTTGTGTTCATTTTCAATTTCCCTTTGAATATCACAGCTTTGTAATTTGTCACTCCGAGTTTGCAGAATGTTGTTTCACTCGTAATCTTCACAAGTCTTTGACCAAGTAGCCAAATCCTGACAGAGTGGCATCCCTCTCAAGTACACTGTGACCGTCATGCTGGTTGTGAATGGAGAAAATAACCAGCTCTGACATCAGTTGGGCAGCCCCAGGCCACACTGAATGGTGGAGGCCTCACATGTGGGGTTTGTCACATTCTGCCTTGTCAGATCAGAAACCAGTACTCGTCACAAGTCCAATATATTAATGACTCGAGCACAGGATTGGCGACATTTCCAGAACAGCTACTGTTTATCCAGTGCGGGTACCAAAGCCAACAGAGGCCCAGAGAGCAGAGCAACCAGTCAGTTATGGGAAGGGCTCATATAATTGCATGATGTCTTTGTATGGACTAATCCAGGTTGTCGTGTATGAGAAGAACCTTGCTCCAACTCTTGCCAAGAAGATCATAAAAATCACATGAACTCTGTCAACGTGCTTACGACTCCATGTTTTCCTCCATGCCCCTAGCTGCTTTAGTCTTCCCTGTAGCTACAGTTGCTCCTCCCCTCAGCTCTGATGAACCAATCATGGCTGGTTGTTGTAAAACTCATCACCACCAGAGCTCCGTGATGGGAATGTCTCACCAGACAGCAGATTTAAAACGTCTGTATGCTTGTTTATGTTTAAACAGGACTGTGTGAACTTGTTTGGCTGGAAAGTAACAGATATTAATTTATTTTAAATGTATAACTGGGTTCACTGAAATATGATGAAACTGTGCTCATATGTAACCCTGTTTCCCAAATAATTTATAATTAATTTATAATTTAACATTTTCAATTTAAACGAATGGATTTTGTCTTCTGATGGATCGCCGTTAATACATTGATGAAGCAATTAATTCAACAAACAGCACAATAACATGCTAGTAAATTGAGTTTGAACATTAACAGCGGCTGGGCCTGACTCACGCAGCAGCTTTAAATCCACGCTGTTACCATCACATCTTATGTACCTTCACTCCTGAGCGCAGCAGAGCACTGACCATAGTTAATCCAGCTCTCTATGCCTCCCTGTTAGTGAACCTGTGGTCAGCTCAGCTTTGCCAGTGATCATACTGTTGATAGAGAACTCATCTGTGGCTTGGAACGTTGGGCTGCTGTGGGACCGCAGGATATTTAAAACATGGTCATGTGCCTACACGCCCGGTCCTGCTTGATGCTGGCTGTTCAGTTTTTACTTTATTAAAAAAGGCTGTATGGCAGGGTTATGAAAGCTCCGTTCGGCCTGGATCTATTTCATTAGGAGATGTGATTCTAACACCTTTGCTAGAGATTTAAATCCCATCCTGAGTGGGTATGTGTGTAATTTGAGTTGAACCCTTGTGTTCTAAAGTGGGTCTTTGCTTGTCCCTCTATTTATTCTTAAGCAGTTCAGTATAAAATTTGATTTTTGTGCTAATCCGGTAACACTATTTAGGCTGGTATTCTCTTTTATTGGCATCTAAGCACTGAATGACGTCAACATGTCTTTCAGATCTGTAGGTGGAGATATGAGTGAAAGTCTGGTTTTTGGTTCAAACACATCAGACACTATCTTTGCCTTCCCTTCAACTCTCTGGTGCCACCCCGGGGAGGCTCAACCAAAAGTGAAAGATTTACTGTGTCATTACAGTGGCACATAAATCATCTGGCAGATTAATCTGTAGAGGACTGTCACTGACCAATAACACTTCCATGCTTGGTTTCCATCCACCCACGAGTATTTAGCCCGCTCTGTGAATTATTACTCATTTATAACACCTCACTCAAATTTTAGATAACAATTTCCTTCACTTATATTGTCAATCATTCATTTTCTGTTTATGCACCAGTTAAGAGTTACGGATGTTGGAGTTAAACTTGTATGCATTAATAAATCTGTAGAATGTCCTTATGTATTAGTGCATTATAATGTGTAAATATGCGTGGAATTATTTGTGTTTCTATGGTTCCTATAAATTCACAACAGGGTGGTATAGTGTTGTTGACAATTGAGTTTTCTCAGGGTTACAGTCTACGTGACTGTAGCGACACGCTGTGCAGCCACACCTTCCCACTGCCACTGTGAACTGCAGACTGGACTTGGGGTACGTTCAACTCAAGAGTTCATTGTATAATTCGCACATATAGTGGAAAAGAGGCCCGCATTACAGCTGAAGGATCTACTGTAGATTGATAACTGAATGCACATGGTCAGATGTCAACTAATGCACAAGAAGAATTATTATCATTTAATAATAACAGATTTATGAGTGTTTGCTCCAATGCTGTGCACTGGGTTTATTGTCATGCCTGGTTCCCTTTTTAAATTCACTGGAAAATCTCTACATACAGTATGCTGTGTGTACATCAGTGTGTGTGTGTGTGTGTGTGTGTGTGTGTGTGTGTATGCACACGTGTGTGTGTGTGTGTGACCCAGCTGCTGCTGTGTTGCCCTCCCCCACTCTCCAAGGACGTTTGGCCAGCAGAGCATCGGCCTCTTTGTCTCAATGTCTCTCAGCCTTTCTCACTTTGCACATGTTGTCAGATGTTCTCTCTCTCTCTCTCTCTCTCTCTCTCTCTCATCTCTGTCCACTCATATCTCCTCGTGTCCATCTCTGTGCCACTCCGTCTGCCTCCTCCTACGTCTGTCACTGCCTCACTTCCCCTCCACATCTCTTTCCCTCTACTTTACCTGGTATCTCTCCATCTCTGCTCTGTCAGACATCACCATGTCTCTACGTTGGTGCTCCTCAGTAACTAGCTGGGAGCTTTTCTACAGCTGAGCGCTTTATTAATGTTTGCCATCATGTCCAGGGCTAGTCTGCCACCTTGTGGCGGTGACTCAAGCTTTTGTTAATAAACAAAATATTTGCTGAATCAGATACCAGACAGGAATATTGTACTCTTTACTTTACTTCTTTATATGTACATTAGATACAATTACATGAATGAATGAATAAAAATAATCCAATAATATAATAACAATGTAAAATATCATAGTTTAACACTCAAGGCTTATTTTTCCTTGTTATGAAAACTTCTTAATACTTCAATGGTATATGTATCCATGGTGAATGAACATGCAGACAGCCATTCAGTTCAGCCTGACAGAAAGGCCTGGTATTGTCTGTCCTATGGGATTCCTCTGTTAGCTGCTCCACCACCTAAACTAATCTAATGAGAATATACCACACTGTGTTCTCAGAGCAGTTAGCTTCACAGCAACAACTACTTTTCCCTGAATATGATTTGTATTTTTTCTGAAAATAAGACAGAAGATGAATAAAATAATATCTATATAATTAACAATAATGGCTGAAGTTGCAGTGTTTACAGTGCAGATGTTGTGCCACTGTCGACCAGTTCAAATGACCAGTGTTTGTCGATGAGATGGAGCAGTTCTGTTTGCAACCCACCAACTTAATAATCTCCCCTAATGATCCCAACAATGACGTATAAAGCAGAGTAGATGATGAAACTACAGACGCTCTCTGGCTGAAATGTGATCCCTGCAGCAGTCGGCAGTGTAGCTCGCTGGTGGCCTGTGACTGGTTCGTGTCTGTTCAGTTAGCAGGGACAGACTTTCCTCTCTTAGCAAACAATCAGAAGGTACGCCATGGCAGCAGAAACAGTAGAGCTGGGACACATCATAGCACACAGCATAGTGTAAAGCGCAGTCCACGAGCTTTTGTGTTATGTTTAGTTGAGCTTTATAATTTCTTTAGCACTATAATTAAAACAGGAGAGCACTGTGCAAACACAGTGTCTGAGTTGGCAAAACCTCAGGTCCAGTTATCTCCTCTCAAAGGATTTGTACCTGTTTGGTTGTGCTCCACATTTTTACATCTTTTATTTTGAAGGCAACACTGCTTCACTTCCAGGAAGGATCTTTCTGTCTTTACCCACTTTATTTACTTCCCACTCTCCAAGGTAACCAACCTGTATACACAGACACTGAGTGCAAAGAGCTGTATATAGCAACAGATAGATAGATAGATAGATAGATAGATAGATAGATAGATAGATAGATAGATAGATAGATAGATAGATAGATAGATAGATGACACTGGCACCCAGGATTGCCTCCAATTGATCCACAACACATCATCCAAAGGTATGTTTACACCTCTTTTTAAATGTATGTATGCATGTCAGTCAGTCTGTATGTGAAATGTGTGTTAATAGTCATATATGGGTGAAAAGAAAACCTTAGAAGCTCCTTTCAAAATAAAACCAACAGATTAACGAGAACTCAACCGGGACAGTTTGTTACTCTTTGTGTGTGTATGTGTGTGTGTGTGTGTGTGTGTGTGTGTGTGTGTGTGTGTGTGTGTTTTCAGTGTGTAAAACATGCAGTCAGGTGAAGGGAAGAGTGACATGGAGCGTCTGGGTGTCTTTAAAGAGATGAGCTACATCTCCATAGGAGACAAATACACTCCACTCACCAGCCGTGAGTATTACCTTTCCTCATTCACCTACCTGATGACTTCAGCATAAAGCGTAGTCATACAAATCAAATACTAAGATTAAATATTTATTCACACACAGCTTAGACCTTTAAATACCATGATACATTTCTGAATGTGTGTCAGTCTTTACAATGACAAAACAGATTTTTTTAGTTCAGATGTGATGTCCTAACCTCTCTGTAAGGTGCTTGTTGGGGATTAGATTTTATTTATATGCCTCCAAACTCTCCAGTGTAAAGTAAACATATTATTTTAAAAGAAATGCAGCAAACAAAATGTCTCAGATAGAACAGCATAGCATGATACCACAAGTTTTTATCTAAATACAGTAAATTTGATTTGTGTTTAACAGGTTGCTGACCCTTTAGTTATGACGCATGATCTCTATAGACATTACCTTACCAATACACTTACATTTTAACAAAGTTTCATTCATATATTCATGCATACAGATGCATCAATCCAGAGGGATCATTATCAAAAATATTGTGTAGCATTTATAAATTATGTGATGTTGTCTGTCCCAAATCCAGGTCCGTTCAATGAATCAGCCTACCGTAACCGCCAGATGCAGGCGGGCATCGCAAAACAGCGCTGCGCTCTGCAGAGCGGCTTCTTCGAGAAGTCCTTCAACCGCATATTTGAGCGTGAGGCACTGAGCGACCCGCTGAGGCAGGCACGACTGAACCGCATCCAGCAGGCCAAGAAGAACCTGGGCAAGGCCTTCCTGCCATGTAACAGGGCCAAGAAGCCGTGAGAGAACACACACACACACAGTACAGAGAACAAACACACAGACATTATCATACAACAGAATATATGCAGTGAGTAAAAGTCCAGAGGAACAGCTTTGGCATCATAATGTGGTGCTGCATTTAGAGGAAAGCACTATGTCCTTGTGAGTTCATCCACATCTGCTCATTTGTTGTATTCAGTGTTACTAATCTCTGTCCTCCTCCAGCTGTGGTTCAGGTAGTTTCTATGGGACTCTGTCAGGACCAGTTGAAGCCCTGAGTCCGCTGTCAGTGGCCCACAAAGCCAACCGCTCCCCCGGGCTCAACATCGTCACCTCACCACCCAAGAAAGGCAGTGGTTACAGGTTCATGGCAAGGACTCTTTATGAAATAGTTCACAAGAAGTCAAGCTGAATATTTGAACTGGTTTTCTCCTGCTGTGTCTCAATTCAATTCAGTTCAATTCAATTTTATTTATATAGTGCCAATTCACAACAAAAGTCATCTCAGGGCACTTTACAAACAGAGCGGGTCTAGACCACACTCATTACTATTAATTACACAGTTCCACCATGAGCAAGCACTTGGTGACAGTGGCAAGGAGAAACTTCCTTTAACAGGCAGAAACCTTGGGCAGATCCTGGATCAGGGTGGACGGCCATCTGCCTTGACCGGTTGGGGGGAAAGAGAGAGCGAGAGAGAGAAGTACAATATAGAATAATGACAGCAGAGGACACGGGGCAGGTCGGTGGAGCCACAGATCAGATGTTCAGCTCTGGAGCCACAGGTATCTGTAGAGAGGTACAGAGAGAGAGACTGGCCAGCTACAAAACCAGAGGCTGTCCCTGTTTCAGGAAGCTTTTTAGTATCAAGTAAAGTCACAAATCAAATGAATCTGTTCCAGGGACAGTGATCGTGCTCTGTGACAAAGACACTACAGCAACTCATGATAATAAACACAAAGTAACTGTTAAGCTTTACTTTCCTGTTATCATCTGCAGCTATCCTAATGTGACACTGTCCAAAATGGAGCTGTATGCCTCGGATCCCTACGGCAGAGCCAAAGAAATACTGAGGGTAACATATGCTGCATCCTTACACCCCAGTGTGCTCGGTTTGAACATTGTTTCATCAGGTAGTGGTGCTGTTGGGATCTGGAAATTTCCAGATCTGGACATTTATGACTAAATTCATTTTAATTTAAAAATTAAATTAAATTAATTGCGTCACACAGTTAATACAGGACAAATGTGAGAACAGTAGCAAAAGACGGTTTGCTATTGGCTGCTCAGACTCTTTACTTCCTTAAGTAGCTCATTTGTGTGTTCGTGGCACAGAAGGAGGCACAAATCCATCGCTCCAAGTTACGGAACGGACCCTTCAAGCTCAACCTTCACCCGAGTGATTATTTCCAAAGCAATCCATACCGCAGTGACAAGCCACTCCCACCTGCGCATAAGCCCCTCCCAAATGGAAAGGAAGTCTCTCCAGTTCCCTTCAAGCCACCGTCCCCCAGCAAAAAGGTGATTACCCCACTATCTGTTTTCAGTGACACTGACCTGAGATCTGTGTCTGTTTCACATTTTACTGTACATGACAGCAGTGCATCTGTGACTGTACCTCCTGTCAGGTTGGAGGGATGAAAGCAGGGACGTTTGGCAGTTATCCCTCACATTCTGCCGACCCATACGTCATTCGCCGCTCCAAACCCACCAGTCAAGAGCCAGTCTTCCGCCCAGCTCCTGGTCCTAAGAGCACACCTGTCAAGAGTATCATCACTGTCAATGTTAACAGGTTGGCCCATGTCTCTGAGACTGATCCACACTTTCTCTGTACTCAGGTGACAGCAGTCGTCCTCTGAAGGTCATGAGCACTACTCATTAATGGGAAAAACCCTATCAACAAATCACCTGAATTTGCCACACATGACAGAGTTCCACTATTGCATTTTTGTTCTTGTCATAAATAAATAAAAATACCTTTTAATAAAGTGAGTTTCAGGGAGTTAAGTATAACCAAATCTTTGATACATTGACTTTGGCTTAACTTTGACATTTTCGAGCCTGATATCATATTCCAGTTGCTTTCAGCTGCAGCTTCTCCCCGAGGAGAGCTGCCATTCAGCTCCGAGCCAGAAGTCTGAAATCTGTTTCTAATGTACTTCTTCTTCTTCTTCTTCTTCTTGTTTCAGGAGTGTTCACTCACTAAACTACAACTCAACCATTCCACCCGTGATGACCTTCTGACTACATCACCAATACTGCATCAATACTCATTGACTTCCTTACCTGCTGTGTACTGTAGGAGTTGTTTTACTACATCTGTTCCACCATCAGCTGTAAAGAGATTCCTCCAGATAACAATGAAAACAATACAGCTTTATTCATCTTCAGTGAATGGATCTGTGAACTTTTGCTTTCTTCTTTTATATATTTCATTTGTCTTAATATGATATATTTGTAATGGTCTGGATCACACAAACTCAAACCCAGACACCAAAGAGTTGAGAAAAGAAATGTTTTTCAGTGCAGCTCTATGCATGTGGAGGTTTTCGGAGAAGAACAAAAGGATGGCCATTTAACTTTGCAGGATTTACTGCATGTGGCTGCTGCAAAGGGAAATGACCATCATGTCAACATGAACTCTGAATATCAGTGCAGACACGTGGTGGAACTCTGAAAACTATTTGTTTTAACACAAAAATCAGGTGTACAGTTACACAAGTCCTGACATTTATCTATCTTAATGATACATTAACAATATTAAGAACTAGTTATCAGCAATATAAAAAGATATAGAGAATAAAATAAATATATGTTTATCTTCTGTATTCATAAGTGTCTTATCTCTTCTTGACCGGTCTCTTCTCCTCAGTGTGAAATACAAATGGCAGACAAGGGAACATAACAGTTTATGCAACCAGAAAAACATAACTTGTTGAAAGGAAAACAGTAATCAAGGGGAAATACAAGTCAATAAACAATTTCAGCAATAATAAAAACTATTGATTTGTATAGAAATAATGGAGAATAGCATATATAAATGCATATTTATCTATTTAAGTCCATATAAACAGTATGTGTCTTCTCTTGTCACCGTACAAATCAATTACGTTCCCCATCCACCTTCACTACTACACAACAACACACGGGCCACTGTCAGCCTTCAGTGTGTGAGAAGGAAACTTAAGGCCAATAAACAATATCATGATTATTGAAGGTGAGTCTGTGCTGACACTAATGACACTCCATGGCATCTATTTCCCAAAAACCCTCTGTCATTTTAAGAGTTAGTAGCAAAATGTTGCTCCAACTTCATCACAGCGAGCAGCTGTTCATCACTCTGCAGAGCAAAACAGCTTTTGTTCCTCTGAGTAAATGTTTGAAATTGAATTAATGCTCCTCATGACCCACATCACATCAAGACAATTATTACCAATATGTAGCAGTAATGTGGATTACTGTGTAGAGAGATGGTGGGTGTTACGCCCTGAAAAGCTAAGAGTTGTGCTTGTGTTGCAGAGTTCTGTGGTCTGCCTAAACTACATTCTACTGACTGGCCATGGCTTTACTCCATGGAAACCATAATATGTGATGTTGAAAGAATGTTCCAGGAAATCCTTATCACCACTGAATTCTGAAACTGTCTAAGGTTCCAGTGAAAGGGGCAAGGATAATTGAAGGAACCATGGGACTACAGGATGTCCTCCTTCTCGGAGCTAGCTTATCTCCTGGATGTGTCAACTTTGGTCTGATGTACTTGGTATGACAACATGCAAACAGCTACACAGAGGCACCTGCCTTAACCACCAAGACTTAATGATGCCTCACTTACAGCACTGTTTTAAAAATTGTCAACAGTCACATACCAACAGTAGGTGGAATCAATGATCAGGAAGCGCCTTAGTACTAACCATCTCATCAAGTCCAAAGTTTCCAAGCTGCTGCTGCTGCTGAGATTTGAGAAAGAAGAGGAATTCATATGCAAAGTAGACATTTTTTCACCCTACATATCATGTTAACAGGTACTGCTGAAGGCAAATTATTCACACAGTCACAGTTCACTTCTAACAAGGTGGTTATTGGACAATTGCAGCGACATTTTGGACCTGCATTCTTCAGTAACAAAGTCATCGAAACACACACCAGTCACTGTGATGGACACAATCCGTTGCCATAGTAATGGTTTCCCACACAATAGATCTGCTCGATTCTAAGCAGGTGTGTGGTAATTCCATGTTATATAATAATTAGGCACACATACACCTGCAGAACCTGCTTTGACCAGCAACAATGGATCAAGTTATGGTTACTGTGAAACTGCTGAGCTGTTTTCCAGATAACTAGTGGGCTTCTGACATGCTGGAGCAAATGAGTAGTACAAGTCAAACTGAAATCAAATTTGGAATATGGATAATTGTTATTGATCTCCTGTCTCTTTTCCTCTGCAGCTTATCCACAATGAAGTGTGTATTTCAAGCTGTGTCTGTCAGTGTGCGTGTGGGTATACCTGTGTGTATATGTGGGACAAAGTGAGAGAGTTAAATCTGTTTTATTACAATTTGTGAACTTCATGACATGGACATGACAGGGTGAGATGTCTAAGGTGAGGAGAATCTACCTGGCATGTTTACGAGTGTATTTGTTGTATTAACTATAAAAAATATTTGCATGCTAACACAACTAAACTAATTATTTTACAATAATTTGCGCAAATGGACGTGTCAAACGTGTCATCTCTGTGTTTGTTACTATGTGTAACCGCGAGATGTTGCTAGACGATTTGAATAACCATTTATTATGACAAATTCCTACTGTAACTGTAATTATAACTGTAGTTTTAATTACAACTGTATAATAAATATAATTATAAGTAATTATAACTCTTCACAGGTCGTCTGCGTCTCATTCTGTCTGGCTGATGATTGGTCGGCTCAGACTGCTGCTCCCCCAATGGCGGAGCGCAGTCAGTCCGAAGAGACGAATGGTCTGCTGCTCGCGGAAAAACAGACCAACGGTACATCTGTGCATTGGAGGATCTTTGGGAGGGCTTCCTTTCCCACAATGCACAGCGGCACATTGCTCTTTATAAATGTATGCCTGACTTCCGCTCTTCCTCTCGCTTTGATACAACCATGCTGTGCAGATGGCGAGCCCACTTTTTGTCAAATGCGGTGAGTGTTTCAGCCGTTTTTTAATCCAGTGTCCACGAACCCTGAACATTCAGTGTGTGCTCAGACTGCGGGTTTATGTGAGTGAGCTGCTTCTGGGTTCGAGTTACAACAAAAAACCCAGCACGTGAGTGCAAGAAAAGAGCTAACGTGTGTTTGAGTGGGAAAACCGACGAAAACATGCAGAAAGGGGTTTAAAATGGCCATTGGGGAGAAACGTTAAAGTTGGTATTGTGGAAACAGCGAGACTGTCGTTAGCTTTGGTTTGGCCACAATCGTTTAGATGTATATTAACGGAGCTAGCATATTGCAGAAAATGCTAACGCCGCGCAACTTTTCACAGTACAGAACATTCTCTGCGTCCGTTACGTCAGTCTGGGCTCGTGACAAAACTCAGGGTTCATTTGCTGATTCGTTGACTTACAGGCTTGAGTTTTTAGTCTCGTGAAATGTAACATTACATGATGAAACACCAACGGTGAAACTGTAATTTGAACAATTTGTGTTGCAAACACCAAATATACGAGACGTTGACAGCTGTGTATACTTGAATCCTGAATGACTCATTAAAAAGTGTCCTGGTATGTTTAGCCAGGCTGAAACCTTTTTGTGTATAAATCAAAAGTTGTATCAACCATTTACTCAAATAATTAGAAACTCCAATAATGCTGCTCAAGGACCAAGCACCTTTACTTGTTCAGAGCTGATTGATGATGAAAATATCACTGTGTAGACCATTTACACCAAAGTTGAAACACTTGAAGGCTTGATTGTGTCTTTTGTCATACTTATGTTGTCATCACTTTGTCCACTTCAGAGATGCTGGGGGCCCTGTTGAACAGATGCTGAGGAAGAGTGGAAGCCATGGGATAGAGCTACCAGCCTCTGCCTCGCCTTTGGAGGCTATAGGTAAATACTCAAGAGCTACCATGTGACATCCTTGCTCCCCCAGCTCTAAGTCAGCTGGCCAGGCGGTGTGTGTCTGGCTCAGTGTTACAGTGCTGGTAGAGGAAGTCTCTGTATCTGGTCTCAGCTGTGCGGGCTCTGTTTTAGAGTCTGCTGCTTCTGAGCTGCTGCAGAGCACGGCCCAACGAGAGTGGCCCTTCCTGATCAATCAGCAGGGTGGGCCTAGTATAGGGCTGCACATTCAAAGTCAAACACAATTTTAGCGCTACTTAGTCTTAGTTGTTGAGCCTGGCCACAAGCAAGTCCCTCTTACTGCCACCAGGCTCAGCCCTCAACTCCTGGCAAACAATTGGCTTTAGTTTTCACTGAAGTACCTGTTCCTATTGAGTTTAGATTCTTTTTCAAAATAAAAGCCTGTATTTGTTATAGTGATGAACTTCTTCGTTTGGGATTCAGTTTTAAACCAGTGAAGGGAAAAGCCAACTTCTAGGACAGCTGGGCTTAAATTCAGTTATTCATTTCTGCTGGTGCTGACGCTTATTTCAAATCAGAAAGATATTCTTTCATAATCCAGTTTTGATGTAAAATCAAACCCAATAGGAACCAAGAAATCAACACAGGCGAGACAACAGGCATAACCTTTGACACAAACACTGCTGGAACACTGAACTAAAATCACTCTTATAACCAAACCTTTCCTTTGTGTTGCAGGCAGAGCATGAGACAAGCCACCCAGTGTTGAGCTGATGGCCTTGCTTCAGACTGACCGCAGGTGAGTGTGACTGAATTAGTTAAAACTACTTTATATTAAATGATGCTACATGCAGTGATGATGGAAAATATAACACATCATGCTGACAAAACCCAGTGGAGATCGTACAACCCTGAGCATGGTAGTGGAGCGTCAGCAGTCATCAGTAGTGTGGTTTTGATTTGACTGATCGCTTCATTTCCCTACAGGTGCATGCAGAGCAGCTCGCCTGCAGGGAGCAGCAAGTACCAGCAACAAGAACTGAAGACTGACCCAGGTTTGTGTGTATGATCTGTGTGGATACAGAAGTGATGCACAGTATTTGATGTGTAGAGATCGTGTAAACCCAATCATGTACTGCCAGAGCAGAGACCACCTTCTCTCTGCTGTGGAATCTTGACGTTGGGAGAGAAACCTCAGGGCTTTGGCACAGGTTCAAGTAAAACAGTTTACCAGAACCTGACTGAAGACCTGAAACATTATTCCTGCTATAGTTTTTGCACTAAACGTGGGTATTGGCAGATTATTAATACTTGGTCTTTGTGTTTCTAGGTGGTTCAGGGCAGTGTTTTCCTGCCAGGCCAGTCTGGATAAGCAGATGAGTGGCTGTGCTGCTGCAGCTGGTCTTCAGTACACCTCCATATTTGAGCAATGTCTGTTCAACCTGAATGAAGCTGTTTGTTCCTGAATCAAGAACAAATGTTTGAATAAAGTTTTAATCTTGCAAGCCTTCAATGTCCACTTGAATGGTCACTGAACTTATGAATGTTCCTCACAGGAGTAAATGGTGCACTGGGACCAGCCAAACAATGTATATGGGATAAAGACCAACTAAACTAGTTTGTTTTTGTGATAATGAGCATGTCACCCAATTGGGTTTTTTTTTTTGGGGGGGGGGGGTGTTTTTTTTTTTTTTTTTTTTTGTTTGGGTTGTTTTTTTTTTTATAAATACCTAATTGGGTTGTAGTGTTTGCAAAAGAGAAACAAGGATTACCTTCATATTTTATACCTAAATTAGTTTTCATGTGGACAAAATCCTTTCTCCACTTAATTCATAAAGGTCACACAGTGAGGACTGGGAGGGAAAGGGAAAAACAGTTGACATACTTTAATATACTGTTGAAACATTTGCACATGCATGTGTGCCTTTAACATCCAGCTTGTATGCTGACCTTAACATTCTTTAGAAGAATCACAACTTTTATCCATAATTCAATAATGCGCTGATTTGCAAAATTCAAAGACAGTATCTCTAACTATTAATGTATTTCATGCATACACATTAGCAGTCAGTATAATCCTGGTTGACAAAAGGAATGCCAAGGTGAAGAATCATTTCCCTGCACATTAAACCATTTGGTGAGCTCTTCTAATAATGAATGGGATTATGAGGCCACGGGCTGCTGGGTGCAGTTCTGAGAACCTCTGCACAGTCGTCAGTGTACAATCCACAAAGAAGAGGTCTATTTTAATATTAGATTCACATTTCATTATAGCAGTCACTGTATAGGGTCTGTGATTGTTCCCCTCTAATAGCATCAGTATCTGTTTCACTTTGTGTCTCAGTGTTTGTTTTGCATCTCTCTTTAATCTAGAGCTAGGCTCTGCTCAAGGTTCCTGCCCATCAAAAGGAAGTTGTAGTAGTAGCCTACATGGAGGCTTCACTATTTTTTTGTACCTGTGTGTTTAGGTTTTCGCTTTTATATTTCATTTCATCACCTGTCTGTATGTGTGATCGTCTTGAGACAGATTTAACAACCATATCAAATGTGTCGTTGCTCAGCTGACTCTCCCTAACAAAGACACTGCAGATTTATCCCTAAACCCAAACGAAGGGTACAGGGCTTCAGTGAAGGTGGTATGGAATGTGTGAAGGTGGATCAGGTTGTCAGACGTGACACTGTAGAAGGACAGAGTGCCAGCATACGAGTTCAGATACGCTGCTACTTTCTTTGAGAGAGTGGAGGGAGGGATAACGATAGCTTTTGCAATGTCGTTATGCCAGGCAGTGAAAAGATTATCAGATGCAAACAGAGCCCAGGACTTGTCATTCCTTCCAAATCTGCTCTCATTGTCATCTCCTTTCCTTTTGATTCCTCTGTAAGTCACTCCTACAGAGAGCCATCCTTCCCTCTCAACCTCCCAGTAACAGCGACCAGTCAAAGAATTAACACCGAGCACTGCGTACATAACGTCAAATCTGTCTGGGTGATCAGAATATGGCAGCCTCTCTGTCACTGCCATTGCTTTTCTGTTGCCTTCAGCGAGAACAATATATCTGTTTGCTGTGTTTGGGTCCAGTGTAAATTTACAGGCATCTGGCGGACAGAACAAAACAATACAGCACTTTAATTGACGATATGCAAATGACTTTGCATAAAACCTTGAGGAAAAAGTCAATTACAACTTCAGGAGTTTGTCAAGTGAAATACACTCAACATCTTATCAGTTCATTCTTGGATTTTAGGTCCATTCGGGTTTCCTAACTGCAACACCAAAGATGAGATGTAACATGAGATGTCTTCTAAATTTCCTGTATTCTATATTAATAAATATCCATGAAATATTATGCTAAAAATTCAACTAAAACTTTACTTACACTTTCTCAGGCCTGGTTTCAACCACTGCTCTCCTCCATGGTCAGTCCTGGATGGAAGGAGATTTACAGTGTCAGAGTCACATATTACATTCAGAAGTGAAGCAACGGTGAACCAATCTGCTTGGTGTTAATTTGCATGGTGTTTCCATTGTGGGGAAGTCACATCATACAGTATACACTAGATTTTAAAACCCTGTATAGTGTGAAATACAGAGAGATGTATCAGGTGCTGATGGGTTTTATCAGGATTGTGTGGATTTATTTGGCTAACAGATGTTCATTTATTTGTTTAAGTTAGTCATTTACGTTGGAATGTGGAAACATAGAAACATCCATCCAACCTACACAGCCCATGCTTTTCTCTTTTTCTTTCTTTTTTGCCTAGCCATGTCCTAAAGCTTCTCCTCAGGCATTCCCAGGCCAGAAATGGTATGTATGGGGTCAGTTCTGGTCCATAATGAGTAGTAACTTTCTGGGTCTTTTTGTGTTCTGCAATGCACACCTCAGCTCCGCATTGAGATTCTCTAAAAATAACAAGTAGAATGCTGATGCTGCAAATCAGGTGAAGCCCCAGTGCCCCATACATTTGACTTTGAGTCCAGTTATACAAGCACCACATGGCTAATAGTGATGGCCCCAGTGACCCATTCTCCCGAAGTTCTCATCACAGGATACATGATCATAAACCCTCTCCAGTTCTACAAAACATAAAAACATAGCTCCTGTTCTACTGTTGATCTGTATTGCAAGTTGTAACCTAGCCCTATAATGCCATTCGTATCATATTTGCTACATGAGTTTCTGAGACCTCTATCTCATCAACATGATCGATACTTGCCTTAAAAACCTGTTGTATGTGATCTGATACGTGTATTCTGCCCCCTGATGGACTATCATGCCACTACAAGCAGCTCAAGTTTCGTTTTGGTCATTTCCAGCATGGCTGCTCCCAGTAAATCATCCACTCACTTTTTTCAGGAAAATCATTGCTAATTTTTGAGAAGTTACGGTGAGAATAACATCAAAATTCTAAGTCATTTTTAAAAATAAGTATTTTCTCCATTGAAAGAATGCATATTTATTAAATAACCCATTCTTTATATTACAATTAAATCGTGTTAAAATGTCTATCAAATTTGATACTGCAGGTATAAAATGTGCTTTTTCCCCAAATTGTCATTTCACATTTTCGTAATTTAATCTACATAATGCTTACTAAAATACAAACACACACTATTTTGATGACTTAATTAATCTAATTAATCACTGAAATGCCATCTTTAAATGCATTTTGAGTATTTCCACAATAACAATTCCTCTGAAATAATGTCTATGCTATATTGACCTATATGTCTATTTTTAGATGTCAAAAAGGCTAGAGGAAGAAGAGAGAAAGAGAAAGCACATTGAAAATGTCATCAACATGATAATGGATGGCAATACAAGTGACATAGAGCAGTTGGCAGAAGATGATGAGGATGAGGATGAGGAATGGACTCCTCAGGACATGCATGAAAGTTCAGATAGCACTGATGAGGAAGACAATCAAGAGGAAAGTGTAGCCCAGACAAGCACAGACGTTGAGGTTCCAACAACAACACAGGACACAATCAGAAAGGAGTCAGTGAAGGGCAATGCAAAAAGGAGAGAATACAGATGGAAAAAAATACAATATGTGTTGATGAAGGGACAGAGGACAGGTGTGACTGGACACCATACATGTATTTCAAACAGTTTGTCACTGATGAAATGTTACAGGAAACTGCAGAACAAACAAACCTGTACAGTGTGCAAAAAGAGGGCAAGTCAGTAAACACAAGTGCCAAAGAGATAGAGCAGGTTCTAGGCATGTACATGCATATGGGGTTAGTACAGATGTCCAGTGTGAGAGGCTATTGGGAGATGGAGACAAAGCTCCCTGCAGTTTGTGATGTGATGTCTCGAGATCGATTTCAGAAATTGCTCACACTGTTTCACTTTCAGGACAACTTCACTGTCTCTGATGATGCAAAGAAAGATAAACTGTGGAAGCTCAGGCCATGGTTACAAAAACTGCGAGAACATTTTCTCTGCATACCTCCTGAAACCCAACAGAGATGCAAGCACTTGCATGGGCAATCACTTTTCACATGTCTACTGTGGGAAGTGTAAGGTGCATCTTTGCCTGAACAAGGACAGAACCTGTTTTTCCGCCTACCACAAAGTGAAATAAAAGGCCGTAAAAAAGTGTTATGTGACAAAGAAAAAAGAGGAAAAACTTCAAAACATGTTCTATAATTTCAAAATGTTATGGACAAAACTCTTTTTTTTGGTCTAAAATTAACATTGTTGTGAGCAAAAAGTTGCCAAAAGCGCCCGCTGTATCAAATGCGATACAAAAAAATCTCATAAACAACATGATATAGCAAAAAAAAAATTGTGGATTTTGTTATAAGGGTTAATAAACATCTCAGTTCCAAAAAATCTGAATTTTCTGGCTATTTTTTGATGGGTCAGGTCTTACAGGGCTAGGGAACACTTCACATTGCCACCTTCCACATGAGGAACACGAATCCCTAATCTAAGACTTTAAGATTTGGTGACTGTACCTGGCTGTAGACCTTTTCATACCTGAGAGTGTCAAGCTTCCAGAGTGGATCCCCAGCAGAGAGCAGTTTCACTCCTAACTCTCCTGGATGATTGTAGCTCAGATCCAGCTCTCTCAGATGGAAGGGGTTGGAGCTCAGAGCTGAGGCTAGAGATACACAGCCTTCATCTGTGATCAGACAGCCTGAAAGCTTGCAAATACATGTTCAGGTTAGTATGTTCATGAAAAGTAATTTGGAGACACTATTGCCAAAGCACAGAAAACCCATCAAAAGTTAGTCCTTTGTTCACTGTTGAACAGCTTGATGAATGCTAACCTGAGAGTCTCCAGTCTACAGTTTTGGTTCTCTAGTCCAGCACAGAGCAGCTTCACTCCTGAATCCCGCAAGTCATTGTTTCTCAGGTCTAGCTCCGTCAAAGAGGAGGTCTTGGAGCTGAGAACTGTTGCCAGAGCTTCACAGCTTCTCTCTGACAGGTTACAGGCACTAAGTCTGAAATACATTTAATACATGCAATTAAATTTATTTTGAAAAAAGGACAAAGGTTTTAAAGTACACCTGAAATCACCTGTTGAGTTTACTCACACTGATTTTTTGGAAGCTTTTACCACTGGCAAGAGCCTAAGGAGAGCCTCTTCTGAAGCAGAGTATTTCTTCAGGTCAAACATGTCCAGGTCATCTTCAGATGACAGCAAGATGAAGACCAAAGCTGACCACTGAGCAGGAGAGAGTTCCTCTGTGGAGAGTCTTCCTGAACTCAGGTAGTGTTGGATCTCCTCCACTAGAGAATGATCCTTCAGCTCATTTAGACAATGGAACAGATTGATGCTTTTCTCTGGAGAGGGATTTTCCCTGATTTTCTCCCTGACATACCTGGCTGTTTCCTGGCTGGTTTCAGAGTGCGTCCCTGTCTGTGTTAGCAGTCCTCGTAGGAGATCCTGATTGGTCTCCAGAGAAAGGCCCAGGAGGAATCTGAGGAACAAGTCGAGGTGTCCATTTGGACTTTGTAAGGCCTTATCCACAGCAGTCTGATAGAAAAGTTTAGATTTGTCACTTGACAGTTCAGATGACTCAGAGGCTGGCACTTCCTCTGCCAAAAGACTGACCCCAGAGCTGATGAATATCAAATCAAGATAAAGAGCAGCCAGAAATTCCTGGATACTTAAATGAACAAAGCAGTAGACCTTGTCCTGATGCAGACCTCACTCCTCTTTAAAAACCTGGGTGAACACTCCTGAATACACTGAGGCTGCTCTGATGTCAATGCCACACTCTGTAAGGTCAGACTCATAAAAGATCAGGTTTCCCTTCTGCAGCTGCACAAAAGCCAGTTTTCCAAGACTCAGAATCATGTCCCTGCTGTGTGTATTCCAGTGTGGATCTGTTTCAGCCCCTCCATGATACTTTACATTGCTCCTTTTGTTTTGAACCACCAGGAAGTGGATGTACATCTCAGTGAGGGTTTTGGGCAGCTCTTCTGTCTCACTTGTTTTCATCATGTCCTCCAGAACTGCAGCAATGATCCAGCAGAAGACTGGAATCTGGCACATGATGTGGAGGCTTTGTGTTGTCTTAATGTGGGAGATGATTCTGTTGGCCTGTTCCTCATCTCTGAATCTCTTCCTGAAGTATTCCTCCTTCTGTGGGTCAGCAAACCCTCTGACCTCTGTCACCATGTCAACATTTTCAGGAGGGATCTGATTGGCTGCTGCAGGTCAGGTAGTTATCCAGAGGTGAGCTGAAGGAAGCAGTTTCCCCCTAATGAGGTTTGTCAGTAGGACATCTACACATCAGTCAGGATCTCATTGTTGTGGAAATCCAGAGGAAGTCAACACTCATCCAGACCATCAAAGATGAACACAACCTGGAATTCCTCAAATCTGTATATTCCCGCTTCTTTGGTTTCATTAAAGAGGTGATGGATGAGTTCCACCAAACTGTACTTTTTCTGTTTCAACAAATTCAACTCCCGGAAAGTAACAGGAAATGTAAACTGTATATTTTGGTGGGCTCTGTCTGTAGCCCAGTCCAGCACAAACTTGTGTGTTAAGACTGTCTTCCCAATCCCAGCAACTCCCTTTGTCATTACTGTTCTGACTCTTACTGTTCTGGGGGATCTCTTTCAGGTTTGAAGATTTTGCCACATGTGACTGTTGTTTCTGGTCTCACTGGTTTCCTGAAGGCTGTTTCAATCTGCCTGACCTCATGTTTACTATTGATCTCTCCACTCCCTCCCTCAGTGACGTAGAGCTCCGTGAAGATCTCATTCAGGAATGTTGGGTTTCCTGCTTTGGTAATCCCCTCATACAAACACTTAAACCTCTCCCTCAAATTAGATTTGAATTTTTGCTGGCATGCTCCAGGAGACTCTGAATGAAGACAACATATAAGTTCACTGAGTGGATCATTAATGAACAAAAGCATTGTGGTTCTCAGGGGATTTGACTTATTTTTACTACTGTAAACAAATCCATGTGGCATGCTCTCCTGCATGCTCATAAATCGTACTGAAGATGTAGCAGAATCTCTTAATCTGGAGTGTGAGGGTTTTTTCTGATAGCTGGTTCCACCTTGGATACCACTTGCCATAAAGTGTGTATTCAGTTACTTTGGACTAATCCTTACTTATTTCTCTTTTTTCCTTTTATTAGCAAAGATGGAGGGATATTTTACCATTGTCAAATTTCAAACTAAACCACTTACTGTTTAGCAGAGAGTCTGCCAGCTCATCCTGCTTCATTGTCTTCAAGAAGTTTGATCAGTGTGATCTTCAGGAAAGCCTCTCTGTTGCTCCTTCTGTGCTCTTCCTCCTCAGTATCCATCATGTCCTCTCCCTCCCTCTTTTTCTCCAAACATTTTGGGTCATCTGGACTCAGAACCGCCTTGAACCTCCTCAGCTCAGTCTTCACAAAAGCGATTATGTTCTCCTCAAACACCTGGAAAGAAGTACTGCATTTATTGAACAATCTCTGTAGGGGTGGCATTACAATTCTTGTAAGGAGTTTTATTTTTATTTTCAGATAATGTAAAATCTGTTGTTATCTATCTACACACCATAAATATGGAGTCCAGGTCCATTTGATGATTTTCAGCAGACTGATTGGTTGGACCCTCAGATCTTTCCCACTCAACTCTGTGGAGCACACATGAAGTAAGACATGTAGTCTCAGCCATTCTCAACCATTATCTACTTTCTCTGTTCTAATGATTTTCCACATCACGGCCTGTTCACGGTATGTTACAGACTTCAAATTGAAAATGAAATAAACAATGCAGTGGAGTTAGAAAGAAGTGAGCTCACCCGACCTCTGTAGCCTGCACCTTATCTATGGTTGTGGCCAGCAGCTCCAGGCTACATTAGCTGATATTAGCATAACATACCTCAATCTGACCAAACTTTCACCACTCAAGTTGGGCTTTGACAAAAAAGGAAGAAGGCGTAGAATAATAAAACACAATATCTCTGCTCCCACACTGCATCAGCTTTGATCTTGTTTTTAAACCTTCACTCTGACAATGTAAAATCAGATGCTGTAAATGTTAAATCAGAGGAGCATGCTTTTTTCCTCAGGCTACCTGTGAGATCCAAGTGCCACCAAAACTTTCATTTGTAGTATCTTTCTGTGTCTAATGTGGTTGGAGTGCTGCTATGGCACGACGATGTTCAGTTGTATGCAAACGCTCCACACTACCTTTTAAATAGTTTAAAGTATTGGACAGATTTATTAAGAGCAGAATTATGAAGGCTATTGCTAAAAAAAGTAGAGAGTGAAAGCAGCAATTCAACCCACTAGCCTCTGCTGTCCACATTGCTCCAGCGCAGGAATATACTATATCTTATCGTAATTAGTGAATATTCTGTTTACTTTAAACTTTACACCATCCAGAACATTCTAAAATTGAAGATGCATGCTCAACGTCTCTTAGTGCAATGCATTCAGAGAATGCAGTATCAGCTTGAGTTTTTGTACTTGACTTCAGGAAAGTGTTGTCCATCTTTGAATCTAAGTGGAGGTTCTTTTGACTGGTCACTCTTCATGGACACATAGCTGGTTTCTGGAGACTCTCGTCTCTCCTCAAGAATCCTGACAGGCAGATAGGAACAGCGCCAGAACGACTGGTTAACAGAGACGCTACCATTCTCGTCATTTTTAGATCTTTTTACAGGGTACTGTCACAGTCTGCTTTTTTGTTTTACATATGAAGGTGGAGTGTGTAGGATGTGGGGTGATGTATTGGCAGAAATGGAATCACAGAATCATGGAATCATAATCATTAATACATCTACATCAGGAGTAACCTGCATCCATGGAGTGCACATGTTTCTACAGCTCTGAGTGGCAAACAGAGAGTTTAGCCACATTGCTACTACACCCTTTAATGAGTGGAGGTATAGTCAGTTGAACGACAAAATGACACTGCCACTAAACCCTATGCACTGCTCCTTTAAGCAAAGCCACAGCATCCTACTGAGAACAAAACATTAAAGAAAACGATGTTTAATGAATAAATTCCAGCTTTCTGAGATTAATGGCCATGCAGGGCTCAACAGACCCAGATGAATACATCCATCATTCAATGTTGGAAAAATCTTACATCTTATCAGGAAAACAGTGCCCATGTTTGAATATAAGTGGTGGGTCCTTTGACTGGTTACTCTTAATGGACACACAGCTGATTTCAGTGGAGTCTGCTCCCTCCTCTTCGATCCTGTGGACAGAAACAGAAATGAGAATGGATACAGCCGCTGCTAGTTTGCTAGGTCTTCAAAAGTGAAATGCTTTGAGGATCAGCCAGGGGCTTTGTGAGTTTATGTCATTTTTCCAAATGGTTCAGAGCCATATTTAATGTTATTAGTGTTACATACATGTACAAATATTACTAAAATTATGGGAGGCCACAGACACTTCATATTGCATTTTTACATACCTGTTTGGGGATTTAAAGTGTCTTGACATGAATCTGACCAGAGCTGTTTGACTCTAGACTGGTGTAAATCTGCCTCTGGGCCTCATTCAGGTAAGGTACAGGTTCAGTCACTCCAGGGCACAAGTTGGACAAGAAAAAGATCTCAGCTGAAGATAATCCTTCAAGTTAGAGCACACAGGAAGTGACAGGGGAAATGATGTCACAGATAATGACCCGCCTTGTTGAGAGGACTGACAGACCGCCCTTTCATTTTCATTTTGACAGCAGAAGAGCACGGTGACATGTCAATAGGCTAGATACACTGTTTCATGTATCACATATTGGATATTGTCCACTTTAGAAACAAGGTTATGCAAGGTTATGTAAAAAAAGCTTTACACAAATCAAAAATAGACCACATTCACTTCAGTTTTAAACTTTTCGTTTCCATTTTAATATTTTCCACCCTAGAGAAGGTTATGAAAATAAAATGTCAAACAGCTTGTCTATTTTAATTAGTCACAGAACAGAATGTGTGAAAATGCAAATGCAAATTGGATTATTGCACTTTCATTGTCGTTCTCAGACATGTGGAATTGTATAATGCTACTCGAGAAATACATTTTCAGATTTGTATTAACTTTTTACTGGAGCCCCTCTGTGGGCTCCCCAGTGAGTTAATATTCCCGGTTAAAACATCTGTAAGCTTACGTCTTGTCAGAAGAACAGTGCCCATCTTTGAATGTCAGAGGTGGCTCCTTCGACCGGTCACTGCACCTTTTCATGTTGGAAATACTCTGTAAAAACAAGACAAAGAAAAAGGGACAGAGGTCAGCAGGGTCATCGCACCAAACTATGCACATCAGTTCATTTCATGGTAAACCATCTGCCAGTCAGTGTTCTTAGATATTAAAGACATTCTATTTCTATATTAGTGTGTCTTATACAATCAGTCAGGTCAAATTACACTGAATTATATCCAGACAGCTCTGTTAGCTTTTAAACAGCTACCACGTGAGTGAAGCCACATTACAGTTAAGTTTTTTATTTTAATGATTACTTACTCAATAAATTCCCATGAATGCGTCAGTCCAGCTGCTCACTGTATTTGCCCAGTTGTTTACAGAACATGGGTTTTCCACACACTTCAGTGAGCCTACAGATGATCGGAAAAGTTCCACCCACAGTTGAGAAATACGTGAAATGTGACCGACATTCCTATTCTTCCATTCAGTTCTGTGTAGTGAATCAGAACGTGGGGGCTGATGTGACGCTGTCATACTGTAGCTTCACTATCAGGGTGTGCAGTCGGACTGGTTTGACCATGGGGGCAGAAGCCAAGTCTGTGATTGAAACAGTCTTGGAACATGTAACATCATGTAATAACCTAATTTGTATAGTACTATTCAAAACGCATTTATAAGGTACTTTACAGAATGAAACAGACCTATTCAGCTGGCAGCCTGCAGGCCAGCTCCTGCCAAATGCTCAAGTCTGCCGACCATCTCATCAGTTCTTTTTAGAAATAAATCAATGTTTTACATTGAAAATGAACTGCGTAAGGGTTAGAGTACTCTTTTTTTTAAAAAAAAAAGAAGAGGCAAAAGAGGAATAGAAACCTGACAACAGATTTACAACGACAAAGTGTGGTTTGAGAAATGTTTTTAAAGCGGACACAGAATTTGCTACACTAACTTCCTCAGGAAGAGCGCCAAACAGCTGGTTAACTTTTGTAACGAGGTGGGCTATGGCATTGCTGAGGAGGGGAGGCAGGGGCGAGGCTCATGGGGCATGAGTCACTCTGTGATAATGGAGAGGAACAAGGCCATGTAGGGCACTGGACACTGGAGTTAAGAGTAAATATGCTGCAGCATGTGTATACACTATCTTAGCAGGCACCTGATACATTCAGTATACAGTACAGCATGAAGAGGAAGTTGATCACATGATCACATGTATTTCTCCAGAAACGTAAATAAATAATTCCTCTGTTTCACAGACAACATGATCGTATCTTATCCAATCATAATAAATGCACAATAAGACTATCAATAAAGCAGATGCACATAAAAAGGTGCTGTGGCAGCAGGCAGGACACAGATCACAGCATTAAACCATGTGCAGGTGTCAGTTTGACAGCTAACAGACTGCAGAGGAAACACTGCTGCTCTGACACTGATGGCTGTGAATCTTTATTAGTATTAACCCACCAACAGTCTCCACAGCTGTTAAATCCAGCTGTGATCAGCTGTCATCAGAGAGGAAAACACACTTCCTCGCTTCCTCTCTCCTCGCATGGTTTCCTTACATCTCTCCGTGCATCTTCGGTGGGAGGGACTATGACACAAGTATGGGACCGTGGCTGCAATCAGAGAGAATTGGGATGTGTCCATTGGCATCTCTTACTCACTGTGGGAGAGGCCATATAAATATGTGACCGATATGAAAACCTGTTTCACTTAAGTCATGTGCAGGTTTTAACAATGAAGCAAAGATCAGTCAGTAGGAGATAATGATAAATATCAGATCCTACGCTGTGTCTTTAATCCTCAACTTCATGAGTAGACACGTATGAGGCTGCTTAACGCCAGTAGGTGGAAGTGTGGTCACAGAAGATGGTCTGACGAGTTGAACCAGTGCAGAGTTAGAGCTCGGAGAGATCGAGGTGCTCAACCTTTAATGTGTATTAAAGCTCCAACCAAACAGCTGATTAAAAGTCTATATGTGCTCTCACATCATCATTTAAAACCACACTGTTCATTATTAATACTACTTACCTACCTACTTACTTACTTATCATTGTTACTATGGTTTGGTTGGAAACAATACATATGGTTTTAATTGTAACGTGTGTGTGGTAGTGTTAACAGTATAGCTATGAGGTGTTTATCATGAAGGAAATATAGGGCCAGGCTGAGACCAGCATAGGGAAACATCCTAAAAGTTGCAGGTTTTTAAGGGGAGTTTGGCAGGGCGCTAACAGCGGACAGGACAGAGCGGGGGTGGGTTTGAAGGTGGAGGCGGAGTTTTTCTGTCGCAGCTTAACAGAGTTGTGCAATTTTTCTCTGTGAACGTCGGGACTACAGTGAAAGGCTTTACGGGAGAAAGGTAAGTCGTGTACCCCGCTGGACCCTTTACTCGCGTGCAGAGCGCGAGCCTCGGGTGAATCTAGGCTGCTCGCAGATCTCAGACTTGTTCAGCGGCTCCGTCAGAAAAATGCTTGCTTGGCAAAAAAAACCCCAAAAACAGCTCGAACGGATGTTTTCATCACGAGTTTCAGCCTGCTGTCCAGCAGCTGCGGCCCGCAAACGGCGGCTCAAAGTTAAACAGATCTGGACAGGTCGCACACACACACGCACGCACACACACACACACACTCACACACTGCGGTAAACTCTGCACAATCACTGCGATCAGTAACTTTATTATCTGTTGTTGGGGACTACCGCACACCTCTTAGCCTTAATTTACTGTTTCGGCTGCAGTTTGTATTGCACTAACGTGTCATCAACATTGTGACTCTCCCATGACCGTGTTCAACGGATCTTCGGGATATTGCATTTGAAAAAAACATCTAATCAACAAAAATCTGATCTCGCTGAAATGAGAGTCCACCTTTGATTTTATATTTGCGGCACGTGTCTTCAGACATGAACGAAAAAGTGTGCAAAACTTCCACCTTGCTAAAAAAAAAAAGTTAAATTCACTAAAAACGAGTGGAGTCTGGTGCTGCTGTCTGTCTTATTAACACACCATGTTTAATGGCATTTTCTGTTTGTCAGCAGGACAGGCAGTGCTCATTCTAGTCCTATCTGGTCTGTGTCAGTTCATCCTGCTGCAGATGGACAGACTCAGTTAGAACCAATCATGTTCCTAATGTAACTGTGAGTAAAGGTACACAGGGAATGCACAGGTGAATAGATTGTTATGGCACTGGGTGAATGGTGTCCACCTCAAGTGGGAACAATCCTTCAACAAGCAGCTCTTGGATTACATCTACAGCTTCCCTCTGACTGCAGACTGTGATGGGCCACTTTCTCAATAACATGTTGCAAATGTTCAAATGGAGAAGTAAGCTCAGATTGTGTGCAACATGGAGAATTCTGCCCATATGCTAACACTTATGCAGGAGCTCACACGTCATCTGCATTAGTCTGCGAACTTTGCACATTTATCTTTTCTGCTGTTATTGAGTGGCTCGGCCAACCAGAGGTGTTCCAGGACATTACAGAAACACGTTTTGCAAATTGCAGTTTAGAAAGAAACAGCTGTGTAAGCGTTCTTTGCAGCTTCTGTCACACCTTTTGTTTCCTACCTCCTGAGGTGAGCCGAGGTGGGACGTGATCCACTCCTTCCATAGTCCGTCATGTCTCGGTACCTGAGGCATTTCACCACTGTGGGCGATGAGCAGCCGGCCCAGTGGGACGACGAAGAGCTGCACGTGGCCAGTGAGGAGCTGAGTCCGGCCACTGGACTGTTTCCAACCACGCTGACCTTCAGGGATGCGCTGCGAAGGCTCTATGGCTCCGATCGCTTCCAGGTATGACACCATGGCCTTTTCAGTGCACCTGTTGGTAGAGCAATGTCAACAAGGAATTATTATCTATTTGAAAGGATGTTTTACAGCTTCTCCACACCGATGCTAATGCTGTGGAAACAGATATGATAACTGGAACCAGAAATGTTAAGCGTGTTTGCTTGTCTCAGGATTTTTGAGGAAAATGGGATCAAAATTGAAGCAGCAGAATCAGAGGTGTCGTGATTTTTGTTCTACGCATTCATCTTACTTGTCAAAACCTGACACATGCATTACCCACAATGCAACTGGTCTACAGTTTGATCAGAGGTTTAGGTGTATCATGCGGTTAGTGACTAAGGAGAGGTTCCTTCTTCTTGTCTTCAGGTGGCAGTAGTGTGTCTGGTAATCCTGGATGCCATCTTTGTTCTGGCGGAGCTGCTTATAGACCTGTCTGTTATCCAGTTGGAACATGGCCACCTTGCCCCAGAGGTGAGATCCCCGAACTATTGTTATTATTATTATTATTATTATTATTATTATCAGGACCTCCATGTAATGTGATTTACTGACACATCAGTTTCGTTGCAGGTGTTTCACTACCTCAGCTTGGCTCTTCTCACATTCTTCATGCTGGAGCTGGCTGGTAAGCTGTTTGCTTACCACCTGGAGTTCTTTCAACACAAGTTTGAGGTGTTTGATGGTTTGGTGGTGATAGTTTCCTTCGTGCTGGACATTGTCTTCATCTTCCACGAGGATGCCTTTGACGGGGTGGGTCTCCTCATCCTGCTGAGGCTCTGGAGGGTTGCCAGAATTATCAACGGTCAGTAACACGTTTGTCTTAAAGCTCTGTGATATAAAGTGACTCGATGTTGCAGCTTACATCTCACAGAGGAGCAACACGAAGGCAGTGTAGGTACTGAACATGAAGATGACCGTGTTTGAATGCGTTGCAGGTATCCTAGTGTCGGTGAAGACTCGCGCGCAGCAGAAGATGCACAAGCTGAAGGAGAGCTATGAGAACCTGGTTCAGAGAGTCACAGAGCTACAGGCGCACAGCGACAAACTGGTGACTCCTCACAGCTGCTTCATAACAAGCCTGATGTTAAAGAAATGTGTTGTGTCTCTGACTTCTGCTGCTGCTCTCCTCTGCAGGGACCGCAGACCTTGCAGAGTGAAACACCTGATCATGTTAATGATTTGTTAGTCTTACTGTTTCTGATATTAGCCTCACATATTAACCTCAATGTTTTTAGGGCTTGTATTTGTCTATCTGCTGTTTTCTCCAGCTCTGGTTCCACCATTCATCTCGTTAGCTTATATCCTATTAGATCAAACACATTTCAGTGGTTTTACTGAAACATGCTTTTACTTTAGTACTTACTTACACTCAAATGGTGATGACTGACCTGAATCAAGAATTTCAGTATTTATTTACCAAGTAAAGTCAAATAAATTAATTAAAAAATAATTTAAAAAATGTTTTTATGGCTTGCACAAAACCTGGAAATAATTATATGTAATATTACAGGATCTCACCATGACTGAGCTGTGAACAGTTTGGTGACTCTTCTCTGTTTGTCTTCCTGTCTCAGGAACAAGAGAACCAGAAGCTCCAAGCCCTCCTGAAGAAGCACGGCATCGACTTCTAAATCATCAAGCCAGCTGTAGTGGAACTACTGTCCAGTGTCATCTGTATCATAAACTGTACTTTTCTGCACCGTAGTAACATTTAAACTGTAGCACACTCCATGACAAAGTTAAAACTGATTTCAGTATTTCCATAACTTGGTGACAGAAATGTGTTTCACTATGAGTGGATCCATGTTCAGGTGTCCTGTCACAGTGAAGGGAAGCATATAGTTACTCTAATGATTGTCAGATATTCAGATGCTATAAATTATAAAGCTATAAGGCCCTGGCCGTCATTTGTTTGTAAATATTTGAAATGTTCCTCAGACTAATGACTTGTAAATAAAATGTAATCTAAATGCTTCGTAACATTTGAGAGTACTGTATGTTGTGTAGAAAAGGGCTAAATAAACAAAATGATTTCATTTATTAAAACATGTTTGTTAAATACTCTTCTTACAAAAATCCTTCATACAGTATTCACATAATGTACAGTGACAGGTGGATCTTACGATCAATGACACAGTGGTAGTGCCCTAAATGCCTCACACCAGTGTGGATGGTAAAAGGCACCATACACTGGTGAGTGGCACCCGTAAAGACTTCAGACAAAAGGGAAGAAGAAGTCAAAGGGCAGTTTGGCGTTGATTGTGGGCGTGGCCCTGTAGCCGGGACAAGCAGCAGCAGAAACTGGTATGAAGGCCACTGAGCTTGTGATTGGCAGTGTGCTGCTGCCTCCAGATAACAGATCCTATAAAACAAGGGAACAACACAGCCTGATGTAGCAGACATGATGGCAGAACCGTTGTATCTCTTTAATGCACCTTTTATGTGAAATGCCGCCTTACCAAACTGCTGATGTTGGGTTGAATGACCTCTTTGATGCTCACTATCTGAGCTTGGGGGTTCACCAGCGACCCGTATTTAGTCCATTCAATTTCCAAATGAAGTGACAACGGGATGCTGCAACTCTGCGAATCCTGCAAATCACAAACAAGTCACAGATATGTTAAAACAGTGTTTGTGGCATGGACACAGGCAACCCCAGCCTGCAAAATGTACATCAGCAGTGGCATACAAGCGTTGGCTCGACCAAATGTGCTCACCCCGGGATTGAAGTTGCTCTTGACTGGCACCCAGTCCAGAGGATAGTCTAACGGGGAGTTTCCAAAGGAAGCCACATACTGGGGATAGTTTGGTCCTCTCAGAACATCCAGAAGCACTTGATAGAGCAGGGTGCAGTTGGCAGCATCCTCCAGTCTGCAAGGACAAGACAAGTCACCATCACACTAGTTTTCAGGCACAATGACACTCTGTGCTGGTTCACAGTGATCAGATTTGCTGGGTGCGAGGATGTCCTGCCTCAACGTGCAGCCGGACACAGAGTCTAGACCGAACAGGACAGGGGAGCGTCGATGTGGTCCCAGCAGACAGTCCTGGTCCTCAGCGCGGTGGAGCAGAGACATGGTGTCTCTGAGGTCGATGCTTCGAGCAATCCCAGTGAAGACATCTGTTAAGGCCACATTCTGGACCTTGGGGAACATCACCTCTTTCTCATCTAACTGTGTCAAAGTATCTTAAACCCTTAACTGCTGCTGCCCAGGGACATGCTGACTATTCACTGTATAACTGAGTGTGAAGGGAGGTCCAGTGTTGAGGCAGGTGAAGGATATTCTGCTGTCCTGGTTCCAGACACAAGAGGAAGCCCAACCACATATCCTGGATTTCCACTGTAGCGCACGACTGCCTCCTGTTCATCCTCCTGATTCATACACACAAGACAAAATACATTATTTACATGTAATCTCAACAATAACCATGTATGACAGTTACAGTTTGCACGGCACTCAGCCTGTTTTTACTTAATCAGAGTGAGAATTTCAGCTGCTCCTAATGAGTTAAAAGAAGGCTGGCTTCATTTTTCTCAGACGTACAGATCTGTTGTGCTTCACATGGGCATCATTTGTTATGCTTTATAGGAGCAGGTTATTGGCAAAAATGAATAATTATCTACAATAGTTATTAATATTATTAATAGTTAATAAGAATTAATAATTACGGGGCACCGCCCTGGTATCAGGGACCAATAACCAACTCGAAAATCAGTCTCAAAACGTTCGCTTACAGATATCAGTACCTGGGAGGTACTGATATGCATAAGACGAACAATGAAGGTGTGAATCCGAGCACTGACTCTTTTAACCAGCCTTTACGACAACACTTGTACAAACAATGCAGACAACTTCTCTTTAAACACAACAGAATTTATTAAAATCAATGATATCAATTAGTAATCGATAACACCTCAATCAATAAACATCCATCATGTACGTGTTCTAAATTATACAAGGGCGTATGTGTGTGTGTGTGTGTGTGTGTGTGTGTGTGTGTGTGTGTGTGTGTAAAAGAGGAGGGGTGAGGTTGCGGACGTAAGGGAGGAGAGGGAGTACGTCACGCAAGAGTTTCGATCAGGGGAAATGACCGCGAGGTTTGAAAAAGACAACGGCTAGTGGCGTCTGTGAGCGTAGCCCGTGTGTCTCTTCAGTTTTGGCCAGGGATATTTTCTATTTCTTTTTCTACTGTTTTGAATTGAAATGCAATTAAATGCATTTTTCCAGAAATTAAAAGAGCTTGGGTTTACAATATTCATGTCTGTGTCTATTATTTGATTCAGTCGTCCACTAAAATCCATTTAAATTAAAAAATGTTGCTTTTTGGGGCAAATATTGTTATGCAATTAAAATGTGATTAATTGAGATTAATTAATTACAAAGCCTCTAATTAATTAGATAAATTTTTTTAATCGAGTCCCATCCCTAATTAAAATATTATGTTTGGGACTTTTTCCATCTCTCTGTTACGTACACTGCAACGTTGTTTGGGAAAATAGTGAGCTACAACTACTGACTGTTCTAAATGTTAATGTCAAATGGCAAATAACTGAAACAAAAACAAAATGGATTTATGTTTATTACGTTTAATATTCCAGGGCTTAATGCCGTTTGAAACGTTCAAGTGCTTTATTCTGCCTTTTGTGCCTCTCCCTGATGCTGCACTCCTCATCCTCCTGGACCTACAGCTTGATTCACAACAGTCACATAGATTGCTGTGTGCAGCATTGTCCAGCAGTTCCCAGCCATGTTCTTGGTCGTAGTGGCAGGCTTTGTAGGTGTTATCAAGGCTCTTGGTCTTGTTGTTTTAGTTTTCTTCAGCGAATGAATTGTATGACCCTGGTGGTCGGGACAATTCACAAACCTCGACCACATGTTCAACAAAGTAACTGCCGCTTGGGGGGTCTAATGTGTCCCCACTTTACGAGAGACAAGGTCCTACTTTATTCACAGGTTCTTTAAAAACCTGACTGTAAAACTGCTAAATACACCCATATAAAGAGAAATTGATTTTTATTGTTTATTTATTGATTGATGGTTTGATTTGATGTTACAATCGAATGTCTTTGAAATTGTGGGAGGAAACCGTAGCACACGGAGAAAACCCACACAGGCACGGGGAGAATATGCAAACTCCACACAGAAAGGTACCCGCCAGTTGGAAGGTTCTTCCCGTGAGGTGACAGTGTTAGCCACTGCACCACCGTGCCCGCCTTGAATGTCTTGAATAGTTGTTGAAATGGTTTGATGTGTCATGTGATGGAATATGTCGATGTTGATTATGGCCAATTGCGTAAGTGACAAGGACATGAAGTTTGAGTCTGTCGACCAAATTTGGATTAGTTGTCCTAATTACACTTGTGTTTCTTTAGAAAGTCACGTGTTTTAGTCCAGACTGAGGTCTTCTTTGTTGTCTGTGGGAGTTTGAGAGCCGATGCGCTAGGGGTGGACTCCTGCTGCATCTGTGGCATCTGCTCAGAGACGTCAACCTTCACGGGTGGGACAGAAGGTTCAGTGGGGATAGGTGTCTGCTGCTGGCAGAAACCTACAGTAGGGGTAGGTGTCTGCTGCTGGCAGAAACCTACAGTAGGGGTAGGTGTCTGCTGCTGGCAGAAACCTACAGTAGGGGTAGGTGTATGTTGCTGGCAGAAACCTACAATAGGGGTAGGTGTATGTTGCTGGCATGATGTGTCATGTGAAGGAATATGTCGATGTTCCAATTGCGTAAGTGACAAGGATGTGAAGTTTGAGTCCGTTGAACAAATTTGGCTTTAGTCGTCCTAATTACGCCTGTGTTTCCTTAGAAAGTTACGTGTCTTCTTTGTTGTCTGTGGGAGCATCTGCTCATAGACGTCGACCTCCATGGGTGTGACAGAATCTTCAATGGGGGTAGGTCTCTGCTGCTGCCAGAAACCTACAATAGGGGTAGGTGTCTGCTGCTGCCAGAAACCTACAGCAGGAGTAGGTGTCTGCTGCTGCCAGAAACCTACAATAGGGGTAGGTGTCTGTTGCTGGCCGAAACCTACTCCTGTCTGTGGGAGTTTAAGAGCCGCTGCGTTAGGGGTGGACTCCTCGGGGATGTCGACCTCCATGGGTGTGACAGAATCTTCAATAGGGGTAGGTGTCTGCTGCTGCCAGAAACCTACAGCAGGAGTAGGTGTCTGTTGCTGGCCGAAACCTACAGTAGGGGTAGGTGTCTGCTGCTGGCAGAAACCTACAGTAGGGCTAGGTGACTAGATGGGAGCTGGGTGGCAGCCAACTAGACACAGACTGGGAGCAGGGTTGTGAGGGTTAGTGCAGGCAATATACCTGCGAACATATAACAATATAACTGCGGCTATTGTCCAATGGGAGTCCACACCCACCGGGGGGGGGGGGGTTCGGAACGGAGGTGGCCTGGAGGTGACCTGATTCCTTCCTGGTCTGGCCCTTTGATCTTAGACAAATGGAGCGGGGTGCTGGTGGTCCTCGTGCCATTTGGGGGTCAGCGCTCACCAGGGGGGCGGCCGAGCAGGTAGGGGTGGAGGTGTCCCACACTCCTGTGTGCTCTGGCCCATAGGTCTAAGATAAGGAGCAGCCAGGATGCTAACAGCTCCGTCCAATTGGGGGCTACACCCAGCAGGGGGGCAGCAGAGTGAGTGGGGATGGAGGTGTCTTGCATACCTTTGTGACCTGGCTCCCAGGTCTTAGACAAAGAGAGCAGCCATTTGGTTGGTCTGCAATCTTTGATCTGTATCAGACCTCATGTCATAAACCTTGTTGGGGGCCTGTTGTCTGTATGAGGCCCAACAGAGTAAACCATTCCACCATGAACACTGTAGATGCGCTAAAGACCCTGTAGCTACAGTTGCTCCTCCCTTCAGCTCTGGTGATCCAATCGCTGCTGGTTGATGTAAAACTCATCACAACCAGAGCTCCATCACAGAAACGTCACACCAGGAGGCAGATTTATTTTCAGGTGAAAGGTTGGATCAGTACTGTGTGAACTTGGTGGACTGGAATGTATCAGACCTTCATTTATTTGTAAAAGTCCTGCACTGGAGATTTCCACCTGTTCTGCCTTTTCCTGAAATCACAGCTCTGAGAGCAACACAGCACTACAACCCCTGAGTGGATAACACTCCATGACAGATACACATCTTGCTGAGACACTACCTGGACAAATGTGATGTGAAACTCCTGTTCCAGGGGCAGTGCTGCTTCACCAACAAATCCAAGCACCACAGACGCCGTCACATTCACTATCTGGCCAGCTGGGTTGTACTTAATCACGTAGACAACCTAACAAAAACAAAAATGTCCGATTGGTCCAGCAGATAATTGAGTTTTCATTCAATGTCCTATTTGTGCACTATCATGTCTGCACTCTGTTTGATAAGAACACAGCAGTTCAGGGCAAATACCTGTAATTTTCCCCCAGATAAACAGAATAAACATTTCGTGTCGGGTGCAGCCATGCGCTGCAGCCTGGCCGGCTCACCTTCAGCACCACATTAGCGCAGAGGGTCGGGTTCAGTAGAGCCGGGTTCAGGTTTACTGCTGCGCTGGTCTGGAGCTCAGTCTGAGTCCCGTCTACAGCCTGCAGGACAACTGAAGCCACCTCTACAGGAACAACCTCCAGCAGCATCAGAGACACACACATTAGTCAAGCTGTAATAGAACATTTTCATATTTATTCTTATTCTCTATACTTGGCAAATGTAAGCATGCTAAAATATAAAACTACGACTGTGACGATGCTAACATCAGCGTGCTAGCTGTCACTGTGGGCATGAACTACAGCCTCACAGAGCTGCCAGCGTGGCTGTAGACTCTTAGCTGTGTTTTACCAACATTGCAGGCAGCATGATCAGCAAAGCTTTGAGACACTGCCAGTGGAAAACAACAGTGCCGTGCGGTGCTGTAACTGATTACTTCCTTATTCTTGGAAAGTAGGACATACATACAACATAAAGTTGTGATGTTCCTGTCTTTGCATTGCAAGACTTTGTTGTATACATCTGTCTGTGCTAACTTATTGCACCATGTTAAAAGGAGACATCATCTTTACGCAAAGGGAGTCAGTGTCTTGATACATTTCCTGTTTATGTGGGGGCTGTGATGACACTTCTATGCAGCTCCTTAAATATTATATAGCACCTAATAACACCTGTACATGTACAGGCTCTGTTGGGCAGTGAAACAGCAAAGGACGTTTAATAGGAGTGTACCTTCAAGGACCGGGGTCCCTAATCAATTACAGTGTGTCAATCAACTGTTAGACAAACATAAAACACAGGCATACTCACTGCAGCATCTGTATTCTTCCCCTGCAGAGTGACAGAGATTTAGTTTAACATCTTTAAATCAGCACAACATTGTAGAGTTTCTTTGTGTTTAAGCGTTGACAGACTCTCATTCATCTTGTCAACATTCTATATAAGCTTTGTGGTAACTGTAACTTTAGTAACAACAGACTCACAGCAAACAGCTGGATGTTGGTGTAGGTCTCCATGCTGATGGTCGACAGAGTGCTGCAGTCCTGCTCCAGGACCACCCGCCGGGAACACCGGCTGCTCTGATCCTTTAGGAACGCTGGGGAGAAAAACAGGAAAATCTAAAGCAACAGGTGCAAAGAATGAAAAATCAAAAAACATGTTTGACATTAGAAATACAATGAAGTAAGATGCTGCAAAACCTTATTTCCCAAAATGTCAGACTATTCCTTTAACAGATAACACACCAACACGCTCAGACTGTTGCAGTTTAAACATTAATGGCACAATATGACGATATAATCCTATGATCATACAACATGCTGCACCGCTCTCCTGAATGTCTGCTGCATTACACAGCGTAATTTAGACTAATTAACTTTTACTGGGTTTCACTCTGTGATGCACTTTGTACCATGTTTTTATGCATTATGACAGCAGTCATGTGACATGTCCATACAGACACTCTCCAGGTGCACTTTTACCATGACAGGCAGGGATAGGGGTGTCAGGAGGAGAACGACCTGAACTGACTCATGTTGTCAGAAGAACTGCAAAACTCAGAGAAAGTCAGTCAAGTCATCCCGCCCACAAAGCTGTGATTGGCTGAATCAACCAGGGGAACAGCCAACGATGAGCACAAGCAAACAAGATGTGGGTGGTGACTCAGAGCTCATTTGTGACAGATATGTCTGTGTAAGTGACATCACTGAGTTTGCTGACTTCATGACCCCTCTCTACTTAAGCTACCTTATCACCATGTTATAGCATTTATCATTATCCCATAATTGTAGCACAACTGCCAGTGACCATGTTTCAGCAGGTCCCACAGTGCAGTAAGTGGCAGATACCTGCAGGACTGGAATCCATACAGTCAGCAGTGACACTGGGAGCTGGCAGCTGGAACACCCCTCTCTGTGCCGTCACCATCATGTCCCCGTACTGGAAACATGAGCCATCAGCAGACAATGAATATTGTTACATCAGGCAAATTACATATAAATGGTAAAAAGACAAATGTACATCAACAGCTGTGCACCTGGTATCCAGACGAGGTCTGGAGCTCTGAAGTGGACGGCTGACCACTGTTCTCCTCTGAGCCGAAAACAAAGCTGGTGAATTGTTTAAAGAGCGAGTCAAAGTTGCTGTCAGTTGGAAGAGCAGGTGACGGATGGGATAATCCGTCAATACCTGGACAGAACAGAGAGTCAGCAGATGAGACAGACGGGGGTAAAGGCTGCAAACAGTTCTTAGTGCAATAATATGCTCTTTATGTCTGTCCACCTTATCCTTTAAATTCAGCATTAATATTAATTTAAATCTACCACATGACCCACTGTTAAAAGACTTGAAATTAACAGTTATTTATAATCCATAAGAACGCCATTACTGACTTACGGTTCTGTGACTGAATGCAGAAAATATCAGAATTAGTCTCCTTCCGGACTGACGACTGTAGCTCTGAGTAGCCATCTATCGTACTCCTTAAAGAGTAGGACGCTACATCTCTGCTGCACAGCTGCTCGTTGCCACTGCAAAACAAGAAAGAGTCGACAGCGAGGATGAGTCGGTTCATACGACATGTAGACTGAGGCTACTGCTGTGAGAAAAGTGCCTGTTCATACTGATACACACTGAAACTGCAGGTCAGTAATGATCCGGGGTTCATTTAATCATGTTGTGTTGTTTAAACTGTAATTCAGCATATGAATGTATATGATGAATTTAACTGTGCCTCGTGTGTTAAACCTTTTTTCATATTTTATATGAATTGCAGTCAAATTGAACAAATTTACCGCAAATTCTTAAACAGTGCAAGCGAACTTGTGTTGAGACCCCAACCAGCAGAGTGGCGATTGTGATATGACTTTGCTGTTGCACTGATTAAGTAGTGCTGTGGAAAAACACCTTACAGTGAATTCATAGCCCACCAGCAGCACAAGCCTTCTGCTGTGTGTCTGTTGAACTACAGGGACCATGCTCCACTCCTCCCAGCCGAGAGACTTACCTGACAGTGTCCACTGAGCAGCCGGTGAACAGAGCCACCTCCTCAGTGCACTCTCTGTCACAGCAGCAGTTGATGTCACACACATCCTTGTGCTCATCACAGGGACACAGCTTGTCAACTAAGGGACAGACACACACACACACACACACACACACACACACACACACACACCAGTCAGATTAGAGAAATAAGATCAATGAGCTCATTTATGAACTTTCTCTGTTCTATTGAGAAAAATGAAAATTTGCTATGTGACAATCATCTTCATCATCTGTGATGTGTTGTTTTCACATTGCACCCCTCTGTTGGATATCTACCAGAGCATTTCTCCCACTCAGATTGTTTTCTGACTAGTCAGTGCGCTAATTAAGAGTTTCACTACAGCATGCTTACTGGTACAAATTGCATTTCATTAAAAATATAGTATAAGTTAAGGTATAAGGTTTCTTTTCATCTTTAAAAAGGCTGTGTGTGCTGCACAGAATCATTAAATAAATAAAACCAGCTGTCATCTCAGTCACCCACAACGTCACTCTTGTCTGGAGAAGACGTCACGATTGTCATTCGTGTGCATTGGGCTTTCAGCTTCAGATGCCCCAGCTGCAGTTTTCTGCAATATAACTCTAAATAGAAAAAAGGCTGCTGATGTGTACAGTTCAGTTGTTACTAGTCATATTTATTTATTTCAGATATGTAAAAACACCCCAGATATCCATAATGTAGTGCTGGGGAGTCAAAATTACTAATACTTAGCCAGTTAACTAACTCCCAAGCAGCACTGTAGGAGAGAGTGGAGCTGGAAGGCCGCTTTATATTAACTGAGACTTGGGTGCAGGGCGGTATGCCGCCAGGTTACCGTTGGTGACTGGAGTGAGCAGGCGGCCGGAGACGGGCAGGGGCTCCGTGAGCAGGGTCGGCTGAGCGGGCCCCTGTGTGCTGCCGGTGCTCGGTGTCGGGGTCTTTGAGTCAAACTCTGCAGGTTGTGTTGCTGTGGAAATGTCGACAAAGTTGTATGTGGCTTTCTGCTGCCCAGTGTCAGTCGTGTTAAAGTTGTAGGTGGTTGTATTTTCGTTGGCAGAGACGGCGATAAATACGAGAAATAAACAGAAAAGGTTTGAAGCGATCCAGCGCACCACGGTTGAAGCCGCCATCTTTGTTTGAGCGTTGCTATGGTTCTTCTTCTTCTTCTTCTTCTTCTTCTTCTTCTTCTTCTTCTTCTTCTTCTTCTTCTTCTTCTTCTTCTTCTTCTTCTGCTCCTGTAACGGAAGTTGCCCCTAAATGTAAGCATCACCTGCTGTCCATGCAAGGAACTGCACCAATTGAATCCGTTGGAAGATCGGAAGATATGAGCAGATCTCCCGGTTATCAGGCGAACTTTTGATTGATTTATACAATGTCATTACACGGTGTTCATTTATAGTGTTATTTAAATGTACCTTTAAGGGAAATAGGAACACGCTGGCAGAGCAATATCAGCGATCAGTGGAGACAAAAACCCTGTCCTTATAGCTCACATGAATGTTGTTGTTCTTTCCTCACTCTGAGTCGGTTTAATTTTGAATTCAGATTACACGCCTTGAATTTTAGGTCAAGAGCTCTCAAAATATCTGTAAACGAAGCGGTAATTTACCAATTTGTTGAAACTTGCGGTTGCAGCGCCGTATTTATCCACAGGATGGCAGCACAGCATAATCAAATGCTCAGGATCTAAACCAATGCATCATATGAGGCGTAGCTCAGCCGCTAAACCACAGCTGTCACATTCCAAACTGTAATCTATCAATCTGTAACTACAGGAAGTGGCGAGCAATTGTGATTTCCGTTTTCCAGAACCCAAAGTTATGTCCAAAACCAAAAGATATTCAATTCTTAATTATATTAAACAGAAACATGCAGTAAGTTCCCCCATTGAAGAGGCTGGAACATTAGAACAACACGGCATGCATTTAGACTTTTAAATTACAGTTAACTGATTATAAAAGTTTTGCATCAGGACTGTCTGCTGTGTACCCTCATGTTACGTCAACACTTACATTACATTCTGTAATGTGATAAACATTCAAATAGCAATCATTCTAGGAGACATCTGAATATTGACACATCCAGCAGACACAGAGCAACTTTAGTGCTTATCTGGATTCCTGTTCTGATGATTTGCTAAATATAAGTAGCTGCTAAATGCTACACTGTGCTCACCAGCTGGTGTCTGCCTGCTGTTTGCTGCTGAGCAGGCAGTGGACGGTGGCTTTGTCAGAGCTAATTCACTAAAGTAAAACAAAATGAGCCAAGAGCCATTATAATGCACCACTTCATATCACACATTGCCATTTCACCCATAGTTACAATAAATATACTGTTTGATGCAGCTTAAAAAGCCACAGAAGAATGGAATGGATCAGACAGACGGGCTCATTGTTCTACCTGACAACACTTTGAATGGATATTTCATAGCTTCTGACTGTTTTTGGACATTTGCTTCACAGGGCTGAAATAGACATGCACAAACTTATAGTGCAGATATTCTTTGGTATACACACTAAGTGACCTCACCTGCTTCACCATTACTCCTTGTTGTGATTCAGCTCTGACTCTTTGACCTCCCCTGGTCCTCCCTTCATTTGATGGATCCTGTTCAGTTGTGATGAAATGAAAAACACCTTTTTAAACCCTTCAGCTCACAAATCTTATTCTATTCTTTGCATTCTTAGATCAAAATCCAGTTTCATGTTTTCAACCAATACTATCACGACATCCACCCAGCAGTCAGTCTTTAACTTTTAGCAGCACAGAGCTGAGACACATTAGTTAGCTCGCAGCAGCAGCAACATGCTACGTCAGCGTGTCTTCAGGAGATCTCCACCTCTAACCCGCTTAAGGACCCTTGAATCACTAGAACCCTCAAATGTTTGCTTTGGCTCATCCACCAAATGTCATGTCTGGGGCTTGTGCAGTTGGTGTTTCCAGTTAGATACACTCCTCTCTCTCTCTCTCCCCCCCTACAGTGTTACAGTCTCCCCTCCCTCCCCTCACTCTCATTAATTAAGTCTCATTGGCCATTAAGGTGGCGTGGGCCAGACCGCTGATGAATATATTCAATCTGAGCCTTTGTGGGTAATATCCAGCTGTCAGGGGAGCCTGCACTGTGGACGGTAATGACCAAGGTGTGTGTGTCACACAGTGTGTATTGTCCAGCATACTGTTTGCGTGCACGCATACGTGGTGCATGTGTGTGATGTGTGAGAGCTGGGGCACGGTCATTGAACGATGAACACACAGGTTATCACAAGGTCACCACCTCACTTGCGTTTTGTGTGTGGGTGTGTGTGTGTAGCTGGCGGTGTGTGTGAGTGTGCTTGGGTGGCAGTGAGAGGAAGGAAGTCTAATTGGAGCATTAATTAAGAAGCAAACGGTTTATTGAATAAATCCTGTGGTCATTAACAGAGCACACAGCGGCCTGCCTCCTCCTCTCTGTGTGCCTCTTCCTCGGCTCTGATGTCACCGTGACGACGCTGATGAAACGTTGGTCTATTAGACCAGGCAGGTGCTGATTCCCAGCTCAGTGTTAATCAAACATTCCCTGCTGTTTCGCAGCATACAGGACTTTCAGATGCCATACACAGCCAAAGTCCTGACATCACTTCCTACCTGGCCCTTAGCTTTTGTGACTGAGTTTCTTTCATCAGCTTCCTGAAAGACTGAAGCTTTATTGTTGGATTCACTGTCCATATTCTATATTTTAACATTTTAATAATGGCTTTATCAGCTGTTATAGGAATATGTTCAACACTTTATGAAAGTTAAGAAAAGCTATTGTTTGTCACAACAAAGGTTATGTTCATCATGTCTATGAGATGTAATAAAATGTATCCACCTAAAACGGAACAGTTGCATTAGGAATTGTGAATATGAATGAATATGAATGTGAATGAATGAATATGAATAAAAATAAAAAAAGTCCAGTCACCAACCTGAAATTATGTTGTGTTAAAAATCCAGGGCCTGTGTTGTTTTGTTGCCAAACGCTGTGTTGACTCTGCTGCAGCTGTGGGTTGGTTAATGTAGCTGAAGCTAAACTGGAGGTATCTCCTGGTGCATTCCACTCAGCCCCCTGTGTCAATTATACTGTAAATTTAGGTTAATGTAGTATCTTTTTCATTTTCATTACATATAACTGCAGTGTAGTTTTTGCATTCTGTAGACACAAGAGTCTTTCAAATGAGAATCTACAGTGTGGAAACATGTTTCAGGGAACTGCTGAGTGTTGTTGGAGGCTGAGGCTAAAACACTTGAATTGCTTGTGCACTGACTTCAACTATTAACCACTGGTCACACTCATGCTGTTTGCCCTTCACTTTGCTCAGTACCATGTACAGTGTTGCTGGTTCCTAGTGTCCTTGGCTGTAAATCTGCTGTGTTTCTTTTGATGCTCTCTTGCGTCGGCCTGCCCTCAGCTGGCTGTAACTCACCATACAAAGCATGTATGTGTGTGTGTGTTTGTAGTGTATCATGTCCCGGTGCTACAGAGCACCACCTCTGCTCCTCTAATCCTCTCAGTCTATCCCTCTCTCCGTCTCTGTCTCCATCTATCTGTCCACTTATCTGTCCATCTCTCATCAGGTCATCGTCTCCATTGTTTCTGCCTTCAAACATCATCCCTCCCTCTCTGCTGATACCAGTGTCCTTCACAGGCACACATGCACACATCAAACACTGTTTGCAGGAACCTGCATGTATCTCCAGAATTCAGAAATCACACTTTGATACCTGCGCTGTCTCTAAACAAAAATCCAGTAAAAACAGAGGAAATGCTCGCTGGTGCATATGTAAAGTCCTGAATCTCTGCCACATATACACACACATTTTGCTGCATAGAACATAAACCAAAGAAAAGATAGTGATGAAAATATTAATATTATCTGGACATCTTATCTCCATCTCTCTGTCTCTCTGCGTCCCTCCTGCTGTCATCCTCCTCCTCTGTCTGTCTCTGTCTGTCAGTCTGTCATCTCTCTCTCCTGATAACATCATGTTATCTGCTCTCCAAATTAAAAAACCTCATGCCCTTCACTGACACATACCTGCTCTGTGGCGTGTGTGTTCGTGTGTGTGTGTGTGTGTGGGTCGGTCACAGTGTATTGCCTTTGCCCATTGTCTTGTAATAAAGGTCAGAGGGGGGGTTGTTAATCAGAGTCAAACTGGCAGGGTTTGGTTTATGAACATTAAACATGGAAACATTGCTTTTCCAATGGGATCAATGCAAACACACCACAGACTGTGCCAGCTGTACATGCAGGGTTTAGAAAGGTAGTGGTTCTGCCAGTGCCACAGTTACAAACAGAGTGCCAGATTCAGAGGCGAGACCCAGCAATCTGAAATGGCTTCTCTCTGCAGCAAAGGTATGTTTGAGTTTAAAAGGTTGTTTTTAGCTGCACGCTAGCATCCTAGCTCCCCGCAAGTTAGTTTAGCACTTCAACACAGGCTGTAATATCTCAACCACAGTTTGATGAATCTGCATGGTTTTTGCACATTTTGCACATTTATGCTCAGCAGATCATTAATCCTAATGACACGTTCTTGGTTCTCAGAGGATGACTTGTTATACCTTTGGTGATCCTCTGAATTTTCATGTAGCACCATCCTCAGGTACACATTCTCACCAGGGTCAGCAGTTCTTTTTGTCCTAGCATGCTAACAAACTAAACTAAGCAATTAGCGTTGCAAATGCGAGCATGTTAGCAGGCTGACATTAGCAAGAAGAGTGTTGGACCCTGACAGTTAAGCTCGCAGATGTCCACACTACAAGGATTAATGAACTAATTAACGAGATGAACAAAGACTTGACTTCACAGCATACCGCACAGAGATCAGCTGCAAGTTTTTACATGAAAGCAAATTTGGACGAAAACAAATTCTACACAGTGTACTAGTGGAATCTATTCAAACCGTCTGTTTAGAATCAATTGAGGTCAGGGGTGTCCCATAGACAATTTGTGTTCTATTGATCAGTTCAGGAAAAACATAACCGCTCAAACTTCATCATATTCATCAAACCAGAGGCAGACAGCACTTTATAAGACCACAGCCTAGTTCTTATATTATGGCAATACTGGCCCTTTGTACCACATCATGGAGCATTATAAAGTCTTTATTATGTGTTTATATACTGCTTATTAACACTAATTAGGGGGTAAAATGTTTCTAGTCTAACTTTAATATAAATACAGTAGATGAACAGCCATTCATATCTTATTCTCTCTATCAAATGTGAATTATCCATCACAACAAAGACCTTGGCTTTGCCAGATTTCCATCCCGTTATTACTGGTTATTACTGCCCATGAAAATAGAAAAACCCAAGCACTGATTTATCCTCAGCAGCTGCATGTGCAGAGCTCAGCTCATTTCAATCACAAATGGCAGTATCTTGATTTACGCCGGCCACTGTTTTAATAGAGCTAGCCATGGCCAAATTTAAACTAGCCCGATTAATCAGCTAAACATTCAATATCTCCCATTCAGCAGGCGAGCAGCGAGCATACGCGCCTTCTCAATATGAATTTTCCGGGAGATTTCTCTATTGATCGACAGACGAATGATTTGTGAGATACATTGTGTGAAGATCAATAGGCGGCTGGTGAATAGCTCATAGGGAGAAATGAACTGTGGTCATGCGAAGGCCACAACGTCAAGTCTTCATGTAGTCTTGCATAGTACATGAGGAAATGAGGACCACGTGCTGCCAGGCCAGAGACTCGAACCGGCACACTTCCAGTCACAGGCCTCTGAAACTGCAGGGCTACAAGGAGCCAATGAGGTTTAATGAAGTAGAGAGGCGCCTAGCCTGAGGAGACAGCAGGGTGGCCAGTGACTTTTATAGCAGTCACACTCATGTTTCTGCCTTACACACACACACACATACAGAGTTTCATACATTCTGCTATTTTACTGAAGTTCCACTTTGCTGCTCTGCTCTGTAGGGAGACCTCTGGCTTTTGGGGGACTGCTGTGTGTGCGTGCGTGCGTGCGCGTGTGTGTGTATACGCACCCTAATATGTTCTTCTTTGTTGGTGTGCTTTCAGCGATTCAGCCCACTGACTTGACTGGTGTATGCGTGTGTGAGTGTGTGCAAGAACGGTGAGGTTAGAGCAGTGTCAAAGCCAAGCGGATGATGAATGGCATTAGTTTAGTCTGTCATTACAGACTGGTGTTTTATGTAGGGGTCAACTCTAATGGAGGAGAGGAGAGGAGAGGAGAGGAGGGAAGAAGGAGAGTAGAAGAGAAGAGAAGAGAAGAGAAGAGAGAAGGATATTTCCTGAATCAACAATCCTTCCATTATCCCCCTCACTTTAAGTACAGCTTTAAGCTAAAATGAACTAAAACTAAAACTTAATAACTTGAAAACTTAATTAATGTGTAAATTGGCTGGAGAAACATCTGTTAGCACCGTCCAGTCAGAATCAACTATGCAGCTATGCAATGAATATGAAAACAGGAAGTCACTGTAACATTACAAGCTGTAAATTAATGGGAAAGATATGTTCACACTGCATCTACTGTATAAATCTTAAATGATAATAATAGTTGGGTGTCTTTCCAAATACTCGCTCCTTACAACATCAAAGGTCATAAAAACACTTCCTCTGGCGAGCATTTAAGGACCAATGATGGAATAGAAAGTAGAAACTTGTTCAGTCTCTGGGAAACATGAATGAACGCAGCAAAACTGAATTAAACTAATTAGCCCATTAGACGGTGACATTCCAGTTGTTCAAGAGGAGTTTGGTGAAAGTGCTAAAGAGGAGGTCACCAAAAACACAAGGAACAGGAGGATCCAACACTAATTTCATAAACCACAGTTTCAGTTTTCCTGGTAGTTGTTCAGTTATCATATACTTGAAGGAGATTGGTTATGAAGCCTACAGAGGGAGAGAAACAGAGGATGGAGGGAGAGAGAAAGTGAGAGAGGGAGTGGTAAAGGACATACTCCCTGTGGTCACTTTGGGTGATGGGGCATGACTGACCCCAACTGCACACACACACACACACTCACACACACACACACACACGTCCTGTCAGAGGGTTGGCAGGGCGCTGCTGAGACAGGCAGGATGTTTTAGTAATCTCCACCAATCAGCTGCCTGCTAGTCTGTTGGGGGGGGGGGATTTGCTCTAGTTGTTTTAAATTACAGCCTGCACTCTCTAGGTGAATAACCCCTCACCTACACACTTTATTCACTGCTACACACACACACACATACACCACCACCACCATCAGCACTGGCCAATGAACGCTATATTAGCCACCTTGAAAAGGGACACACATGCGAGCAGCAGCTCAGCCCAGCCTCGGGCTCTGTGAGACAGGAACATGGAGGACAGCAGGGTCCTGCTAGCTGACCAATCTTGTTATTAAGTCAGGGTGGCCAAACACAACCTAACAGTAACATGAATTAAAGTGGCCCCACAGCAGCAGGGCTGGCTGTTTCACTCCAGGCCACACCAGGTGACACCTTGATGTGTTTTAACCCTGACACAGGTGAACAACAAATAGTTATTTCCAGCAGCACGCTGGGGATGTAGCGTTCCATACACGCATGAGACCTGGGACCTGCCCGGTTCAACCTTCATTACCACAGAGTCAGCAACCAGCAACTGTAAGCAGTCATACAGTGCAGACCTGTGTAATCACTGCAATAATGATAAACAGATCTATATTGTAGACCCATTCTGACTGAAATTAAGAGAATACGTTTCTAATAACTTGGAAAAACTTGTCACTCACAGTTAGCTTGCTAATGGGTTGACCCTGTCTTAAAGCTACAGTGCAGGACTTTTACAAATAAGTGAACATCTATGGCATTTCAGCCAAATGAGTTCACACAATACTAGAGACTATAACCCGCATTTCACAGTATACAATATTTACAAGACAGTCCTGGAGCGTAGGCTACAGCAACTGCTAGCATGGTGGAACTCAGGGAGTCATAGCATGTCACAGGTGATTACTTTCGATGCCAGAAGGGGGAGACAAAAGCCCCACAAAATAGTTTTCACCCAAGGTTAGCTGGTTAAAAGGATTAAGTCATTAAAGCTGGGTCAGATGACTACATGTAATGTCAAAGCGATTTTATATTGACAAAGTAGAGGAATGTCAACTGATTTCCCTTTAGCATTTTAGCGTCTTTTAGCTCATTGTTTTGGTTTGACAGCACACTAGTTTGCGTTTTGGTTCATTCCCACAGCTCTTATCAACTGCATTTCCAGCAGCCACTGCACTTGTGCACAGCCTGCCTAGCAACAAACAGCAGAAAGAACTTAAGAGTTTTCACAGGAGTCGGTGGAGACCAAAATCAGAGCTAAAGGTAAAATAAAAATGAGGAGCCCCTTTTACAGTGCACAAAAACCCGCTAACACAGGCTAACATCTCACTTATGTCTTCAATGTAAAAGGGTACAATCAGCATTCCAAATTAGCATTAAACTACCAATCAGCTCCAGTGGCGATTAGCAGTGATGAAAACACAACAAATGCTAATTTCCGCATAATTTTCCTGATGCTATGATGCAGAATAGTACATTTAGCCATGTTTTAAAAACCTGCATATATTCAGTAATATTGGTGTTAATGGGTATTACATTCTTCAGGTCAGCACCAAAATGAATTTAAATGAATACTTAAGTAAGAGCCAACTGTATGTTGTCGCTGTATATACAGCAATTGTCTTTTGTTGATACAAGTTAGTTTAAGTAATATTCTTCAAATGCATCGTTGATCTGAAATGCAGATTTCCAATATGGTTGCTGCAGGGTGTGTCACCTGAGAGCAGGGTCCAATGTATATTGTCTAGCCCTGGTGGGTGTGAGGGGGGTTTTGGATGGGAGGTGTGTGTCGGTGTGTGTCCAGGGTGCTCTGCGGGTCAGTGTATTGCTGTGGGTTCAAGCGCAGACCTCAGCCCTCAGCTGGATGTCATCCCCACTCTGCCTGCCGGGCTTCAGCACAGCTAACCTCTGCCTGTGGTGGGGCTACAGGGTCAATATGGTGTTTTACCAACAGGAAAGTGATTCTCCGCAGCTGTCAACATCTATCAACCTCAATCACACGCACGCACGCAAACACACACAGGTCAGCCACTCAGCCGTACGCCCACACCCACGAAAACACAGACGCACTGGGGTCAGCCACTCATAAAGCCGTAAACAACAGAAAATGGTATGTGGCTGAAAAAGTGTCAGCTCAATTGGATTCTGCAAACACTGCTCTGTTTTTCCACAGCTCCTTTATTTTCTCTGTCCATGTTGATATGTCTTCTATCTTCTCGGCTTGCCTCGAGGTTTTTACTCCATCTAAAGGCTATCTGAGTGGCTGATGCTTATGGCTCTGTATTTTTCCCCTTTTACTCACCAGTCGGCCACCTCAGACTAGCACCATTTTCTGTCTTATCTGTGCTGAGAATGTGTGAAAGCAAAAATTGTCTGAGCATTCTCAGTTATTTCTTAATGGGCTGGAGAGTTATCGCTGCAGATTTAAGATGTGTTCTGTAAATAAGGCAAATAGGAATGTGCATGCTTAGAAACACTATTATTAATAATTAATGACTCATTTACTTTTCATTTACATTTCCTTAATTTAATTCATGACAGTCAAATGCCCTGTTGGTGAACCATAGAAGCTGCTGAAAAGTGTTAAACAATCAAACACACCGACCTTTCCAATGAAACATGAGATTTATTATTGTCAGGGTTTTGATGTTGAGTTCTTCTTCTTTTGTTATTTCCTGTTTTATTTTGAAAAGTGTTCCCCTTGTGTGTTTCTGTGTACTTGCTTCCTGTTCTTGATTAGTTGATTGGTCTCACCTGTGTCTCGTTTTTCCTGCCCTCACCTGTCTATTTAAGTTGTGCCATTGCCTTTGTTCTTTGTTGGTTCATTTGCTAGTTTAGAGTCCATGTTCTTGCTCTGTTAGCATCCATGCCCCTACCTTGATTCCTTGTGACTGTTCATACAGATTTTGGATTTCTGGTTTTTGCATTTTTGGTTTTTGGATTTTTTTTCTTACCATGTCATGTTCGGACTGACTACCTGGATTTTGACCCTGCCTGCCTTGACCACCCGTAAGCCTAGCCCATAAAATAAACTCTTAAAGGATCTTTTGTGTCCTTGTCCCTGCCTGCATCTGGGTCCTGCTCTCACCCTGTAACCTAGCCCTGACAATTATACTGAAAATGTATCTGGGAGATTTTTCTCAGGTTTATTGAATTCGCTTTATATAATTAAAGTCAACCACATACTATATACATACACACTGTATTCTGATTCTTGATTTAGACCAGAGACTACATAATATGTCGCACCTTGGCTGTAATATTAGTAATGGTTCGTGGTGGTGGAGGAATATAATGGAGAGACAATACAGTGAGGTCATATATGTTAGCTGTCTGTAGTTAAAAAATTTGCCATCTGTATCGTCTTAAAATCAGATGGTTCATCCTCCTACGAGCATGAACATTGACAAAAAATATCACTTCCATCTGTTCCTGAGATGTTTTTATTTCACGTGTTTGGACAGCCATGTGTTGTTGTGCCAGTCAGTCCACTGTGTAGGTCCTGACTAAAACATTTATTTTAAACTAACTTTTCCACATACAGGCATCCCCAGAGGATGAATTCTCATGACTTCAGTGAGTTTCTGATATTCGAAGTTTTCACCTATCCAGTGAAATACCTCACCACCCTGTGGATGGATGATGATGAAAGTTGGTTCAGATGTTCATGTTCCCCTCTGGATGGACTGCAGTAACTTTAGTGATCCCATATTCTAGCGCCATCATTGGGCTGAAATTATGATATTATCCAGTACTTAAGTTCATGGCCAAATACCTGCAAAATGACTAAGAACAAACGTTAGCATGCTATGTACACACTCTAAAGCCACAAGCATAGCCTGCATTAGTTGTTGGACAAGGATGGAACCCTGTGGCCCTGAACAACAGAGTATATGTCTTTGGATTGAGTCATTGTTTTGGTCTTCTCATGGGATCTGTTGGCAGTATGAAAAATAAAGAGTATCACCAGTCCTTCAAGATCAGTCACGTCATCTGTCAGCATTGCTGCTGAATGGACCGGGTTTAGTGACTTGACATATAGCACCATGCAACTGCAATTATGAATGAATATGGTATATTTCTATATGCTGCATGTGTGCGTATCACTCACACGTCTGGTGCTGAAAGTTTTTAGTATATTTGAGCTTTTATGTGCAGGGTGTGTTCCTACTGTAAAATTATTATTATTATTATGAGATATGTATTACAGGTCTCACACTGTTCACTATATTCTCTCTTATCAGGAGTGTTTGTGTGACATATGGATCTTATTGGCACTGTATAAACTGTATTCACGGGACTGGTTCGAGGGTTAGATCTGTGTTGTCTAATGGGATGAATTGTACTGTGTGTGTGTGTGCGTGCGTGTGTGTGTGTGTGTGAGTGTGTTCACTGTGATTTAGATGTGCGGCTCTATATTCTCTCTGCCATCTTCATTGTTTTATCTCCCGCACACGCATACACACACCTGACAGGCCTATCCAGGCTAATAGATAGTATTTTAAATCATATTACCTCTATTACAAACTGTTTTATTGTCCTCCCACATCTGTCAAGCCGCTGAGTGGCTATGATGTGTGTGCGCGTGTTTGTGTTTGTGTGAGAGAGACGTCATGAAACCAAGCTTTCTCCTCTCCTCTGATGGTATCAGTTTTGGGGGGAATTGAAGCCCGGCTGGAGGAGAGTGTTGGCGTAGGAGCTAAAAGATTGAGCTGTAGGACATAGATCAGAGAGAGGGAGGAAATGGACAAAGACATACAGGCATAGAGAGGAAGATGTAAGGAAGAGAGAGGACAAGGGATGTCGGGGACAAGGAATAACATATAAACGGGTGGTGCAACCACTGGTCCTGACCCCACTTTGTCAGCATTGTGTGTGTGTGAGACAGAGATAATGAGAGAGAATGATAGCACGCTTGGCACATCTGAATCTAGCATCTGGTAAAGGTTAGAGGTGGGTAAGTGTGGCTGAGCAGATATCTGTAAGGCTGTATAAAATGTCATTTAACTGAACTGGTCAGTTGACCCGAATAACAGCAGGGTGGGGGAATGTTACACACAGATTTATCAAAACCTGGACATATAAATATAAAACAAGCGTGCCATGAAACCAAGAGTGTGATCTTTGAGCAGGGCTGCTTTACAGTTATGCACAGACACACCACTTTACCAGTCATCCTCACCCAGGTCCACCAATGGGGCCTAAAATCACGTCTTATTATTAGTGTATTTTCTGTCTAGTGTATATGAAGTAATTAGTAATTTCAGTAACTTAATTAAGCTAAACTGCTATTTGATAAAATGCACGGTGTAATATAAGAATACAATAGTACTTTATTAATCCTTTGGCAGGAAATTGTGGTACCACAATTCTGTTCTATAAACCTATAATGCTGTGTCCAAGGCTCTGACAGGCTAGTTGTTCTCTCTGTCTAACAGTAGTTAGGGTTTTCTGTTCTGGGGCAGTCATCACAGCGGCACAACTTGACCTGTTTTAACATTACAGTGTGGTGCTGTGTTGAAAGGTGCGGCCCACACTGCCAACTTTGATCACATGATAGCTACTGCTGATGACTCAGAGCGACACATTTCTCACTGGGCCAAAGCTGAGCTTGCCTTTTTTCTGTGTAACAGTGAAATAAGCCAGCCATAGGAACAACATACCTGTTTCTGGCTGCAGCTGCTGTAATGTGATGGTGACTGACTGTTGCATGCTGCTGCCACAGTTTGATGCCGGTTGCGGTCGCAGGCCTTTATCCATGATATCACATCCCGCCATAGATGCTCCACTTCTGTTGCTGTGGTCCTTGTGTTTGTTTTAACCTTGCTTCATTCCCTCCTCTTTCCTCTTCACTGTCTGTCCAGGCAAGTCATTTGAAAAGGTAACTTGTCTGCTGAGAAACTGAGAACCTGTGGTGTTGGCCAGTGCTGCATTAAAGGCAGACACCTCTCATCAGAGAACCATAGTTATAACATGTAACGCATCTCTCACTGAAGGATTGACAATTTCTAACATAGTTAAAGCACTGAAAGTAACATCTTTAGCCAGAAGTCCTCATGTTAATTATAACAACACTTAACCTAACAGCATATATGGTACATACCTATAGATACCAAACAATGGGCAAAGACGGACCTGGAGGGCTAGCCCATGTTGTGCCCCTGCAGGTGGCAACGGATGGGCAACAAAACAAACTTTACACAATGTGTGTTATTAGTTTAAAACAGACTGAATTAAACCTTTGAATATATTGAATGAAACTTTGAATATATTAAATGAAACTTTGAATATATTATATACAGGTAAATTATGCAGATTTGTAGCTGGCTTCTTCATACATTTTTACTACTTGATCAGGCATTAGGAAATGATTTATTTACCACTGCTGAAGCTAATTGTCACAACTTATTACTTTTAGTGTGTTATACCCTTTAATACTCCCAATTAGCTAAATTAATCAATTTATTAGAATGTTTTCTTCACATTTGTGGCTTCCTTGGATTTCCTTGGACCTTGGGCCTTGGATTGTACTTCAATGAGATGCTAAGTCCCTATTACCCCAACAGATCACTTCGCTCCCAGAGTGCAGGTTTGCTTGTGGTTCCCAGATTCTCCAAAAGTAGAATGGGAGGCTGAGCCTTTAGCTCTCAGGCTCCTCTCCTGTGGAACCAGCTGCCAGTCTGGGTCCGAGAGGCAGACACCCTCTCTACTTTTAAAGTAAAGTATAAAACCTTCTTGTTCGACAAAGCTTACAGTTAGTTCTAGTTACCATGTGAACTACACTCATAGTCTAAACTACCCCTCCATGCCATCCCTTAGTTATGCTGCTATAGGCCGAGGCTGCTGGGGATGTCCCATGATGGTCTCCACACTCCTCCTCTCCCCTCTCTCTCCTCAAACTCATTTAAACCATCACAGATTAACCATTAACTCTGTGTCCTCTCTCTCCCCTAGTGCTGTGCTTGTTTCTCTCTGGTCTCTCTCTCTGTACCTCTCTACAGATACCTGTGGCTCCAGAGCTGAACATCTGATCTGTGGCTCCACCGACCTGCCCCGTGTCCTCTGCTGCCATTATTCTATATTGTACTTCTCTCTCTCTCTCTCTCTCTTTTCCCCCAGCCGGTCAGGGCAGATGGCCGTCCACCTAGAGCCAGGATGTGCCCAAGGTTTCTGCCTGTTAAAGGAAGTTTCTCCTTGCCACTGTCACCAAGTGCTTGCTCATGGTGGAACTGTGTAATTAATAGTAATGAGTGTGGTCTAGACCCGCTCTGTTTGTAAAGTGCCCTGAGATGACTTTTGTTGTGAATTGGCGCTATATAAATAGAATAGAATAGAATAGAATAGAACTGAACTGAACTGAACTGAATTGAATTGAATTGAATTGAACAGCATCATTAACAGAATTAAAGAAACTGGACACCAACACAGATGCACAGTTAAGCATGAATGATTCCTGATGGTCCTGCAAAGTGGCCAAAGCACAGAGTAAGAACGCTTTAAAAAGCCGTTTGTTTGTCAAACTCATATCATTCCTTGACATTATGAGGAGTTCCTTCACCTGCACTGCACGGTGTGTGTGTGTGTGTGTGTATATGTTCTGTTACCAGTGTCTGGTAACAGGCAGCAAGGTCACAGCAGATGACAGAGGTGCCTACATCTATGCATGTGTGTGTTTCGGTGTTAGAGGTTACTGGCTGGAGCATTGATTTAACCAGTGCATCCAGCACATATGACTGGGAACGGCCCCTCAACGCGGAGATGGAGAATGCATCAGTGTGTTGATGCATAAAGCCACCATGCAGAACACACTCTGATGGGACACACACACACGCACACACACTCACATGCTCTGATACACACATTCACGTTTGGCTCACTTCATCCAGAACGTTCTCTGATGGCTTTATCATTCTCCCTGCTCCCATACACGCTGCTGATCACTGTGAGTGTGAATGTGTGTGTGAGTGTATGTGTGTATGAGTAATATAGAATAATATTCATGGGGAATATTCAGATTTATAGTTGGGTTATTAATTGCAGCAGCGCTTTAAGTTATTCCTATTTTATGGGGCGGAAAGATAATAACCTAATAAGTTTCCCCTTGTGTGTGTGTGTGTGTATGTGTGTGTGTGTGTGTGTGTGTGTGTGTGTGTGTGCGTACCAAAGCTTGCATGCGAGGTCAGTGAGGTCAGTGTGTGTTTGTATTGTTTCCAGTCTGAATATTCAGTATGAGGTCCAGGGAGGCTGAACGTATAGCTCATCATTACCAACAGCATTTGTTTGACTTATTCAATCACTGATAGCAACTATTAGCTCAGTCCAGAGAGCTTTAAAGGGACAAACCACTTATTTTAAGAATGAGTAATTGTCACTCTGATAGTGCAGAGCGGTCCTATCAGTTACTGTGAATGTGAACAACTCTCCTCTATGGGGTGTCACCCACAGAGAGGGAATTAGGGAACATTATGAGGGTGACTGAGGGTTTTTTTATATATATATATAAAGTGAAGTCACATGTGTATAAAGCTCCAGTATTCAACAAAATAAAAGCATAGAAATACAAAAAAAACAACAAGAAAACAAGAACAAGAAAAAAAGTAAATGTCAAACATTATAAGATTATAACTATATTTGTCAGAGGGTGTTTTAGGAATTTTTATAAAATACGGCAAACTGAAAAGGACAGCTAACATTAGTGTGAATTTTCACCTGCTGAGAGTGACATAACATTAACACAGTGTTCTGTGTTTAGCAGCTCTCGGTGGAAATGAATGCAGTGTTCCTAATTAGCGCCCTGATAAGACTGGACAATCTCTCAGCGTGGTTCCTGTCCTGTGGTGGAAATGTGTGGACACTGGAGTAGTGCAACCTACCTGCAGTTAATGTAGTGTTATCTAACATTAACTGCAGGTAAGTGAACATTAATTAATGTTAATGTTTTAATCAACTATAACTAGAAAGTTACAGGTAGAGCAGCTCTGTCTAGTGTCTGTGCAGCAGCAGGGTTTACAGAAGAGTGTTTCTGATCACCTGGCATGGTTTTTGCCTGTTTTGAAAGAGTTCATGTGTTAAATGAATTCACATGACTGATCAGCTGTTTCTGCAGATTCAAACAGTTTCCTCATGGCTCCACACAGACACAATGTAACACAGGAAATGTCATATTTCCATCAGTCTGCTCCAGCCTGCTTCCATCATTGCTGTTCACCATTTCAGGTCCGACTGCTGCTCTTTTCTTTATGTCACCTTGTTGATCTTCTTCTGCATTAATACAATGGTTTTCTCTCTGGAGGACTGGGGCCAGCTGCTGTTTATCTGGATACACCAGTTCCTAATAGTTGTGTAACGGTAGTAGTTGGAAACGAGCAGTCATTCAGATAGTAGTTTTGCCATTTTGATCAAAATTTGGTTTAAATCTGCAGAATTTGTATGGAACACTTTTCCTACGTAGCTAGCTATGGATGAGCATAACACATGTAACCATGGTAACTGCACACACCAGTTAGAGCAATGGCTGGAGCCTCAGCATAGACAGAAGAATGAAAATGAAAATTTTGACTCAAAGTTCAGACAAACAGTGGACTGTTGTTTGTATTTTCGAACTTTGGACTGAGTCAGGCTAGCTGCTTTCATCCGCTACGCTAAGCTACGCAAGCTATCACATCTCCACTGACTAACACGAGAGTGGTGTCAATCTCACCACAAGCTATATCATTAACTAGTGTTTCCCAGAAACCTGCAGTGTACGGCTGCATCTGACAGCCCCTAGTGGTCAGTGTTCCTGTGCAGCTGTCATGCAGACAGGGCCAATTAGCAGCCAGAAGAGGACGCATTGACCCGACGCCATCAACTCACACAGCACATGCAGGGAGTCCTCCAGCTCTACTGTTAGTCCTGCTGTTATTACTACTCGTGCAGCATAAGAGCTCATGTAGTGCACCCAGACACACCTCTGACTAAGAGGATGTCAGTGATGTTAAAGGAGCACTTGGCGATACCCTGATGCACCTTTGTCACCTGGTGTGTGTGTGTGTGTCTTGTTTTTCATCGTGTTGGATATGCAGATATATCTTCCCTGCGCATGTGTTTGTGTGTGTTGCAGGTCAAGTGTCCCTCTGGCCTTTCCATTTTGTTTGCCATGTGATGGGTTCATTAAATCCCTCCATCCGTCCCCACCCCACCACCAGCTACACACACACACACACACACCAGCTACACACACATACTCAGACATCCATGAGGGATGTTTTAAAAAACTGCTAATTTGATCAATACTTAATTTTTCCTCCTCGATGCTTTTTTCTCTGTTAAGCTGTGATAAGACCAGGGAGGGGGCGGGGCTGTGTGCTTTAGTGTGTGTGTGTTTGTAAGACATCTGCGACTCGGTGTATATTATCAGTGTGTGCATGGTTGTGTGTGTGTGTGTGTGTTTACCTATCACAGCAGTGTGTGTATAGTGCGAGGAGCTGCCACAGTCTGGCTGTAATTTCCACATGGCCTCCTATTACCTGTGTGTGTGTGTGTGTGTGTGTGTGTGTGTGTGTGAGTGCGCAGACACTATCAGGCCATCTGGTAAATGGATAGGTTGGTGAGGTGTCGTCATGGCAGCCAGTTAGCCGGGGGATCCAAATGATGTCATCCCTCACCGCGGCAACACTTAAAGAGATAAGTTCCCTAAAGAGGCAGCCATTTATCAGCAGCCAATACACTGATACACACACACACACACCTACACATACAAATACACACGCACACACACTCTGAAACATAACAACACAAACACACACACTCTATTGTTGAGCCATTTGACCGCTCTAGCCCCCACTCTCCATTTGTAATCACCCTGTCATGGCAAACACTGAGGGGTTGGGAGGTACTGGTCACATCATTGTGCAATCGTGTGTGTGTGGTGGGTGTGCGTGTGTGAGCATATCTGTCTTGAAGGAATTTAACTTACGATATAAGACAGTCTCTCATTGGTCATGTTTCCTACACTCACTGTGGTTATGAAGACTGATATTAATATTTTGATTATATATATATTATATATTGCTCATAATTAATATTTGAGCAGCTTCTGTTTTCAGACGTGAGTATTTACTGAAGCGTTCTATGGAACTATGCTCTTCTTACAGTAAAAAAGAACAAGTATTCATCTAGAATCTGACGAAGCAGGGGACAAGTGTAACCTCTTGTTGAATTATATCATAACATGTAAATGAAACACAGTTTACCCTTTTGCAGACATGACCGGACAAACAAAACAGATCATTTGTTTAGAATGAATACAGAGTTCACCAGGTGAGTGGCACACTGGAGCTCACAGGATATCCTGTCATCTATCAGAGGCAGACATATGCTCTTCCAGACATAAGCACTTTCATCAGCCTGGTTTCCGGCGGCAGCAAGCAGCAGCTCACCTCACCTGGGTTAGCAGCTAGCCGGTAAACACAGTGGAGCATTTAGCAGTTAAAGAGACAGATCAGGAGCTGGTGGAGACCAAAACCAGAGCTAACTCATTCCCCTTGAATGAACATCAGTCTGTGCCTGCTGGACGGAGTTCATGAAATCAAATTCCTAAGGCAATAAGATGTCGATGTTCTGTTCAAGTTGATCTGTCCACCACCTGCATGTGTCCAGAAAATCCAGTGAATGGAGCTTTAAGTGAAAATCACAACTAAATGTGCTTAAAATAGCAATGTAAAGTGGTCATTATGTAGAATGCATGACTGACCAGGGGGTCAGTAATCAATTACTATAGTTGGTAAATGAGTGTAATAGAGTGCAAAGTACTATTTTGCCCCTGAATTATATTTAGATGTACTTTTGGCACAAAATGGGAATTCTCAAGTAAAGGGACATTACACTGTGCTTCAGTATTGTAGCAGTGAGGATGTGTTTACTTACTGCGTTTGCTGAATGCGTGGTTTCAAAACAACTGTTCTTCCTCACTGGACTATTCCCAGGTGTAAATGAGCTTGTTTTATGAAGCCCATGACATTTATTTTTGCTGTTTACATGCAATATCTATATAAAATGTAGATGTAAGATCTATAGCAACAACAGCTGACAGTTATGTGAATGTAAACATATGTTAACTTTTATCCAACTAAGAGATGAGACTAGATGAGAGGTTCATAATCCACGTGCTCTTATTATGGATGTGTCAGAGATCAGCTGAGGCTAAATATGAACAAAGTGCTCTGGTGTTTCTCTGCTCTGTAGACATACACACAGTGTTTTTGTTTCCCAGCATCCACTGGGGTCCCCTGATACCCCTATATGTGTGTTTATGTGTGTGTGTGTGTGTGTGTGTGTCGGTGGCAAGATGGCCTCTCTCTATTAGCTGTAATGGAGTCAGACTGAGACTGTCAAAGAGAACAGGCTCTTATCAGAACAAGAGGAAGAAAGAGAGATGGGGAAATAGGGAAGAGAGGGATGAGGAGGATTAGAAGTAGGGGGAGAGAGGAAGAGGAGGACTTGGAAAGATATGGTGGAGGAGAAAAAATATGTTGGGATGGAAAAAATGGGGGAGAAGATGGGGAGTAGAGGCCATTCACCGTGGAGCATGTTCATCTTGTGTCTCATCGACACCGGCAACCCTCCCCCTGCTGTCCCTCTGTTTCTCTGTGCCTCCTGTAAGTGGGCGGCTGAAGTCAGTGCAACTCGAAACCCAGACGAGGTTCAGCTGGTCCTCAGCATCTTCATGGAAGTTAAAAAAAAATGTCTGCAGCTTTGTTTTTGAATCGTTCTTAAGAAATAATACATGAAGATGCAGGATCAAATTAAAAGGCACAGCTCTAATTACAGCCAGCAGAGGGCGCTGCAAATGCAGTGAGTGCAAAATGAATTATGGTTAATATGGAGGGATTTACACTAACTCACGTTAACTATTTGTTATGAGTGAATATATATAAATATATATTTTGTCATGTGAAGAGTCTTTATATAAATAGCAACTGTACATCAAATGTGTGTTTTCATTTAATTCAATTACTGCAGCATAAATGAGTTTAATTAATGTGGCATAATTAAATGTAATTAATGTAGTGTGGCCTCTTGAATATATAACAGGGGCTTCCCCGAGCACCGGTTACTGAGTGAACAGCCGCCAAAAACATCTGTCCTAACAACTCACAACCTCTTTAAAGCTGCTTCCCCAGATGTCTCATTGTAATCCACTTATAGCGCAACAAGCTGCAAACAAAACACAAGAACACAACACACTAAGGCTTTATCTACCACATCTAACACGGAGCCAAATTATAATTCATTTGAAGTCATGTTTGTGTCCACTTATTGAATGTAAGTCTGATGTTCAGCCGGCTTTTAGCTCTGCTTCGGTCTCTACCAGTGCCTGACATTATCAGCTCTTCAGTTGCTAAAGCACCAGATGTGTTAGCTGCTAACTTTGTCCATCAGCTGTTTGAGAGTTGTTTTGCTCAAAGCAGCTGGATGAGAACAGTGAGAGTGAGCCGAAACATTAAAGCTGCAATTTGCAAAACCAAAACAATCAGCTGAAAGACCATAAATAGCTTCACAGAGCTAATACCCCCTAAAGTTATTTTGCATGTTATCACAGTGGAGTTTGTGCTTCTCATGGGTTATGAATGAGATGTCTATCTTGTGTTTAACTTTCAAATTTACTGTCATGTTTAGACCTGAACAGCAGTTAAATAAGCTCACAAGCAGATCATTTTCCTTTAAAACGGTCAATTCATATTTCCACTGTTTCACCCACAGCTCTCCTTATCACAGCACAACATAACAGGTGTATACAACAGTGTGCTGTATACACATAGACAATAGAGTTTGTGTTGTAATATTAATGAATTCATCCCTTTGAATTATAATAATTATAATGCTCAATGCTACTAACAGTAAAACACCATTATAAATAAAAAAGAAAACTAGTTTAATTTGTTCTGTTACTTTTTATTCGTTCTTTTGTTTTCTAATCTGAGCTGTGGTGGTTCCACTGCATTAAAATCCAAACCTACAATGTCTTTGGCTGCATGTGATCTAACAGAAGTGTCAGTGGCCCCTTGAACTTCATGTATTAACGCATTTTCAAAATGCAGCCGCCACAGCTCCCACTACCTCCATTGTCGTTCTTCCCAGCTGAGTCGTGTCATAATTCCTGGTAATCTCTTGAATGTCAGAGAGATTCGCATTTAAAGTTAATCAGTCTGCTGTGTTATGCACCATGGCAGGTGCAGCGTTCCCTTCATGTGTTTCAGCTAAATGGGTGAGTGAGCGCCGGAAGCATAAAAAAGATAGAAGAGTAAATGATGTGTCGCCGTTATGATTTAGTCTGGAGAAAAGATCCAGGAAGCAGAAGAACCTCAGGGGTAAAGTTCAGCAAACTGGAGCAATCTGCCACCAGATCCTGGATCCTGTGTTTAAAGTCTTCCTCACAACATATTTTCATTTTCCACTAATAAACACAGATCAGAGCCCAGACTGTGTGTGTGTGAGTCTTCTCTCTACATAAGGACAACTTGACTTTTATATGATTTTATATGATTTTTATAGAGATCGGGCTTATTTTAGGTGTCATCAGTAATTAAAATGACTGCTATTCAGATGTTTTTCCTCATGTGTTCATGTTGTTTTGCTGTCAGAGGTTTTGTTGCTCAAAACAAAACAAACAAAAGACATGATGAATAATATCTATATACAAAACAAGTCATAATTTTTTTTTTCATGTATAGAAATCATCTTGCTTGTATCATTTAGCAAGTAATACATTTTAATTAAGCTGGTTCCATGTTTTTTCAATAATGTCAACATATTTTTTAAAAAAACAACATACATTCTGCATTATGTTGTATAAAAAATAGGGGTGGGACTTTAACGCATTAATTCCGATTAATTAATTACAAAAAATTAATGTGTTAAAAAAAATTAACGCATTTAATCGCAGTTTGCATTCCAAACAACACAGAACGTTTGTCAGTGCACGATTTCCGAGTACACCGATTACACTGATGCACACGTCAGAGCTCGGCTAACAGCTACCAAAAAGTGTGGTTTTGTGCAAATTGTGCACAAAACCAATTGTGCAAGAGTTTGCATACCACCGAAGCACTTCAACCCTACAGTACCATCTAAATGCAGCATGTTGCAGCGAGCACAGAAACCGCCGGAGCTGTTAGTGCTAGCAGTCCCGGTCCAAGTACGAACAAGAGGTGTCGGCTAGTGGTGGGCGGATCGATCCAGATGTCGATATTATCGATACCAACGTTGGTATTGATATTGATCGATACCAGTGTAATGAGATCGATACTCTACTCTTTCATCAAAGAGGCGACCTGGCTGTCTACATCTGTGTAAGGGCCGCTCCTGTCAAAGTGCGGAGCAGGCACGCTTTGCTCTTCCTCCCCCTGTTGTTTTGATGTTGTATTGAGAATTTTTATTTAATTTTTGCATTGTAGTTTCTGATCACTCTACCTGGAAAAAGAATTTGTTTTAATTTTTCCTCGAGTGATAATTTTGTGCACTTTGTTTGGTTAAGAAGAAAAATCCAGACATGACAGTGTTTGGGGAAAATTGTTTTGTTACTGTTCTATTGTTTCTGAACAAAAACTTTTATGATAATAAAATATTTTCTATTTACCTATAAACTTCACCCAAATTCTGTCCTGGGTTTAACTTCATTAATAATCCAAAGGAAAAATCACAAAAATGCCTAAAGGTCATGAAAATTCATTCAGATTTAGTAATTTGATGATGCATCCACCTTAATTATTAAAAAGTATCGTATTGTATCGGCGATATTGGCCCTGTATTTACTTGGTATTGGATCAATACCAAATCTTGCAGTATCGCACACCACTAGTGTCGGCAGCCCAAACTCGATCAAATGACTGGCTTCAGGACCAAAACTAGTATGTGTTAGAGCCTAATGTACAAAATAATTTGTGCTAAGGGTACCTGGAGTTTAAAGGAGATTTAAGCCTGTCAAATGACCATTTATATTAAGAAGTAGAAATTGCACTTTATGTTGAATTGTTGGTCGGGTTTTTTTTTACCAGTTAAAGTCAATACTGTTCTGAAAAAGTACTTAAAGTACTTAAAATGGCACTTTAACTTTAGGTCTGTTCAGTTTTGGCCAGGGATATTTTCTATTTCTTTTTCTACTGTTTTGAATTGAAATGCATTTTTCCAGACATTATATTGAGTTTACAATATTCATGTCCATTCAAATTCATTTAAATTAAAAAATGTTGCTTTTTGGGGCAAATATTGTTATGCGATTAAAATGCATAAATTTTTTTAATGTCCCACCCCTAATAAAAATGTTTTTAACTGTCAACTATGAACCTTGAAATATTATCATTACCATGTTTTAGTTATATCTTCACAAATACTGATTGATGACCAGTTAGAGTCTTTCTCAGAGAGTTAGCTGCGACTTTTATGGCCCTGAGTACTGTCTGCAGGCTGCTTACAGCCCTAAGGCAAATATTAACATATATCTAAAACATAGCAGCTCAGTACTGTCATAGCTTTAATACTGAATTTCCCAGGTCAGGTCTGTTATCCATAGGACTTCAAATGACCAGAAACATTATCAACTTAAAGCAGAGTTCCACGTTTCAGTTGACTTGTCATGATGCCACTGTGTTGTTAGGGTCAGCTGCAGTCACAGGATGCAGGCGGGTGATGTTTTCAGTTTGTGTCTGTGCATGAGAAGTCAGCGCCATTAGATATATTTGTATGTTGTCACAGCACAGTGGGAGTGTTTTACCACCTGGATCTCACACACACACACACACACACACACACACACACACACACACACTCCCTCCATATATCGTTCCCTGGGCTCAGTGCCATGCTCCTCATCATGTTTGTCTAGGCTAATCGCCCAGTCACCACCTCCTCCCTGCATTAACTTTGTTAGAACAGAGACACCTCGTTAATGATGGTGCTAATTGAATGAAATGGCCATACTAACGAGCATAAAACCTCCCACTCACATTTTGCTAATTAACAACACACTGGCTTAATTACAACAGTAGAAACACATGCAGCGCTGCCTCGTTACTGTTAATTGCCACAGCTAACAGGGATTTATGGTAATTGGCTGTATAAGCGTTGTTAACGAGAGGCTGAATTAGCTAGACACACAGAGACAAGAGGAGAGCAGAGATGTGCCAGTGCTAATTAACACTGGGCAGACACTTCTGCTATTGGTTGGAGCTGGGAGGGGTCTTCAAGACTGTATTGATCATCTGATTGGCCAGTTAATATCATGATCTCTTCTTCTGGGAGCCAATGAGTGAATCCATGCCGCTGTGACTGATGCAGAGTAACAACAGTTTACATTAAGTATGGAGCAGCCATAGCAGTGTGCATAAACACATGGAGCTCCAGTATGAATTGATGATTATTTCTCAATGCAGATCACAGCCTGTATATAAAGATGTACGATGCATCAGGTTATCCCAGATATGAGTGCCAACATCCTGCACTGATGATGTCATGTGGGGCCAGAGTCTGTGCGGTAGTGATCACACCTCAATCTACTACTGGTAGTATAAGTGTCACTACAGTTGCAAATATTGTCTGAAACTGTTGCTTCTGTTGCTGCAACAACTACGCATGCAGTGTTTAAAGAGGCTGGTTATTTGTTCTCTTTTGGCCATAGAGCTCCACTGTGGTCCTACTGAGCCACTGAGTGTTGACTACAGCTGTTAAAAATGCTCACTCCAGCAACAAATATGTGTTCATCCACCACTGAAAATAGTCCCCAACAAATGCCCTATGGTTGGCTCTGGGGGCCACAGACAGTGCAGAGGAGTACAGTATTGACAGAGGTGCTTTTCATTGTATTTGCTGACAGTGAGAAACAGACTGACCCTGGCTTTAATCCTCTAGTAATATTAACTCTGTTCTCTCCTGGAAACACTCCATCCTGTTTGAACGGGACCATGACTTCCCACCAGCACAGACCTGTTCCCCCAGCAGCTCTCTCTGCCATTTACCCCTCTGTCTTTCTGTTTCCCTCCTTCACTCCCTCACGCACTCTCTCATTCCTCCCTTTCCTTACTTCTTAATTTGCTCCTTCCTCCTCCCATGGCCTCTCACCCGCCCTCCTCCTCCTCCTGTTCTTCATATTCACTGGCTTTTATTCTCCTACCTCTGATAAAATGATTATGGTTATGTGTTGGGATGAGGAGCATTCAGGCAGACACACTCTAGATTGGTATGCATGTATTATTACGCCGTGTCACTTTGTGTGTGTGTGTGTGTGTGTGTGTGTGTGTGTGTGTGTGTGTGTGTGTGTGTGTGTGTGTTCTTTCAGGGCCTGCCAGATCTCTCACAGCTCATTGGTTGTATATGAGGGAATGTCAGTTAGTCATTGGTTAAAAGATCTGGTTAGCATCCATAATGGCCTCTTATTACTGCCTACGCCTGATGAATACAAATATCAGTGTGTGTATGTGTGTCAGTTTGTGTGTGCGCGACAGACCAAACGAAACAGACAAAGAGAGAGTGTGAGGTGGAGTGACAGAGACACTGAGCAGACTGACAGAGAATTAGATGTTGACTTGTTCAAGGATCCACGAGCTTAAACACGTTAATACTCACACGGGCACGAACACACACACACACACACACACACACACACACACACACACACACACACCAAGCATTGTCGTGTTCAAGACCCAAGAGCTGAGAAGAAACTAGAAAATAGAAAGTTCGTGTTCAGACACAGATGATCAACATCAAGACTGACACTCAGTCCAGGCTGGGTTTTAAAAGCAAAGTTCAGTTCTGCCGCTCGTCATCCTGTGGGGGGGAGCTTCACCGTGGACGAAGGAAGAAGATCCTGGAAGAAGAGTCTTGTTTCCCAAACTGACACTTTAGCATTTTGTCTGAGTCTTAAGTCCTAAAGGATCTGAAAAGACAACAGAACTGTATAAACTGGATATAACGATTCCATTTATACATGTAAAACAGTTTAATGCAGGTTCAACTGAACAATGTAAGTTTCATGAACGGAAGTGGCCCAGTTAGTCCTCTCATGACTATGAAAAATGTAAAACTAGCTGAGTTAAGTTTACTGAACAAGTTCAATACAAATGTTTAATTTTGCTTTTAACGCTTTCTCTGCTGGAGAGTCAGTTTGACACAAAGAGTTTCCAGCTGTAACTGATGCTGCAGACACCATCTGCAGTTTTGCTTCTGTGGTGCTCCTCTTTCTTCTGCCCACCAACAAACATGCGCTGCTGCGCATCTCCTTTCTCTGAGGTGGAGAGGAGAGAAGAACAGATCTGTTAGAGCAGGGGTGCCCAATACGTCAATCGCGATTGACCGGTAGATCGCAACGGTAGTGCGGGTCGATTGCGTGCCACTCAAACAAACTGTTTTAGATGTTTTAGAAGTCTATCATCTAGCTTCACTATGGCATTTGACACTTGTTTGTCGTACAATACAACGACGGACTGACGGGCAGCTAGTCTGAGATCACTTCTGTTCTTGCAGCTGGGTCCCTACGCATGTGCTGTCAAACATGCGAGCAGCAGCAGCTGGATTGAATTGTATTGTGCCGTAAGGGTTCATGCAGTTATGCAAGGTGTGCCAATATATGTACACACACACACATATATATATATATGTGTGTGTGTGTGTGTGTGTGTGTGTATATATATATATATGTGTAGGTAGATCATTTTGACTTGGTCAAGCCTAAAAAGTGCAGGGCACCCCTGTGTTAGAGTAACAGCAGTGTTTCTGTGAGCATTTTCAGTTTCTAAAAGCATTTTAACAAACTCTCTTCCTCTGTGTTCCCCAAAGTAGCTATTTAAGCGCCATAAAGATGATAGTGAAGCTCTTTTTGAAGCAACTTTAATGTAAATGTCTGTAAGCCCTGGCTTATATTAAAAAATATAAATCAAAAGCCCCAGTGTTGTAAATGACGTAAGACATGTTCAGTGAAGACAAAGCTTAATGTGCAGTAAACAGTTTACAGCTGTCTGCTCGCTGCTCTTCATGATTGATAATCCTGGCTGGAAGTTTGAGTTTAAGAAAGTAAACTCTGATAGATGTGGCTGCTGCTGGTGGTGGCGGGACATATGCTACTCTTACTTCCTGTAAGCTTTATGAAAACGCATTTCATTTCTATATTAGACCTGCTGTGTATTGAGGCCTGAGGCCTTCTGGAGGCTCTGGAGCTTCCTAAGATCCTCCAAGCTTCCTACGAGTGGAGGAGATACCCCTTAATCTGCTGACATTTCCAAGAGTCCTCAGTTTTGATGCTTTTAGAAAACATCTTTAAAGCTTAAGAAGGTTCATAAGATGGATTTTACAATCAGCGTGGCCTCAGGAAATGAGGCCATGGATGGTTAACAGTGATTACCACCATGGCTGGGAGGATGAATGAAGGAGGACTTAAACGCTCCATGCAAGATGATCCCTCAGCACCACAGAAATGTAATGCCAAACAAGACGAAGAAAGTGCGGCAGTGAGCTGCGAGGAAATGCACGAAGGGCTCATTGTCTAAACAAAGAGTTTGTGGCTGATCGGTTTAAGTCAAAGTACAACAGCGGCTTCAGAGAGACTGCTGCTGCACATTAGCTCCTCAATCACATTACCAAAATAGATTTGATGTGATTTGTTACTTCCACTCTTCCTGCTTGTATATACAGTGAGTGTGTGCTGTGTGCATATGCAGATGAGCTGTGTGTGTGTGTGTTACGTTGTGACAGGGACTAATGTCTAAATCAGCCAGACTCCATCGCCCTGTCGCCCCGCTCCCCTACAAATGTCACCTGTTCCCGGCCAGTGATTTGCATAATGCAAAGCTTCTCAGTCGTAACGGTCCGATTAGCGGCGGGGAGCGCCAAGACCATTCCTGGCGCACCAAGCCGTTAACGGCTCCTTTTGCCGGGAACAACTGTGATTAACTGAGGGGGCGGTGGAGGGGGGTGGAGGAGAAGAAAGAAGGAAGGAGCTAGTCTGAAAATGTTCACACTCTGGTTGTATTAATTACAGACAGAGAGGCCGGCTGCAGGTGACATAACCGACTGATGACACAGAGAGCGCTGAGCTGAGGACCAGAGGAAGGAAGGATGAGAGGAAGAGAAGAAGGATCTGGGGAAGGAAGGAAGGAAGGAAGGATGCATGTTTAGCTGAAAGAAAAAGCAGGAGGTTATGACAGTATGAGCTACATCAAAGATGAAAAGTTAATTTCATGAACAGAAATAAATAAAATAAACCTATTAATAGTAAAACACTGTTTGAAAGTGAGTGGAATTCATTATTGTGTATCAGTCCCTATTTACCACTCAGTCACTGCATCACCACTCTGTTAAAATTAGAACATTATCCCTATTTTTCCCTGCAAAGGTCTAAAACATCATGATTTTAAATCCCTTTCTTTATTTTGGGTGGAAAAAGTCTGTTTGTTTGTTCATTTGCTGTTGTCCTATAAACAGTCCAGTGTAAAATTACCAACCGTGTGTAGTACTGGACCACGATTCACAGAGAGAATATGACTTTAGTTCAACGGCAATCATGTGACATGTGTTAATGTGTGCATTTTAGACCTTGTGGTTTATTTTTCACATTTTTGCTCTTTTATGATTTAATAAATGCACTTTTAATGTTTACATCTGAATGTTGTTGGTGCCTCTGTAAAGCACTTTGACCTTGCATGTGTGAACGGTGCTGTTTACTGAATTACTTGAATTTGATTAAATAAGTTGCATCTGTTAAAAGAAGCCGGTGCTGACGTTCAGCATCGCAGCGTTCAGACTCCTGGGTGAAAGTTCTGTTTGTGTGTGTATTGGAAGTGGTTTGTCAGATCAGCTCTCCCTCTCAACACTGGATCACCTGCATGCATAGTCGGACTGTGGGTGTGTATGCGTATTATTTGTGCTTTCTGAAAAAGCTGATATTTTGCATATTCTATTTGCTTAAGTCAGAAAAGCTGTCTGAGGCAGAGACAGCAGCTCTGTGACTGCAGAGGAGGTCTCAGGCCTGAAGAAGATGTGATGAGCACTTTGCCTGAAGCATCCTGAGCCCTGGTGGGCCTGGTGTTTGGAGGAGGAATGAAACAATCAGTGCAAAAACAGAAAATTAATGAAATACATGATGTGTTCTCATATGAATGATAATATCAATCTAATAAAACACTTTGGTCAATTTAAGGAGGTAATGAACATTTTTCTGCTATTATGTCTCATCATTAAACAAACAGTGAACTGTGCTAACAAGCATCATAATGACTCAGCTCAGACGGGGTTCTGTCTGCGTGAAAAGATGCTAACATACAAATAAAATCCTCCACAGTCTTTTCCCCCTTGTCTTTAATGTTTCCCTTCTTCATGACTGGCTTTCACTTGCCATCTTTCTCTCCTCCTTCCCTTCCTCCCTCCGCCTCTGTGTTTGACAGATGAGGCAGGGATGAGAGGATGAAAGGGGAGATGTGTTGCACCTCACTTCTCTTTCTAATGTCTCTGGCTGCTGGGAAACCATGTGGAAAACTAAAGACTATTAATGCCACAAACAAATCTCTCCCAAAACGGAAGCTCTTTTACATGTTTTAGTGCACGAGCAGGCTGAGGGCTTAATGACATGGAGACAGGAGGAAAGATGGAGGGAAAGAGGAGGAGAAGGGGGGAGGGAGGGGGGGAGGAATAGAGAGGAAGGTGAAAGAAGGGGAGGAAGAAGAGAGGGAGGGAGAGGGAGGAAGAGGACGGAAAATAAGGAAAAGGAAGAAAAGAAGAATGTGATCATGGAGAGAGATGGAGGTTGGAAGGGAGGAGAAGCACTGGGAGGAGATGGAGGAGCAGGAGAAGGAGAGTGAAGAGCAGAGATACATGATTAAACAACAAGTGGACAATGAGAATGAGAAGAGAACAAAGAGGGAACAAGGAGAGGGAACGAAAGCCTTGAACTGATCCGCCAGGGTCCATGACAGTGGTCTGAAGCACAGATCACTGATCTCTGATCTGCCTGAAATGATTCAGCTGTAGGGTGAGACACAGCTGTTCAGAGGAGAAAACACAGGTTAGCAGTAACATCATGACCCAGGCCGTCTGGTGTACACAGCGATCACACTTACACTGAGTGGTGCCCACTCACACTCCTGTGTAAAGTGATGTGTAGGCAAAGTAACACATAAGAAAATCATAGTGCGTTCTTAATGCTTCCTCATTTGCAGGTTTGTACATGGATTAATTCACTTATCAGTTTGTGCTGTATTGTACTGCATTTGTCCATCACTGTGCAACCAAAGCCCTCTGTATGTCCTGCGGGAACCCAGTGACTATGACACAACGTGACACTTGCAGAGATGCCGTCTTGTTTTTACCAAATGAATCCAAGAAGACATGAGACGTGGTTTAAAATGGGAGTAAAGTTCCGTGCTATCCCAAGTTAGGCCGACAAGCTATAGATTCACTGGTTTCAGTAAATACACATCCGTCCCTTTGAAATCAGCCTCAGGCCAAAATGTGTCCAGTCGACAATGCTGATTTTCGTGTGTAATGAGCAGAACAGCTTTGATGGACTTATTTAACTTTTGTTTAAAGTTACAGATACACCTTAATATGCATTGTGTGCAGTATCAAAAGTATAAATCAACGACTATGACGCAACTGTCTACACCTAAACCCAGTGTGGTGGAGATGAACCATTTCAGAGGCTGGCCGGCAGTTTGATTAAACGCATCTCTGCCTACACGGTGTTGATTTAAAAACAGAGGTCTCACAGGCATCAGTTAAGTCTCATTCATTTTTATAGGTTTCACAAGTTAACAGCTATTTCAGTTATTAACCTGCACCACTCCAGATAGCCCCAGCCAAGCAGTCCGAGTCTTAACCAAGCCTTCAGTGATAGCATCACAGTGTCGGAGTGGAAAAGAAGCGCTCCCATTAGATGTCCAGCTAGATAAATAGACTATAATGGGTTGCTGGGGGTGCGTTTGGTCGTTTGGCCTGACGCTCCCATCAGATGTGATCTTAAGGTCGCCACCATGAATCAGGCAGCACTGCGACGTCATTGGTCATCCTGACAGCTGAACAAAGCCCAGCAAGTGGGGAGGGACAGACGCCGCTAATGGAGCCAGATTAGGATGGGTGTGCTTTGTAACTCGTGCTGGCACTGCCGGAGTTGCTCAGTTAGATGTGTGGGTCACCGACTTCTTTATGAGATACCTGAGCAAGGCATTGTGGGCCAGCGGCGCTGTGGCACAACGTGTGTTGTTCCCGGAGCTGCACTGCATCCGCTTGTGTTCCTATGATTGCTTTTAGATTTTATGATGCGTGTGTGTTTTGTGTGTGAGAGTGTGAGAGTGTGCGAGCGCAGAGCCGGGTGATGTGGTGGTGGTGGTGGGGCTGATAAGAGGCAGATAAAGCTTTAAGGACTAATGGTTTCCACTAATGAGAAAACTGGCTGTGATTATGACAAATAGGTGGAGAGCAGCAGGCTAAGCAGCGACACACAGCAGCTATTGTTAGGCAGCCGAGCCTCAGCATCTCATTACACCTCCTCCTGATAGGCCTCCTCCTCCTCCTGACGGACCGGCCTCCTCCTCTCTTCCTCGCCTTCTGACAGCGCAGCCTCTTCCTCCCCATCTCTCCTCATGACTTACAGGCCTCCTCCTCCTCTTTCCCTTTCCTACTGGTGTACCAGCTTCCTCCTCTCTTCCTCTCCTCCAGAGTTTTCCTAACAGGGAAAAGAACGATGCTAGCTTTGTCTGTGCTCCGTGCAGGTGAAGAGACGTCACTGGCGTGACTCTTGGGAATCACTCCCTCTGTGGTGTGGCCTTGGGTGCAACAAACAACTGTTCTGGCACACACTGTGAGGTGAAACAAAGAAACGACTTTTAGTTAAGCATCATGAACTCAATGTCACTGTATTTACTTGGTGTTAATCGTTCTAATGTGTGTGTGCAGCTTTATTAAAACCCTTATACCATGATTCAGTTTAATTTGCTTTCATCTGTATAGCTCCAGATCATACCAGGGGTTATCTCAGAGCACTGCACATATAGAACAGGGCTCGACTGAACTCTTTATAATCTTGTTATGATGCTGTTGTTGAGGCTAATGTACCTGATCTCAACCTGGTCTCATCACCCTTGTTAAACTCTGGCTCAGCCTAAACTTCGATCCTCCACAGATCTCCTGCCTGAGCCAGAGCCAAAGTAAAGTCAGCCTGGACGAAACAGAAACAACGAATGAAAGCCACCCATTATGTTCAGACAGTGGAAAAGTGTCTGAGGAATTGAAGCCTAAATATTCTGCTGTTTACATTATTATACACTCAACCGATTCTCAAGTTTCATGATTTCCATTCTCCTTCCTGGATTGAATGCCAGCCTCTAGATGTCCAATAGTTTTCATGGGCCATGAAACCTGAGGAAATAAAAACTGTATTTTCCTCTTCGTGGCGGCTGGTGTGCTGCTCCTGCTGTATCCCACCGAGTCAGGGTCAGAGCTAAAGTTGTAATCAAAGATCAGGTGTGTTCTAGCATCTTTCTTTCTTTTAATGTTCTAAGTTCATTGAAATTGTAAATCTTGAAATTACCCTGAAGTGTCTGTTGTGGGGTCTCATCAAACAGCCTCATCGTGTCAGTCCGCTTGTTTTTGATTTGGCCTCCTCGCCACTGTAATAATTGGAGCACTTATCTCTGAGCTTGCAGTGCATTAATATAGTTTAATAGCACCGCTCAGAGTATATTAATATTGCTTAACCTCTGATCCACCCTTAAAATCCCACCACCACCTTTTAACCTTCCCTCCCTCCATCATCCCCTGCTTTCACCCTTCCTTCTCCCTCTCCCACACCCCTCTGCCCCATCCTTTCTTCCCCCCTCTTCTTCCCCATCGCTCCGCATCCTCTCCCTCCCTCCTCCTCCTCTTTCTCCAAACTCATTTCAGCATGAGATTATAAATGGAGCCTTGGGAAAATGTGATAAATCAATTAATCATTTGTAGCTGTGTAGCTTAATGAGTGAACTGAGGTGTCATAATTAGTTCTCCCAGTATCAATCATTAAAGTGCAAGTTTGCTGATAAACAGGCAACTGATGAAAGCAGAGACATGGCTGAGAGTCTCCTGCTGTTACTGCTGGGGGATCACATGATAAGAGCACTAAATGTGCAGTAATGAGCTGCAGGTTTACAGTATTTTATCCCCGCTCAGCCTCAGTTACATCTGAGCAGCTGTTGCTCCATCTGACAGAGTCAAACATCGAGCGGGACACGTTCTGATGCACGACAAGAAGATGTTGACCTGCATTTACACTAAGATCAGCAAGGTCAGTGCTGGAAAATGTATGTGATCCTGTAGAAACAGGAATAAGACAATCAAGACAATGAGACATCCTTGAATCAAAATATTAAAGGTCACTTTCATTAGATTTATTTTTAAATGCATGTTAATGTTATGACCTTACTTCTCTTTACTTTCCTTTAAAGCTTTGGACAATATGTCAGGAGCTTTTTTGTTTTTTCCTCTGAAATGTCTGGAAGAGAAATATAAAGTTTCCCTTAAGTTAAGTTAAGTCTCTTTTTCCATGGTCAAGATGCAACTGTGATGGCATCTTTGGCACAAGTTTCTATAGTCCTTATTAGTTTTGTAGTATGTTTACTTTATGTGGGAGAACAGGGTGAATCAGGCTGACAACACAGAACAGTCACAGAACCGTCTGTGTTCCGGACAGGAAGAAGTGGAAACCATCAGCTGATTCCACTCCCCATATCAGTTATTGACTTGTATGGACTCAGCTGTGGACAATGATTTGACTTGATGCTCCTTCTCCTTGGGGGGGGGGACAACCAAGATGAAACTTGGTTGCCTTAAAGCTAAAATCACCTGTTGTATTGTTAAGATCCCTTAATTAACTGACCTCATAGGCAAAGTGTCACCGTGTTGCTGTGCAAAGATTGAATAATTAAAGTAACTAATTTGAGCATTCCTCCTCAAGAAACCAGCACAACAGCATTTCATCATTTCATTTTAAGATTCTCTGCCCATAGAAACATGTGGAGGGCCCAAATGTACCTTTTGCTGGGCTACCTTTGGCCCCCAGGCCGCACTTTGGGAAACCCTGTGCTAAAGGAGAAGTCAGGTGGTCACTAATAACATTTTTATTTCTGGAGCTCTACCTGTTGGTTCAGCTATAATGCAGTGTACTCAACAGAATGATCAGTGGTGTCTTGTCTGAAAAGCAGTTCATCATCACAGCTCACACCCAGACATCCTGATTTAACTTGTTTCTCTACGTAATGAGGGATTATTAGTGACATGATGGGTGTGCTCACTCTCACTTATTAGACTTGGCTTGTTTAAACTTGAGTTTAGCACACATCCAGAAACTTAACATTCCATGAACCAATCCAGAAGAAAGTGCCTGGTAGGATCTGAGATCAGTCAGGGTGTGAGAGGACACACAAACACACTCTGCACACAGCAGCGAGGTTACAGGAGCCACGGCAGTCAGTACATTACTGTATGTGTTTCCTGCATATAAGATAACAGGCTTAAATTCACTTTGTTTTCACTCAGAGCAAACCTCTGGACAAGAAGGCAAATTAGAACTAAACATCTAAAATGAAATGCGTGTCCCGACCTGTAAGCCTGGACCGGAGCCCTCAGGTGGTGCCGTTGATCTAATTCAACGCGGTGTAACGGTGGGACGTCAGCCCACAGCTTGCATGTGAAGTGGATATATGTGGTGGCCTCCTTCATCAGTGTTTAAAGACAGTGCCAAGGCAGAGGTTAAATAAATGAAGTGCTTATTACAGGCCTCGCTCTGAGGAGTTAAGCTAACTCATGCATATATAACACACATTTAGAGGGGGCGTGACAGTGTGTGTGTCAAAGAGAAGAAGGGTCAGGGAGGAGGTCACAGGCTTATAACTGTTTGTGTGCGTGTGTGTGTATGTGTGTGTGTGTGTGTGTGTGTGTGATAGGCGTGCTAATGGTCTTTCCAGCCTGGGAAATGCCCCAGTGAGCAGCCTAACTTATGGAAATCACAACCTCAACGCTGGAAGCCATTATCAGACTCATTTGCATAAAGACTCTTTCAAATAGGTTCCTGAAGGCCGGGACATGCCCCACCCCCAGCTCCAAACACGCGCCTGTGTGTGTCCAATATTCCTTTAACATTCCAGTTAGGTTGGACAGAAAGTTAAGCCTAACCCCCGGGTCACCTCCTCCTATCGATACCCAGCAGGCCGCTGCACTCACACCAATCACAGTGCGTGTGCACACTCTACACAAATATGTGCGAGGTGTGTCTCCGCTCAAGTAACGCAGGCAGACAGGACCACACACGCACACATGCGCACATATATTTACACACATGCACACCCAGGATGGTAACAAGCCATTAACGAAGCCTTAATTGATGAGCTCGTTAAGATCTGTTATTAGAGAAATTGATTTCAAATAGCCACTTTAATCTGCTGGCCAGGGGGATACAGGCCACAATGCAAATTGAAACTGCTAAAGTACATAATGGAGCAAGTAATTCATAGATTTCACTTTCACTAATTAATAATTGGAGATTGGAGGGGGTGTTAGGGTGTGTGTGTGTGTGTGTGTGTGTGTGTGTGTGTGTGTGTGCGCGCGCGTGTCTGTGTATGTGTGTGTGTCTCGGCTGACAGTGTTAATGTGGGTCTATTGTGTATCTCCTGTTATTAATTAATGAGCTTTATTCCCAGGCAACCTATTAGTCATTAACAATCTGTGTGTGTGTGTGTGTGTGTGTGTGTGTGTGTGAGTGAGAGAGAGAGAGAGAGAGAGAGAGAGTGAGCTCCACTGGGTTTGTTCATGATCAAGACCACCTCTATGTTCATCATCAGTAAACATTAACTAAGGTTTACAATGATCTGGTAACATTCAAATGAAGAGAGCTTGTGCTGCTGTTTTTATCATGTTTTAGGCTTTACCAGACACAAATCATGTATTTAGGGGAACAGGCAGTTAAACCTCTGTGCTTTCTGTGCATCATACTGGTCAGTTAGAACTCAGTGTTCCATCCAGGTTGTAAGTGTAATCAGTGAAAGCATCAAGCAGAAGGATTTTCAGCTTATTTCAAAATTCTCTCCTCTCCACATCAGTCAGCTCTCTCTAGAAGTCCCAGTCTTCTCTCTAGTCCACTTTCAAAGTCTCACCTTATCCAAAATTGTTTGCTGGGGTTGCAGCAGCCATGTTTCATTTAATTTTACACATTTGCGGCCATTTGTCTACTATTAAAGTATGCAGGAAAGCATGTTTGGGACATTCAAAGACAGGCACTTGCCAGCAACAGGTATCCAGCTCAAGTTTTTAGCAGCTCAAATTATATTTGTGCTTCAGAGCAGGTTATTCAAGTGTGCCATCCTGCAATATCAATAGTGTAAATGATGTAATGAAAATATAAATATGTGAAATTGATTTTCATGCTTTTACAGGTTGAGTTCTGCAGCAAAAACAACATGGTGCTATGCTGTTCCATCAGAAAGTCGGGTTACATTAGTCTACAAGTTACAAGTTACATTAGTCTACAATACAAAGTGCAAAACAACCATGTGCCTGTCTATCTGAGGTCACAGGGTCAAATGAAACCATGAAACATGCCCCCAGTGATGCTGCGAGGAGTCCAACCGTCTACACTACACGATGCAGTCTGGAGCATGTTCCAGGATGTGACTGTCAATGTTAGCAGCTCCACGGTTGACTCCCTGAGTCTGTGGTGGATTTCATTTGGAAAAGAAGAGAAGACATCAGGGATTATAACACAGCTTATAACAGGGCTGCAGTCTGAGAACATGGAGTCATTTTTAACCATCACAGATTAACCATTAACTCTGTGTCCTCTCTCCCCTAGTGCTGTGCTTGTTTCTCTCTGGTCTCTCTCTCTGTACCTCTCTACAGATACCTGTGGCTCCAGAGCTGAACATCTGACCTGTGGCTCCATCGACCTGCACCGTGTCCTCTGCTGTCATTTGCTGTCATTATTCTATATTGTACTGTAAATAGTTCCCATAGTTAGGACTCTGTTGTCCTACCATTCTGCCAGTTGTTGTCTACAGTTATGTACTCCCGTATCTCTGTCTGTCTTCAACAAGATGTATTTTCTCTCTCTCTCCCCCTCCTCCCTCCAGTCTCTCTCTCTCTCTCTCTCTCTCTCTCTCTCTCTCTCTCTCCCCCTCCTCCCTCCAGTCTCTCTCTCTCTCTCTCTCTCTCTCTCTCTCTCTCTCTCTCTCTCTTTCCCCCCAACCAGTCAAGGCAGATGGCCGTCCACCTAGAGCTAGGATCTGCTCAAGGTTTCTGCCTGTTAAAGGAAGTTTTTCTTTGTCACTGTCGCCAAGTGGTGGAACTGTTGGGTGTAATTAATAGTAATGAGTGTGGTTAGACCCACTGTGTTTGTAAAGTGCCCTGAGATGACTTTTGTTGTGAATTGGCACTATATAAATAAAATTGAATTGAATGAAGCAGTAGCCTACAATGTAAGAGGATCAGCCTCCAACCTCATCATCAAGTTTGCTGAGCTGGCTTGGGCCTAAACACAGACAACAACAAAAAAAAGACTAACCTGAGAAGAAAACCAAACCATCTGGACCATCAGGACCACAACCTATTCTTGAATGTCAGCAAGACTGTGGAGCTGATAGTAGACTTTGGGAAGACACAGGGATAGAACTTTGTCCACTCTGTAATGTTTCACCTCAGAAGCTCCAGTCGTTTCTACTTGTGCTTTTAAGGAGCATCCTGATGGGGAACGTCGCTGCCTGGTACAGAAACAGCACCAAACTGGACCAGAAAGAGTGAACTTCCGTGAAGTAAGGACTGGGTGCTACAAGAACAAGGCAAGAGAGTCATTGGACCATTATGGACCACTGACATAACAGCTTTTCCTTCCTGCTGCAGTCAGAGAGAAGGTACCACCTACACCAGGCCAGCACTGGAGGATCTGCACAAATGAAGGAACTGACAGAACGACATTTCACTGCGACAAAGGAACTTGACTGATTGATGATCTCTGAGCTTCTTTACAAAACAACGTTGACGTGTCCCTTGAAATCGACCGAGTTGAGGTTTAAGTGTGGCAGGTTTCACACACTCACGCAGACCTGGAGCTTAACAGGTCACGCTCCAGACTGTATGGTGTGTGTGCTCCCACCAAGGAGCACCATTTAATCTCATCTTTTTCTATCAGTCAGAAAAGGCAAACACACACACGCGTGCAGTGTATAATTCCAGTATTAGTGGTGGTATTAGCCAGAGTGGGGCAGGTACTTAACACTGAAAGGACCGAAATCACTTCCCAAGGGAGCTTTTATACAATGTGTGTGTGTGTGTATGAGCGTGTATGTGTGTGCGTGTGTTGAGTGGTAGATAGTAGCCATTGTCAGCGGCCCAGCTTTCTGATTTCTGTGTGTGGCTTAAGCCGGAGGAAGTGCGTTAGCGGCTGTGCAGCGGCGGCGGTGGCAACTCTGGCCCCCCTGCGTTGATTTAATGTGGAGAATTGGCTGCTGCTGTATTGAATCAGACTGGGGCCCATATTGTTCAGCTGCAGGGGATTACACGTTTAGCAGCTAGTGATCTGGCTTCAGTTATAACGCCACTCGGAGAGAGAAGCAGCTCTTATCAGCCACTGGGAGCCCAGTCTCTGCCACATTCACAGCCCTCCAATACACTTTAATTGAATTTCTTTTTAGAGACAGAGAGGCTCAGACGGCTCATGGCATTCAATTTACCACCTCCCCTGTCAACGTTTAGATCCCTCACCCCTTCTCCTCCTCCAGAAAAAGGAGGCGCCTTCACGCTACAAAAGGAAACTTGCAAATACCATATTTATCTCTGTTCCCTCACTCTCCCTCTCTCTTCCGCCGCACTCCTATCCATGTCAGTTATTATATCATTTCAATGAATACTCGCCAGGAAATGGGCTTATCTCAGTAGCAAAATATCTATTTCTTTCAGGCGTTGATTTAGTGTGTTTAAAGCCCACGGCGAGGACAGACAGACTGTCAGCTCGGCGCAGCAGTAAAGCAACGATGCTATCTGCTGGGAGCTGAAATACTGATGAATGGAGCGACAGGAGGGGAGGACGGAGAGACAGAGGAGTAGGAGAGGGAGAGCCGGTGAAAAGAGGAGGGAACCGGGGAAAGAGATGGGAAAGGATGAGGGCAGAAAGAGGATCGAAAAAGAATGAGAGTGTGTGGAGTAGAGATGAATACAGGCAGCCTGATCAGAGGAGAGAAAGGAGGAAGATGGATGGATTTATGTGGAGGAGGTGGAGAGGAGGAACTTAAGGAGCAGAGATCAGCAGTAAGCTGGGAGTTAGGAGACGTCTCCACATCAGCGTTTACCTTTGACCTTGCTGACCAGTATTAATGAAAGTATTGGAAGACAATGATGTGACCGTGACCTTGTCTTCACTCACACACCAAAGCTGGAAGTCTGCTTATTCAGGCTGCACGTAAGGAAGCAGTCGTCCTTACCAAACCACTATGTAAAGAAAACCTACAAGAAAACAGGAGACAGACATGAGTTTCAGAAACCACTTCGATGTCTTGTCACGATGGCAACGATCAACGTGACCCCTAAGTGGAATTTTGTTTCCTCGGCTCTGCCAGAAGATCACCTGCGTCAGTACGATGCTGCACTGTAACTACAGCCCAACTCAGAGAACGCATGGAGAGACTTCCCAACCAATCAGTTGCCTCGATGTGCAGTTATGCACTCAACATGGTTGAGATTTGTGGCGGCTCCTCTGTGAGCCTCTGTGACTCATGCTGTGCTCTACCTGTATCTTCTCATTCCGAACTTAAAACACATCGCAAAATGCAGTTAACCTGTCAAACAGGGTCCTGTCCACACTAGCTTGTAGTTTCCCTGTCTAAAGGTTGGTCAGCAGTCGTTTTATGCATGATTTTAGAGTGTCCTGTCCCCTTTTCACCGCTGACCTCTGGTCTTGTATCCACCCTGCTCCTGTGGCCCTTTGTATGTGTAAGTGAAGGTGTAAATGCAAACTGAGATGACGCTTTAAGATCCAGATGCAGAAGCAGAGCTGTACTGCTGTGTTTTACTGAGCCAATACCTAATGGTCAACCTGCAGGCAAGCAGCAGATAGAAACACACATTTGTTCACACACTTAAAGGTGTGTGTCTGTGTGTGTCTGTGTGTGTGTGTGTCAGTGACATCCCTGGCCAGAGTCCCTGAAATCTTACATGGTTTAACAATGTCACGGTGTCGGCCTTCTGCTGCATAGCACATTCACACCCACCCACAAACACACACACACACGCACACAGATGCAGGCCTGTCGCCTGTGGTGTGTGTGTTTGTGTGTGAGGCTTATAGAGTAGAGCAGCTATTTTTCTTTGGTACTGACTGGCCGAGTGGCCCTGAGACACACACTCTCACAGACGCACAAACACACAAATACACAACACACATATACACACATGTATGCAGCCATCTCATCTGGGCAGCATAATTCCATTTGTCTGGTCCAGCAAGCAGTTGGCTAACTCCATGAATTATTACAATCCCGTAAGGCATCTGGGGTGCTGCAGCACTGGGAGGCCTGTCTGTCTGTGTGTGTGTGTGTGTGTGTGTGTGTGTGTGTGTGTGTGTGTCTGTGTGGACTCCATCTACCATTTAAGTTACCATGGAAGATGAAATAGTCACACACTCCCAGACACACCCACGCACCCACATACACACACACACTCTTCCTTTCTCCCTTATCAGAGTGTGTGTATCTTCTATCTTCAAATAATGTTTTGTCTCTTTCCTTTGTGCTATCATGCTGCTACAAATGGAAAAACGGCATCTCATTCCTCTCTCTGGGGTTTTTTAGCAGCTCATTTTTTCAGCTGGGGTCATGTGTGTGTGTGTGCTAGTTGCGGGTGGCACAGTAACAGTGGCAGACAGATGGCCATTTCTCTCTCTCTCTGACCATGTTGAACATTGCCTAGAAAGATCATCGGAGCAAAAAATGGATTTCATTTCAGCCTGTATTACAGGATTTAAAGTACAGCAGGCCCTCTGTAATCTGAGAGCCCTTTGTATTATTCTGCACTGATTGAAGCAGAGTTTTTGAAGTGGAGGCTGAGTTCTTTTTTTATTTTTTTTTTGAAGTGAAATGGAGCTAGTGCAGCAATCCAGGAGGAGTTTTTCTAAGTGTGAAGCTGCTTCGGAGAAAGAAAGACGAGTTTTCAAATGAAGTGAGGTGATTGCAGGGGAGTTGTTTGACAGAGTCCAGACCTGCAGAGATATAGTGGTGTCTTCAGTCCATTGGGTCAACATTCAGTTACTGTACTGCAGGATTGATTGATCAAATGAAGCATTTACAGTGTGTGCATGTGTGTGCGCACGTCCTCACTCTGTGGTGACATACTCAGCAGGATGTCTGCGGGCAATCTTGTTACTCCACTGCTTTGGCTTGGAGTGATTCATTGGACATATAATTACTTTTATTTTGATACCGGTATGTATTAACTGACAGTGAGACACAAAGACTGACATCATGTCAATCAATCCAACAGAACAAGTCAGTGGCGGTTCAAGGTTCTACTGGGGAGGGTAAAACAACACCTCTGGCTACTGATCCCATCATAACACTGTACAAATGATGTTAACTGCTAAGGTACTTTGCAGTGTCCGGTCTGCATGTGGCAGCTGCATGTCATTCCCACCACTGTCTTCCTTCATTTCCTGCAATAAAGGCATACAAGTTGCCAAAAAACAAAGTCAGCTTTTGAGACAACTAACATGTTGTCTATTTTACAGACATGTCATTATCACCTTATAGAACTGGCATGGTAACATGTAACCATCAGTGCCTGCAGCACAGAGCAACAGTTACTGTAGGCCAAATGCTCACTTTGAGCTCTGTTTTTGGTCTCCACCGCCTTCTGAGACAAATATCAGTCTTGCTAGCTACTTAACGCTCTGCTGTGCTCAGCGGCTGTTGTGTGACTGTGAGCGCCTGCTGTCTGCTGTTGAGCAGGGAACTTTCAGTGGTTTCATCTGAACTATTTCACTGTAAACAGTTCACTGAGTAAATGAGCGGAAAAAGGTTAAACCGCTCCACAGACCTGCAGAGTTGAGGGATAATGCTCTGTGGGTTCATCCCTTCGAGTGACCTCGGTCACATTACATGTAGTCAGTTGACCCACTGCTAATATAAAAACATTGATTATCACAGCTTTAAGAATGGGAACTACTCGCTCATCATATTGGATTATCCAATCCCGATCACATTATATTAGAATAACTATTAGAATTCCAATTACATAATGATTTTCAAGGGCCATACAAAGTCTAATCAGACCAGCATGTATTAACACATTATCCATTTAATGCTTATGACATCACTTTACCAATTACTGATGTCATTCCTACAGCTAAAGAGCTTGGGAAAAGGTTATGTTCTCAAGCAAGAGAACACAACAGTTTTATATTGATCAATACAAGAAATATAAAAATCAATGATTATGGAATCAGACGATGTATCATTCCAAACAGCCACGGAGGTCCTGACTGTACGGATCCCAGTCATATTCAGAGGAAAGTCTCTTCCTTGACTCTTCCTCGAGCCTTAAGCAGTGGACGGCCTGCTCAGAGGCAGCGTGTTCGATTTCCCCCGTGTTTATTATCACTGATCACAGATTGTATAATAGGCATTCTGTGGGTGTCGCTGAGGGGAGTGGACATGGAATGGGTGGGGGTGCTACAGCAGCTACCGCATACATTCTTCATAGACAGTAATCTTAAATTGGATCTGTTGGCTGGTTTCTTTAATTATGCTGTGATCCATGGGAGAACTGCAGAGAGGTGAGGAGGGCGTGGGGGGGGGGGGGTTGATTGATTTCATATCTTATAGAATTGATCAATAAAATACTGGCGGTCTATTGGGAGGTGTTAACCTTTATTGGGCCTCTTGGCCTCTTCTAAAATCCAAACTCTCAGATTATCATTCTCATTGATTTATTTCATGACAGAGTTTGTGTCCAGCTATGATTCCAGTTCTGTCCCATTATTTATATTTGTTTATTGCATAAAAACAATTAAAATTAAATTTACAAACTAGTGCATTGCATTTATTTTTTTTTTAAATGGTGCTGGCTTGAAAAAGCTTAGAAAAGAGTCAGAAAGTTATTTTATACCAGTAATCTAACACCATGGCTAAATTCAGCTGCAAGGTCTGATCATTCATTTTATGAAAATATGCATAAGAGTTCTTAAAGTGGTGCCAACAGCAGAGAGGTACCAGAGCCAACTGGGACAGTACTGGAGTAAAAGAAGGTGGTTTGGAGTCACCGTGGAGGATTCTGAAGCATACTAAGTCTTAAGTCCTTTTTCCACAGTTGCCATGGAGAAAAGGCATGTGTGGCATGCCTCTGTGTGTTTCTATTGCACCCTCACAGCAGGAGTAGCCACCATGACCTGAAATATTATGGCCTGCTGTGACCGTCTCTGCCCTCTACTGAGCTCTGCTGCTGAAAACTAATTGACTCGATATGTGTGGTCATGCAGTCAACATGTTTTTCGAAGGGCTCGCCTTTTTCAGATTTCACTGCTTCCACTGGAGCACAGTTCAAACGTATATATTCTCTATGTCTAAATAAAAATAAGTGGACGTCATTTGGGAGGAAACATGTTTGGGGGATCTAGGAGAATCTCCTGAAAGCTAACAGAGAGGGCGCTGATGCTAGTTGGAGAGGCTCTGTAAATGTGGTTGGGGCTAATATGTCAAACAGGTGCACCCGACAGGTCCTTAAAGCAGGTGTTTGCAGGTAACAAATCGTGAGTCGGCTAAAGGTTTGACCATCAGGAGACAGGAAAGACTCACAAAGCACAGAATTCTTTGGCTGCTATCAAGACAGCAACTGGCTGCAGCTAAGAGGAGGCTATATGCTGACAATGAGGGTTGCATCCACCAACAGTGAAAGGCTGCAGATGTCAGTGAGCAGCTACGCTTGGTGTCCAGCTGAGGTAGAAGAGCCTTTGTGAGTTCTCTAAAAACTATAGTATAAACAACTCCGGAGAAGGCACGCTACTATAAAGCCCTCACACCCACGGCTGATCACTGATTTAGTCCTTCAGCAACAGATGCCTGGAATCACAAACTTCTGTGTTAGTCGGAGTCTAAATGTTGCTCATTATGCTGGCTAATGATGTCTCTGCTATGATCAAACATTACAGAGCAAATCAGACCTTTAGATGGCAATACCCTCTGAATGGAGCATTAACTGTTAAGTGAACTTAATAAGTCTACCTAAGGTCTGTGTTAATGGGCAACCCTTTAACGACGGAGAGGGTGAGGACGGGACAGACCGAGCGATCGGAGAAATGAAAGCAAGAAATGAAAAAGGCGGAGCCAGAGAACGGAAAGAGGTTGATGATAACGATCGTTAAGTTTTTATACCATTAGGTGGTGGTGGAGCCATTCTGACCATCCACAAGCTCTTATTACAGCCACCCGATTAACTGCTATAGACACAATTAAGGCCTAAAGTTAAAGAGACTATTAGATGGAGAGGGCTGTTTAAGTTAAAGCTGGGAGCATTTAGCTGATAAGAGTTAATGGGGTGTTGAAGTTTAAGACAATGCTGACTGCATCTGCTGGGCAAGGCCTGGACGGTATTAATGAAGCTTTCCTGTCTGTCTGTCAGAGGTCGATCCTGTCTGTCTCTAGTGAAAGTAATTCTCTGATGCACTACATCGTGTTTTAAATCAGTAAAGCAATCCGTTGGGTCAAACTGTCACTGAGATGTAACACAAACCACAAATATCTGTGTTTATTATTTTGTCAGCCTAATAGCATATCTGCCTAACTCATTTTTTCAGGTTTTTGGAAAAGAAGAAAAAACACCAGTGTGCAGTGTTAGGAGAGTAGAGTTAGGCCAATATCTCAATTTGGCCAAAAAATGAGTTAAGCAGATATGCTATTAGGCTGACGATTTGCTCCAAGGAGCTAGAGGAAGGCTAAAACCTGCGAGGCTCGCGCTGTGAGCTCTATCTACCATTGGCTTCTTTATTCTCTTCAGTCTAGTTTGCATGAGCAGCTGAAATATATCAAAAGCTTTGTAGCATAGACGCTAAATGGCTCTCATAAAACGCTTTCAGGTGGGAGTGGTGACAGCAGCGTGAAAGACAAGGGTTTGGAAAAGAAATGTGATTTTAAGGAGGAGGATACAGCTGACAGGTTTAAGTGGCTCCTCTGTCTATCTCTGCGGTGGATGTTGGGCTGGTGGAAAAGCCTGAAATGGCCCTGAAGCTGTCAGTTTCACATTTATAGTTTGATATTTTGGAATTATTCACTTTCTTTCCAAGTGTTAAATCAGACAATCAAAATCAGAGAGATGAAATTCTAACCTTTCTAGTTCACACCCCTCATCACATAGTTCACTTACTGAATAATATATATATATATATATAGAAAAAACATAAATTTCTTTGCTTTGTTATATCAAAATACAACACGACAGGTGTTTTTAAAAACTCAATTTCAGCCAGTAACATCACGACATCCACCCATCAATCAGTCCAGCTTGTAGCAGCACAGAGCTGAGATGCATTAGTTAGCTAGCAGCAGCAGCAGCAGCAGCAGCAGCAGCAGCAGCATGCTACGTCAGTGTCTCCAGGTGTTCTCCAAATCAACAGGTTCAGAGGCTTTACATTGAGTCTGTCATCCAACCATGACTCATCTTAATGTTCGTGACCTGCCCACTTTGCACCGTTCAAATCAAATTCATCCAAACATTACGCCCCCCCATCCCACCATCCATCCTCCTTTCACTCCTTTTCACTCCATTTCTCCCTCTCTCCATCCTTTCCTGTTCTTAACTCTCCTCTCTCCTGCCTGTCTCTACACCCCGCCTCCTCTTTCCTAAATTTCTCCTTCTCCCCTGCACCACACCTTTATCTCCCCTTTCATTCCTTTCCTTCCATCACCACCTTCTATCCGTTCTTCCTTTTTTCCTGTCTCCTCCCTCTTCACACCTTCTTCCTATGTCTGTCATCATTCCCTCCTAACTTCTCTTGCCATCCCCTCGCTCTACCACCTCCACTCCTCTGCCCCATCTCTTTTTGACTTCTACTCTACTCTCACTTCATCCCTCCATCTCTCTCCTTTTCATTTCGCCTCCTTCCTCTCCCCTCCAAATAACCCTTCTTCCTCCCTTCCTCCTCTCTCTCACAAACACATCCAACTCTCTTCTCCCACTCCTCTCCTCATCTCCATGCATCTTTCTTTCCCTTCTTTCCCCGTTCTATCTCCAGTCTCCCCCAATCTTCCTCCTCCATCCCTCCATTTCTCTTCTCTCCACAGGACCATATCCCCTTCTTCTTTATGCCTCCCCTCTCATCTGCTTCTTTCTCCTTCTCTCCTACCTTGTTCTCCCTTGTCCTCCCACTCTATCCCCTCCTCTCCTCCTTCCTCCCTTCCCCTCTCACTGTCCCCTCCATCTCTCCCCCCCCTCTCCCTCCTAATAGCGCGGTGACAGCGGCAGTGTTTCTAATCAGAGGTGAGGAGAGCGAATGAGCAGCCGTCCGATCCTCTCTGCTCTCTCATCAATCGGCTCTAACTGAATGGGAGCAAATCTCAGCCGGGACAAAATTAATATGTAGCAGATCTGCGGCGCGCTCGCCTACCCTGGAATTGGAAATGGCTTCTGTGCTGCCTGACCCGTATCCGTCCGCATGTGTGTGTGTGCGTGACCGTGAGTGTGTGTGTCAGGGGGTTGTGGCGGCACATTATTGGAGAGACAATTGGCTGTACGGCAGTAATCAGGAGAACACTGAGGTGTGTCTATCTTATGACTGCTTGCTGACAACCCCTTACGCACACACGCGCGCGCGCGCGCACACACACATACACACACGCACCGGGACCGCCCCCCCCCCCCATCCAATTCAATCAGACAGTCCATCCGCCCTGCAGAGCAATGTGGCACTGCCCCCGTGCATGACAGTATCAATTCAATTACCCAGGAAATGGATCCATATTCAACCCATATAAACTCATACACAGAGCCAGGAGGGGCTGCTGCCGCTGCCGCCGCCGAGACAAAGAAATGCGCATTTACCCTGTAATAACTTTCATTTGGACTGGCTTTGAAAACCATTCTCAGCCAGGCATTTGTCGCTGTCACATCGCGTTATCCACAAATCAGGTTTACAAAATATCAATTCAATTTCTGGCGTAGCGCGAAACGCTGCAAGAGGAGAGGGAGAGAGAGAGACACACACACACACACACACTCACACACATCCAGAGAGAGAGAGAGAGAGACAGGGAGAGAGCAGGTCGCTGAGGGGCCCCTTGTGGCTAGGGCAGATTTCCAGTCAGAACTAATCAAAAGCAGAGCAGACCATGCTAATCTCTTCAATTTCATCCTTTAGACTGCTGTCTTTTCCTGAGTCGTAAGCACACACACGCACACATATGTGCATGCACACAGCAGGTCAGATAAAAACATGGACACTCAGGCAAAAACATAACGCAGACATAAACCCATTCATAATACACACAGTATATCATACATACATACAACCCCTCCTCTGTCAACACACACACACACACACACACACACACACAGGATCGTCCTCCCTGGACTGCAGTGTATCTGAGCAGCTGATCAGTGTGCTCCTGTTTAGAAGCTGAATGTTCCAGAGATAACTAACTAACTTTCCTGTGCTTCAGTGTTGAGGAGGAGGAGGACCGGTGTAATGAAGCTGCAGCTGGAGTGATTGGAGTGATTTCACATTAACGCTCCCTCAGGACCTCAGGGAACCAGTGAGGGAGGAGTCAGCTGTGACACTCCCACCCTGCTGAAGTCCCCAAGCAAGGCACTGCCTGGAGAACTCATCAAGGAACAAGGAGTGGGATATGGAGTGAAGTGAGAAACAGCAGAGGTGCTGCGAGCTGATGCCATGTTTGATTTTAATATGGTCATACCCACTCCGTCCTGCCAGCTTGCTCACTCTGTGGGGTCTGCTCTAAGGTGCTGGAACTCCATGTTCAGTGTCTCTCTCTCTCTATCTAAGAACACTAGAGTTGAACTGTGAGAAGTGTAGTGTCCAGTGTTTTTGGATGTTAACTCCTAAATGCCTTAAAACACCATAACACCACAAAATAAACAGAGGTAACCCTCAAACCACGTTGACTGACTCATGTGTTTCACAATAATAACAGAATTTATAATCATTTCATTCAATGTTTGCCTCGTGTACAAGCAGAACAGCGGATTGATCTCCTCATACTCAGCTGAGAGGACGATGTGTGAGTGAACAGCCCGAGCAGGAAACTATGAAATGAGCAGGAAGGGCAGGAGAGAGGGGGTGACATGTCTGGATGGATAGAGCCCTTCACACTGATAAACATCCAACAGTGGGCAGACAAACTCTGCGTCACACTGATTATAGTCAGAGTGTTCTCCTTCCTCTCGTCCTGGGGATCATCCTCTCCTCTCACCCCTGCGGCTGGTTCCATTTAAAATCCCCCCTGAGAGCAGGAACAGCACTTTGGCTAACTGTGTTTGAGAATACAGCTCTTTCAAAAATGTCAGTGTAACATAGCTGATTGGATGATGTGAAGTTGAACAGAACATCTTTTACAGAGGCAGGAAGTTGCAGGTGTGTGTGAGCAGACAGGAAAGAGTGGCTACAATGTCAGGTGGACAGATGCTGACATTTGAGAGTAATGCCCAGTGTAAAGTATGTCACGCCAGCAGCCTCCAGATCTGCTCCACAGCTCCTTATCCACAGAGTGTCTGTATGCTGTGTGGAACACCACAAACACAACACTGTGAAAATACTCCACTACAACTAACAGGCGCAGCATTCAAAAGCTTAGTTGCGTTGAAGCATATTGAGCTAAATGTGCTCACTGTGAAAGTAAAAGTAGTCATGGTCCTTTTCAGTGTTTTACATATGATATTCTGAATTAATATTACAGATGCATTAATGTGTATGTTGCATTTGACTGTTGCAGATGTTTACAGTTGAGCTCATTTTAACTTTATATGCCAGTGGTAAGACCAAAACCCCCAGGACAGGTTCATCAGCTTCTGCTGCATCTTCACCTCATCCCAAGCTGTCACTGATGCCACCACACCTTTCCTTTTCTCTGGATGCACTTGTAGTGTGGGCCCCTCGGGAATGAGTCTGAGACAAGCAAAGAGCAAGTGTCCAATGAGTCAAGAGGCAGGGCTTGTTGGGGTGGGAGACAACACACACACATGCAAAACCCAGACTTATATTACTGATGTAATAGGAGTCATGAAACGAGATTCATGGGGAAGGAAAAGCAGATAAAGTGACACAATAAGACACATCAAAGACACACACCAATGGAGAGAGAGACAGACACAGAGCAGGAGGTCCAGCAGCTCTGAGGTGAGATAATGTTCACATATGTGACATCTCAGTGGAGCACTGAGGGAAAAAGAGTTGAAGCCTAAGGCCTGTACCTGCACCTGGCCTGTAGTGGTATTATATAGAGTGATATTACATTTTGTTTTATCATTTATGAGTTCTGTTATTTTAAGCATCCATCCATAAAAGTTCATTCATGCTTTTGAAGCTCCTTTAAATCCCACAGAATGTATTATAATGGTAATTTATGGCAATTTTGGTTTGGTTTCAGTTGTGTAGTTTATCCGCCCTCATGCTAGCATGACATCAGTCTGGCACAAGATCCTGGATCCTGTACTCTGCATGTAGTTTAACCCCACATCTGCCATATGATTCTGATAATGTGGTGATTCATTAATTCCCATCGCAGAGCAAAGTTGATGCGGTGAACCATTGCAGGTGTAACACATGAAAAGCAGAGGTGCCGGTAGTGTGATGAGGTACAGAGATACAGGCTTGTATTTGGTTTCATAACAATGCAATTTCATCTCAGATGATATCAAGTTGTTGGCCATGTCAATGTACAACTTTGTCCCCGGGAATTCAAAATAAACCTTTTTTTGGTGGGAAAACATCTAGCGTGAAGTGGAGCACAGCAATGTCTGGAGTGACACAGGAAGGTAGCAAACTGTCCCACAGATGAAAGGAGAAGCTGGAGCTGAATCACAGGGGAGAAGGGGGTGGAGCATGTGCTGTTTAATAAATCCTCCGACGACACAGCGGATGTTAAGCACAGTGAGTGTGTGTTTTGCGCACTTTTGTTTTTGCAAATCCATCCCTGCGTGCTCTTTTTTGACTTGCAAATTGAATTAGCTTAGTTGTTCAATAGATTGGTCATGAATAAACCTCCACGCACAGCTCATTCCATCCAAGGGGAGCAAAGAAGGCAGAGGAGGTGAGTGGAGGAGTGAGGAGGTGCTGCTGGTTGCAATGTGTCTGCTGTCGTGGAGTAAATTCCTAATGAAACGCTCTCTTCTTCAATAATCAGACACACGGAGCTTCCTTCATCTGGAAACTGTTAGCAACACAAACGCACAGCGCTTCATGAAATTATCCACAGACACACTCTGATGCCGACACACACACAGATATAGCGTCAGCTCTCACAGTAATTACACAGTTGAAGAGAGCGCCGGGGCTCAAAACGCTGTTTAACAAATCAATTTGAGAATGCTTACCTTGTAAAGCTGTATCTATTTGTGTGTGTGTGTGTGTGTGTGTGTGTGTGTGTGTGCGGACACTTCCCTGAGCTGATCCATTAAGGCTTTAACAAAGAGCTGTGCTCGGCCGCGCTGCTGGAAATGTGTAATTGGAAGGATAGCTAAGGGCCAACACACACAAATACACTTTATTGATCCACAGCATCTCCCATATAGTGCCTCTGGCTAACACACACACAGCCTCAGCAAGGGGTTATACTGACTTTACTCCCATTCTGTTGCCATCAGTGGCAGTTTATCAAGCAATCAATAGTCTTTTATTTTCTCATATCTTTAAATGGACGAATATCCTGAATATGATTTTTACAACAGCAGGGAGGAGGCAAGAAGGGAGGAGCAGAACCTTTCAAGGGAAGAGAAGGTGAGTTATACAAAGAGAGGAGGTGTGGAGAGGAGAAAGAGGGGGTGAAAGAAAGATTTAAGCTGTAGATGTTGGACCACCGCCAGCAGGCAGGAAGCCGCTGGTTGACCTGAGCACCATTTGCATGTTAAGTGATGTCAATCTGCATTGATTCCCACCCAAATGAAATGCAGTGGGCTTCAATAGAGCCTGTGCTTTACAAGGGCCTCCTAGCTGCTACATCCAGCCTATTGGATTCAGATTAACAGGCTCAGTATGGCCTCACACTGAGCAACTTATCTTTAATTAAAATCACTTCCTCCACAGGATCCACTGGACTGGACTGGAATGGGCTGGGTTGGACTTGGCAGGATCTGGACTGGACTGAACCCAGTTGTACTGCATTTGAATAGACATGACTCAAGACCAAAAGGCTGAACTGCTCTATGCTGGTTTCAGCTGAACTGAAGTGGCTGGGCCTAGTCTGGAACCTGTGATTTAAACCAGCAGCTCACAGGGCCATGAACCATGAACAAGAGCTATTGGTACAAGGGTACGATTCAGTTATTTGTAATACAAAATACAAAAATAATCTTGGAAACAACTGAAACAACATCAAAAAACAACATCACGGAACAGAAGAACGTGAGAAAGTGGAGGTTTCACAAAAAAGTTGTTCTCCAAGCTCTCCTGCTACCTCTGCTCATGTGTGTGCAACAGTACAAAGAGCATAAAGGCTGGATGAGTATGGATATATATGAATATGAATAGATTTGAATGCATAGACTCACACATCATTGGTCTCAACAGCAATCACAGGCAAGCAAGGTAACCAAAGCTAAACCAATGGAAAGATGCCTCTCCAGGAGGGCACACTGTGGTCTGGCTGGTGCAGAGCAGCACAACATCCATCCCAGGCCTACAAGTACTTCGTGTAGGCCTGGGATGGATCAGCTGACTTGAACTGCACCATGACATGAGCTGTATCTCATTCAATTTTCTCTGGGACCGACTGAATGCAAATAAACTGGGTTCTGCTAAAAGGCTTCCCATCCTACATCACGCTGCAGGAGACTGCATTGCAGGTGTCTCGTCATCAAACCATGTGTTGCCAGTTTGATAATCTCAGGTTAAATCCTCCAGTGTGGACACATCCCCTCAGCATCACTGGGACTGGCAGTCATCCAGTGAGATCAGAGAGAGTCAGCTGCAGTCTGAGGAGCTCCTCACAGGTCTAGGAGAAGGACCTGAATCCACAGTGTGCTTCACTTCAACAGTGTTAAAGTCCTGACACTGGATCAGGCATGGACCTTTATCTGTGCTGCTTCTATTGTATAGCAGAGGGAGGCCATTCATGAGCAGTGCTTTCTGAATCACTTTGGTGTAACTGGTGTGTGCTGTGTTATGGCACACGCTAATGTCTGTTGATGTGGTTAATGTGTGGTGCATTATAGGGAAGACTAATTCCTGGCAGGTAATTGAAGGAATCTGTCTAATTAGAGCGTTTCGTGTGATCGAGGCAAGATAATTAATTATGAGAGATCTGGAGTTGGGATTACAGCATCCATGAGGACACACAGACAGACATGAACATACATGAATCTCTGGTCTTTAGTCATGCGTTTAGAGGACGTAATGAGCAGCATCTGATTACTGCCACTAATTAACAAAATACACACACGCGCGCGCACACACACACACACATACAGTAATAACACACAGTGTCTCTCATCATCATTCTGTCATCGTCGCAGCTCTGGCTGCATGATGTCTGTCATCTGAAAGGTTAATGGTTGCACTAAAAACTAAAGTTCCCTTCAGGGAGCACACACACAACTTTAATTAACAGCACACACACACACACACACACACACACACACACACACACATACAGTGTAAATGACTTGAAAAGCAGCAGTCAGTTTATGATAAATAATGGACCTGCTTTCAAGAACATCACCGATCACCATCACTGATAATGGCAAAGAAATTGTCATTGAAGAATAAAATAAACAACACACCCAAATTCAGCATGTGCAAAATGAAGTCAAATACAGAACCTGCACACTTTTATTTTAATTACAAGTCATGCCAAGTCGATTGAATAGATTGATAGAATAGATTTACACACAACTTCTGGGTCTGGCTTTTTAGGAATTTGTAAAGTTGATTCTATATAAATAATTATATCATTTGGACAGGGTTTCCAAAGTCAGACACGCTGCCGGCCATTCCACTGCATGATTTAAAGGAGATTTACTGTTTATTCATGTGTGTCTAAATGGACACAAATGATGATATCATTAGGAAATGAAATATAATATAACAATATTTTTCCATTTGTGCATTTTTTATAAAATTTAAGTTTATTTAAGTTTTTTAATGGTCTGGGAGGAGGAAAGCCTCTCGCTGGTGTGAGTTCCAGTGTAAATGTTAAACCCTGCACAGAGAAGAGGACATAAAGTCATGAATAACTCCAGGATACATCAAGTTCAGAAAGATGCAGATTGAGCACAGAGAATCACAGAGAGACAAAAAGAACCGCTGCTTCCATTCCTGAATGAGATAAGAGGGTTCAGAGCTGCATGATAAAGATGGAATTACAGGAACAGGAGGCATTACTGTATCCAAGCAAATGCTCAAGCTGCAACACAGCGTCAGTGGTCTAACTTTAATTTTATAAAATGTGCTTCATCCGCGGGTTAGATTGAGTCATTGTAGAAGTATTTTCCAAACTGCTCTTCTTTAATCTTCCTGTCTGTGAAGAAATAAACTCTTTACATTGCATCCTAATGGTCCCCTAGAGTGTGAGGTGAACTTTGCATCCATTTGTCGACCTCCCATTACGCCAAATTAAAACTAACACTGAAGGTATCAGGGCTTGGTCACAAGGTGAGAGAGCAGGACAAAAAGCAGACACAAATTATTTCAGGGCTTTGGCTTATGGATGGTCAAGGCAGGCAGGGTCAAAATCCAGGTAATCAGTCCAGACATGGCATGGTAGTGATGTGCGGATCGATACTGAAATATCGATACCTCCGATACCAGATCTTTATGCTCTAAAATCGATTCCCAAATCAAAATATTAAAAATATAAAAAATTGATACTTTTGATACTTCAGTCATTTGAGGTAATGTCTATCATTAACAGGAACAGTGGAAAGTAAACTATTGAGATCTTGTTTAAATGATATGCAGTTGGTGGGAACTACTTTTTCTTCCGCCTGTGTAAGTGCGTAATGCATAACGCTGCTCAGTCAGTCAGTCACTCAGTCTCAGTCTGTAGACACAATGGCAGAGCGTAAACGCAGTCATGTGTGGAGCTATTTCAGCTCCACAAACAGCAAACCCTGTGAAACACCTCAGGTTAAAGCACAACACAGAATACAAGGCATTTATGACGAGGTGGACAGAAGAGGAGAGCACAGTGTCAGGTGCTGCTGCGAGGGCAAGACCAACATCTCATGTTCATGTAACGCGAATTAAGATACAAGTTTTCATTTTTATAGTAGTTCTTAATAATTAAACAATAATATATTTTAATGGTTTTATTATTTTACTTATTTTCTCTTTTTTTTAGTGTTTGAAACACCATAACTAATTCTGTGCTTGGACCATTGTTGTTCTCCATATACATGCTTCCCCTAGGCAATATTATTAGGAAGCACAACATAAATTTCCACTGCTATGCGGACGATACACAGCTATATTTATCTATAAAGCTGTAAGAAACAGATCAATTAGTCAGACTTCAGACATGTCTGACAGACATTAAGGCCTGGATGACTTATAATTTTCTGCTCCTAAATACAGACAAAACTGAGGTGATTTTGTTTGGGCCTAAACACCTCAGAGACAGGTTATCTGACCTCACAGTCACTTTGGATGGTGTTACCCTGGCCTCCAGTTCTACCATGAGGAACCTGGGAGTCATATTTGACCAGGATATGTCCTATCAGTCCCATTTTAGGCAGGTCACTAGGACTGCCTTCTTTCACTTGCGCAACATAGCTAAGATTAGGAGTATCCTGTCCAAAAGTGATGCCGAAAAGCTAGTCCACGCATTTGTTACCTCAAGGCTGGACTATTGTAATTCCTTGTTGTCGGGTTGTCCGACTAGCTCACTGCGAGGCCTCCAGCTCATCCAAAATGCTGCTGCAAGGGTTCTGATGGGAATTAGCAAGAGAGATCATATTTCTCCGGTTTTAGCTTCTCTTCATTGGCTCCCTGTAAAGTCCAGAATAGATTTTAAAGTTCTTCTTCTTACCTACAAGGCCCTTAATGGCCAAACTCCATTGTACTTCAATGAGAAGTCCCTATTACCCCAACAGATCACTTCGCTCCCAGAGTGCAGGTTTGCTTGTGGTTCCCAGAATCTCCAAAAGTAGAATGGGAGGCCGAGCCTTTAGCTCTCAGGCTCCTCTCCTGTGGAACCAGCTGCCAGTCTGGGTCCGAGAGGCAGACACCCTCTCTACTTTTAAAGTAAAGCTTAAAACCTTCTTGTTCGACAAAGCTTACAGCTAGCTCTAGTTACCATGCCAACTACACCCATAGTCTAAACTACCCCTCCATGCCATCCCTTAGTTATGCTGCTGTCATGGTTCTGAGTTGAGTTTGTTGTTTCCTGTTTTATTTTGAAAAGTGTTCCCCTTGTGTGTTTCTGTGTACTTGCTTCCTGTTTTTGATAAGTTGATTGGTCTCACCTGTGTCTCGTTTTCCTGCCCTCACCTGTCTATTTAAGTTATGCCATTGCCTTTGTTTTCTGTCGGTGCATTGCTAGTTTAGAGTCCATGTTCTTGCTCCGTTTGTTCTATTAGTGTCCATGTCCCTACCTTGATTCCCTGTGCCTGTTCCTAGAGATTTTGGATTTTTGTTTCTTTGGATTATTGGATTCCCATGTCATGTTGGACTGACTACCTGGATTTTGACCCTGCCTGCCTTGACCACCCGTAAGCCTAGCCCATTTAATAAACTGTTGAAAGATCTTTTGTGTCCTTGTCCCTGCCTGCATCTGGGTCCTGCTCTCCCCGCATATCCTAGCCCTGACAGCTGCTATAGGCCGAGGCTGCTGGGGGACGTCCCATGATGGTCTCCACACTCCTCCTCTCCCCTCTCTCTCCTCAAACTCATTTAAACCATCACAGATTAACCATTAACTCTGTGTCCTCTCTCCCCTAGTGCTGTGCTTGTTTCTCTCTGGTCTCTCTCTCTGTACCTCTCTACAGATACCTGTGGCTCCAGAGCTGAACATCTGACCTGTGGCTCCACTGACCTGCCCCGTGTCCTCTGCTGTCATTATTCTATATTGTACTTCTCTCTCTCTCTCTCTCTCTCTCTCTCTCTCTCTCTCTCTCTCTCTCTCTTTCCCCCCAACCGGTCAAGGCAGATGGCTGTCCACCTAGAGCCAGGATCTGCCCAAGGTTTCTGCCTATTAAAGGAAGTTTTTCCTTGTCACTGTTGCCAAGTGCTTGCTCATGGTGGAACTGTTGGGTGTAATTAATAGTAATGAGTGTGGTCTAGACCCGCTCTGTTTGTAAAGTGCCCTGAGATGACTTTTGATGTGAATTGGCACTATATAAATAAAATTGAATTGAACTGAACCATTTTCACATATTTTGTATGATTGTGTGTTTTTCTGTTGCTGTATTAGCTCGGCTATATTGTAAATGAGGCCGCTACCTCAATATACTTTAAAATAAATAAATGACTCTGATGTCTTGTATCCTTTATGAAGCTATGATTTGAAATACACTACTTTTTTTTAGATTTACCAGACACATTAGGTGTATTTGCACAAAGTATCTGTATCGGATCGGTATCGCCGATACCAGCCTGAATTTTCCTCAGTATCGGATCAGAAAGGAAATCAATGGTATCGAACATCACTACGGCATGGTACTCAGTAATCCAAAAAAAAGATCCAAAAAGAAACAGAAGTCCAAAATCTCAAAGAACAAGAAAAACATAGCAAATGAACCAACACAGAACAAAGGCAATGACACAACTTAAATAGACAGGGGAGGGCAGGAAGACAAGACACAGGTGAGACCAATGAACTAATCACAGAAAGGAAGCAAGTAGACAGAAACACACAAGGGAAAAACTTTCAAAATAAAACAAGGAAATAACAAAACAAGAAACTCAACTTAAAACCATGACAGAAGGAGGATTTCCTTCACTATCCACTGCATTTAAAATAAACATATTAAATATTAAAATGTATTACTCTGTTAACTTTGGTGTATTCCAGTTGTTTTGTGTTAAACGCTGGTATTCAGTTTGGTGTGAATGTTGAAACGGAAAAAAAAACCCAAGCACTTTGCAAATATAACATTAACCCAATCAACCCAACATCACAATTTGTTTGATATGTCACATGTCACCATGTTTCTTTTTTTGCACTTTTACTTTTTACACTCCTGCTCTTTCTTCTCGGTGTTGCCATCCCTGGTGATTACTGTTTACTGTTTCTCAGCTTATTACATGAACACGAAGGTAATTTTCTGCAAGCGGCATCACAACAGCCTGTCAAGAGTCACCGAGGTGAGCCGAGGTTCATCCTGAGCAGCCTCGCATTCCTCAGCGCACTGCTTCAGCAGCTTTTCCTGTCAGTGGATAGCTACAGCTCAAAGCTACGATATCTAATAATATATAAAATAACATCTAAAGCTGGATTTTAAAGAGTGGAGGTCACGTTTCCCTGATCCCCACTGCAAGTCACCCACTGTCTATGAACAGCACTGAACTGTTTTCAGGGAGGGTTTCTCCTTCAGACTGCATGTGTGTTAATGTGCATGTGCATATTTACATGTGTGCGTTTCCAGCAGCCTGTATGGGTACAGTTGTGTGTACGTGAGCATGCACGTGCGTGTCCTCTCTATAATAGCCACGCTGCTATCAGCCGTAGCCCCTCACAGCTACTGTGGGACAACCAATTCCCTTTATCAGGCTACTGATAACAGGCTTTAGCTCTGCTCTGCCATCCCACATACACACCATCACACACACAGGCCACTAAATAACTAATTAGCTTCTCGCTGGGGGTGGGGAGGTGTGTGGGGGGGGGACCCACCACCACCACCACTCTGACAAAGGCATGCAGCGTTTTAATGTAAAAAAATGAAATCAATAAAGGCGTGGGGCGTCGGGCAACTAGCAACCGGCCCCCTCTTAACATTAACAATTATAGTGATTAACAGTGATACCCAGAGCTCATTATTCACAGGCAGCAGCAAGAGAGAGAGAGAGGAGAGATAAGCTTGTTTATTGGAGAGGGCCCTTTTCACAAGGTGCAGTCGTTCATCATTTGGGCTGAGGGGGTTGGTGGGATGTGGTGCTGGGGGGGGCACCACAATTAAAAACACACGGTGACCTTGTGGCTGGAAGGACCTCCAGAGGTGGAACATTTAAACAGGGAGAAGAAACATCAGGACGGCCGCCATCATCATCATCATTATCATCAAAGTGTCAAAGCTGGTCACTGCTGTAGGGACCGATACTCAGCAGCCCTGTTAATATTCGACATGCATTCTATCTATATATAATATTGTCTCACACTGTTGCAGAATCACTCAGTTATCTTGTCGTATGCATGAAGAAAATAAAAAAACTTAATAAACAGTGATGAGAGTGAATGAAACAGCCTGAAGTTGTTGAGGGGATTCAGATCAGTCCATAAAGTCACCCTCTCCTCCTGCAGTGTGCCTGAAAAGACAGAGGTCACAATAGGAAATAACACTTTTTCTTCTTCCTCCATCTTCAAATCACAGCTACGTCTCATGCAGCAGGTCCTGAGTGCTGTGGCTGCATTGCTGCCGTGCTCATACAGCGTGCACCTAATGTATGTCTGACTGAAGTCAGCACTTGTGTTTTCACTGTCTGCAAAGGTTCAGACTGGGTACAGACCGACTGACTTAACCTTAATGATGCTGGTGACCAAGATATGTTGTAGCAAAAAAGTGATCCAGCTGTGCTGCAGCCTCTCTCAAACCTGGACCCATTCTCTCTCAGACCCGGACCCGGCCTGAATCCCAGTCAAGTTGCTTGGTGCAGTCAATAACCAAACCCAAACTCGACCAGCAGATCAAATCTGATAATCCATAACAATCAAACAGATTAAACATTAAGGCAGTGGCAGTGGTGAAGGCTTTTTAAAGAGGTGACTTTGAAGAAGTGAATTTAAAAATGTGGAGGAGCTGGGGGGGTATCGGCTGAAACATGGACCTGATCACCTGTGATGAGCTTTAGCTCCTGGATCTATTACTGAAACTGGACTTCCTGGTTCGAAGCATGCGTTTGTAAGCTGATTTCACCTCAGATGTGTTCACTGTGTCTGTGTTTGTTTGGTAGAGAGAGGCCTACGAATCTGTATTTCACTTTGAAAACAACATGCCTCACATTAAACCAGTGTCAGTCCCTCCTGTGTGCCATCAGAGTGTTTAATTGGTGCTAATTAAACACATCTTTTCATTAGCATAAATACTGTATGTTTTCAGGAGGAGGTTTTCACCTCCCGGAGCCTCTCTCAGTGTTTCCCCCGTCTTTTCATCAATCCTTCCTCCTCCCCTCTGCTTTTGTCTCTGCACTCCGGCACTATAGATGCTTAATGAGCCGTAAAATATAATTCAGAAATGATAGTCGTCTGAAAGAGATGAAGAGGGAGAGAGGGAGAGGGAGATGGAGAGATAGAAGACAAAGACAGTCTAGTGTCAACAGTGTTTCCATATCAGCAAAATCGCTTCTGTTCTGGTCACAGCCTGAGAGGAACCACCGCACGAAACCTGCACCAACACAGGTTCACAACATGTTTCGGGAACATTCACATGTAATAGCTCGCAGGTGTTGAGCTGACCTACGTGGAGGTGATGTCAAATATGTACATTTCTAATCATGTCTCCTCTGTTCCGCATATGTCAGGATTCAGTTTAGCCTCTAGTCCAGGTCATTTTGAATAAAGTCCTTTTGATTTGACATAAGGGTTGGACATGGTTTGAAGGCTGACACCAATATCTCAATAGATGATGGATTACATCAGCGCTGACTGAGAGATAAAAATAAAAGAAGGCAAGAGAGAGGAGTGAGCATGCTACGAGACGGGTACAGTCATTGGCTGCGTCCATGCTCACCCCCCGTTCACTGCATAATGCTCTGTATTGGACATGTTACCTGCGTGTCTGAAAGCTGAGGGTCTAAACGTACAGTGTGATGTATATAATGCACTTTCCTGAACACTGTAGCGTGTCAGAAGAGTTGATTTGCTGCACTCGTTCAGTCTGATTCATCACTTGAGTCCACTCCTCTGAACAGACCTGGGACGAAGCTCATTTGAGAGGTTTTAACAAAGGCTGGACACTGAACTCTTTGGGAACATTAATAATATTTCACTTGTGGCAAAACTTTTCACATCTAGCACGTTCTATCATTTCACCTAACCCAGAAAAGTTTGTTTGAAATTAAGTGTAATTTAGAACAAACTCTTGCGTATGTTACATTCTTGCTGGACATCTTGTATCATGATATAACTGTCCAGATAAAACAGCATTTCAGGAGCATCAAACCCCGTGGAGGCAGATGGCCGTCCACCCTGATCCAGGATCTGCCCAAGGTTTCTGCCTGGTAGAGGAAGGTTCTCCTTGCCGCTGTCACTGAGTGCTTGCTCATGGTGGAACTGCTGGGTGTAATTAACATAAAGTGCCCTGAGATAACATCTGTTGTGATTTGGAGCTATACCAATAAAACTGAATTGAACTGAATTTAATTTTTATCATGATGATTTCAGAGTGAAACAGGATGTGCAGGCAGACATTTCAGAGTTGGATGATAGGCTCAAGGTGCTGGTGTTCCCCACCTAAACAGGGTTTGAGAGGACAAATACCTGAGGACACACTGATGCAGCATGTTGTTTCTAGCATGTGATCAGACTCTGATTAAAGAATAGAAATTTCTTTTCATCCTCTATTTTTGCCATAAATTGTTACATGGGTGCAGAATATGACTGAGGATTTGATCTAAGAGGTTTAAAAACATTTTCTTTTTAATTTTGAGTATAGAGTATAGATTTGATATGATCATTATTGGGTCATTTTGAGTTTTTAAAAACACATTCTCCACAGAAGCTTAATAAAGTCCCACTTCACTGATGTCCACCACAGTAATACCATTGACTGAGACAGAAAGACTGCTAAGAAAAGCAGTAATTGCATCTCATTCCCTTCTCCTCATATCCCATTTATATCATAAAGCCGTGCTGCTTTGCTGTGCACAGATGGAGGGGAATATATATTGTCCCCACCTACACACTGAACACTTAAAAAAGGGAAGAAAGAAGAGACAAAGGGAGACAAAGATACACAGTTGTACTAATATTCTAATGTGTTCAGTGGCTTTCAATAGGCCACATTATGCAGCTTCATCCACTGATGTATTCTGCACTTTAACCTGCTGCAGCGGGACAATAGAAGGCTTTTCTCCTCCTGCTCAACTCTGCAGCTCACTCTGAAAGCTGGCCTTCATGTACCGGTCAATGATGGGTGAAACAGATCTTATTAGACCCACTCAGAGTGGGAGTCATACTTTAAATGCACTGGCTGAACTGGACCGACCATTGTGTTCTTTTACCTATTGTGAGGAGAAATGGACAGCAGACTCAACGCCCTTTCAGAGAATGACTAGTTGAAATTAAACATTTCTATTCCTTCATAGTGAGGTAGGACAGCTGGTTTCCATAATAAATAGGATTATTAAAGCGTAGAGTTCAGTTCAATATTTATATATAACTTTAGTGACATATTAGCAAAAGCATATTTCTATTATTACTATTATAATACTATAATACTATTTACATTACATGCAGCCGATGTTTCAATCAGTCTCTTATCGAACTCATCTCTGTTTTATACATTGGTCTCTGACATGATCAAATATTCACGTCTGATCAAGAAGAGAAACAAAAGACTTCCTAAAATACACTGCCACACTGTGAACCCCCCCCCCCACACACACACACACAGTCTACAGAGCAGAGTCGATAGAAACAGCAACATTAACCAGTCTATTAATGATAAGAGCTAATTAAAGTGAGAATCAAGGCAGATCACAGAGATAGGCCTGTGAGCGTGTGTTAGCCTGCCGGGTGTGCGCACATTGACATAGCACTTAGCCTGAGGGCTAAGGTGTTTGACCTGTGTTTGACCCAGGTACCCACACCTTCCCCCTCCCCCCAACCCACGCCGCTGCTCCTCACCCTCTCCCGTCTCTGCTCTTCCTCCTCTTCTCCATCTGTCAACCTCATCATCAGAGGCTGACAGGGAGCGGGGACAGAGTCAAGGGTAAGCCCGCCTTAACTCACTTCAGTGCACTTTTACACAACTTGAAAGACGCTCACATGACAAACACTGTGGTATTAATTATATCATATATCATCATATTCACATTTACATCTCTACAAAATTCAAGACACACAATCTGATTTTAACACTAAAAACAGCTGTTAGGTACAAAACTTACTTTGCTTCTGTCCAATCAGCAAACCTAAAACGTGTAAATCCCATCAGACTTATCACTGATAACATAAAAGTAGAGCTTCACTGTCATCTCATGCTTTATCACCACTGTATCATCAAACACATGATCATAACAGGATCCAGGTCTCTGATCATCTGCCTGCGGGTGCGTCCCGATCATCTCGGCCACTCTGTTCTTTCTGTATGTTCAGAAACCAGGATCAGGTGTTTACATGCCACAGTGTCTGGGTATCATCCTTGTTTGTGAAACCAGGACATGACGTTTACATGTGCAAAAGCAGGACGACCTATTAGCAGGATGCTGGAGGGCGACTAAACACACCCATTGTTACACTCATTGAATTTACACACCAGTAGCTGGTCAGGAAGAACCAGCTGCTTTAGCACCACAGTGACTCAGCATGTCTCTTCCTCACCGGAGAAGATGTTTTCAATCCACACCGGATTCAGCAAGTTCTGTCTTACTACATCTTTTGTTGATTTGATTGGTTGAAATGAGCCTGTGACTGACAGTGATAGACAGATGATTCAACCAATCACCTGTTTTTTGAAAGTATCTGATCTTTTCCAAACAGTTTTCAATGACTCTCCAACTTAGTCTGTGCAACAAACCATGCAGTGCATCTGAATATGAAAGTGTAGAACTGTAACTCTAGATCAGAACAGTGTGTGTGTGTGTGTGTGTCTCATCACTCACATCTTCACACATCAGCTCCTCCTTTCTATTCCTGCAACCAACTGAAAGACCTCGTCTCCTCTCCTCTTAGTTCCTCTTTTTTCCTAGTTTCCTCTCTTCATGTTCCCTCCTCTCCTCTCCTCTTCTCTCCTTGCCTCCTTTGCTCCTCCCTCCTCTCTCCTATCTATCTGGCTTGGTGAAAGGCCAGTGTGAGCACAAAGGCCTGCTGTGGTAGGTAGTTATAGAGCCCCATTGTCACACAGCCTTTCACTATCTGCTCCATCTTAATAAGAGCAGTCATCATTTAGAGTCTAAGTCGCTCTCAGCCTCCTCGCTTTAATTATGACGTATCGATTGTCTCGTTAAGTCTAGTTTGGCTTAATGAAATCTATTGTTACCTCTAATTCTGTCTTCCATTGTCCCGCCCTGCAGCGCTCGGTGTGTGATGTGGACCTGGGCTCTCTTTGTGCTGTCTAATCTGACTGTGTGTGTTACCATGTGTGTGTGTGTGTGTGTTTCTGTATGTTTGTGTCTTGGTTTATCTGTGTTTGTGTCTCTAGGTGTGTTCTCTCTGTACTGTGTCTATATCTTTGCCTCAGTGCCTTAAACCTGTCTGTGTTGCTTAAAAGTGTGTGTGTGTGTATGTGTGTGTCGGTCCCTCCGTCGATGGGTCCCCGCTCTAAAAGGCGCTGCTGTCACCGTTTATCTGCTGCTTCCTGATTCCCTTCCATCGACTCTCAGCCAATCAATTCACTAAATGATGCAATTATACGCCCTCCCTCTCGCCCCCCACGTTTAAAGTTGAGAGGTTTATTTTGGATCAATCCAGACCACTTTGTGTGCAAATTACACAATTGCATTGCCTTCAGATTCCTTAGGCAGCCCAATTGGAGCAAGCCCTGGGTGTGAATGCCTAATGAGAGACCCTGTCCTTCAAAAAGGCTCTGTCGAACACAGGCAGAGACAATTAGAGAGGCGGCAGCAAAAAAACAGCCGTCCCTGTTTCTTTGCAGGGCCCCACTCCTCGAGCAGCCCGTACACCATATTGGATTCAGGGGCGAGTTCCATTCAACGAAATCCATGAGTTTAAAAGCTGCTCTAACGCTGATCCCTCGTGTCAGTTTGAGCCTCTGATCGTTACCCTACGCTAGGTAGGACAGGCCTGAATGTGCTGCTCCGATCACGGATGGAAACAATGTCATTGTTGTTTGTTGGCGACTCCCACTTTGACAGTTTAGTTACAGCAATAGCATTTTAGCTTGGAAGCTAATAGCTGTCCAAGAGCGAACAAGAAACTGATTTGATGAATTGAATTGATGAATTGATTAATCATATTTATGGAGCAAGACAGAAGTTATATCATCCTCACTGGTTCTCATTTACTTTGTTTGATTGTTGTACTGATCTGTGATCAGATAAAGAAGTGGTGCAACTCATATTTGATTGTGTGTCTGTTTTTCACAGCTGACAGTTACTGACTTCAGTGTGATTTAGTGTAACTTTATCACAGGGACAGAAGAGACAGGTCACAGGTCACAGATGCATTGTAAGAAAATCAGACAGTGGGTATTTCCACACACTGTGACACTGATGTAACCACACAATGAGGAGTACAGACCTTAGTACCTTTCAGCTCTGATCAGACCCCAGCTCTAAACTCCTCCTTTGACTGTTTGGATTCCGAGCTTTCTTGACTGCATGCACTTATATTTAGCTCTTGATAGATCAGATAGCAATCTGATCTCTGCAGAGCTCCTGCACGGCTCTGCAGAGATCTGCCTGGCAGATGTTTCTCATGGGCGCTGTTGCCACAAGTAGTTGAAGCAACACTTCATTCAGGAGGTCCTGGCTGCACTCCATGTGGTTGTGCCAGTGTGAGTATACGAGTGAACCTCTATCAGCTGATAATCAAGCAGCAGCAGGTGGGAGGGATGCCGCGCCATCTTTTTTACAACCTGAGAAAAAGATTTGATTTGTTTCTTTTTGGCCCGCCCACCTGACCTGTGCCTCTCTTGGTCTCCGCATCACCTTCCTCTGAAGCAAGCTTCAGGGATTCAAACCTGCAACCTCTCTCCTCAGCAGAATCTCCTCTCTCTGAGCTACATCCTCCCCCTGTGCATGTCATGCAGACTGACAGCCGGGCTACAGTGCTGTAGCTTTGAAGGAGTCATTCACCCAAATCCCTGTCTGACCCCGGCCTCATGCTCCCTCGTCTTCTGCGCTTAGTTCAGGTTCTAACACCAGTCAACTAGAAAACACTCTGATCCCTGGCCATGACTAGTCCCCTGTGTGTTTGAGAGTGTGTGTGTGTGTGTGTGTGTGTGTGTGTGTGTGTGTGTGTGTGTGTGTGTGTGTGTGTTGGACAAATCTACCAATCTATTCCCCAGCAGCAGTCCTGAGCAGTCAAACATGGCCGGCAGTGCTGGCTGACTGCAGGGATGATGGATGGAGGCTTGGTTAGCTCTGCATCATGTTCTGAACATCAGGAGCGCACATGGCAGGCTGAAGCAGGCCTGTAGTTACAAAATCACACGTTAGAACTCAGAGACCACTGAGACGACCCGAAGGTGAAGCCGAAACACACAGCGGCATGCCCCGAGAAGGTTGTATCAGCTGCTCCCAGCAGGCAGAGGTATAGACCAGGCTTGTACTGGCCAAATCCCAGTGTGCAGAGGTTTAAGCTGGGTTTGTTCTGGGCAACTCCCAGCAGGCAGCTGTATAGACTCAGGCTGTCGGGGTCAGCTCCCAGCAGACCAGGTTACAGACTGGGATTGTGCTCGCCATACAGAGTTGACATTTCATGCTATTCTATTCTGTTCCTCACTCTTCCATACGTTTAGCTGGAATCTTAAATGAAACGGGAGCAGAAATGATATAAATTCACTCTCTCACAGAGGTTCATCACGTTTCTTTCATCATGTCATGCCGTGGATTGGTTACTGGAGTTTCTGCTGTCTGACCCGAACATACTGGTCCTGACAGCGTACTGGGTTTTAGGAGAGCTTGGCTTATTTTGTTGTGTAGGGCTTTGGACTCTGGTCTGGATTTAGTTAGTTTAGCTGTTAGCCTGTTAAGCTAACAATCAGTATTGGATAGATAAAGCTCTTTAGATCTAGCTACCGGCAGTGAGCTGATGGATTTACAGACAGCTGTTACTTTGAAACCGAAAAAATTAAAAATAGGATGATCCTCAAGCGAGTTTGGGAATTATAAGGTGGATTTCTTCTGATTTCTGACTGGATTTACGGCAGTTTGTTCATAATTGACTCCAGTGATAATGGCATATTGAGAAAGCGTTCGTCACACTGAATCTGAAGAAATATGTGCATCGTGCATGTGTGTCCAGATTTATGAGTCTGAGTTGAGCACGCAGGGTTTTTGATGTGAGGCTGTGATGTCAGGGTTTTAAGTTCTGTAACTGCCTCTGTGAGCTGTGTATTCATGACAGTCAAGGTATTTCTGTTCAGGACTTTGTTTTGGCTTCGTTTCGCTCACACCTCTGCTTTCTCTCGTGCTCTCACAGCTTCCATATACAGCTTTATATGTCCTTGAATAAAGAGAATGAAGTGGAGGAGAGAAGAAAGTAAAGGTGGGGTAAAAGTGAAGGTGTAGAAGAGGAAAGAGGAGGCAGAGGGATGGAAATACTGTACAAAGAGAAAAAAGAAGGCAGAAAGAGAGGAGGAGAAGGAGACGAGGGGGGGGGGGGCATGCAAAGACCAAAGCCAGCTCAGTGTTGGGAGAGGAGGGGGAGGAGGAGGCCCAGTAAATCAGCCAGCCTCTTGTCAACACCTCCCACCAGCTCCCCCCCAGGGGCTTCTGAAGCCACTGAGCTGAGAATAACAAATGGCCGTCATTGGCCAGGCAAAAAGCTGTGATTATAATTATCACATCCCACACTGACCTTGCATAAACCTTAATCCTTCTCCAATGGAGCATTTAAATAGGCTGCCAACAGCGACAGAGATGAGGAGCGAGGGAGGGAGGGAGAGGGAGAGAGGAGGTGGGAGGTGATGTGGGACGGCAGGAGAAGGAGGAATGTGGGGAAGAATGGAAAGGCAGGCGAGACAAATGTGAAGACGAGGAAGTGGAAAGGAAAAGGAGCCGAGGGGGAAGAGGAAGAGTGAAGTGAGTGATGGAGGGGAAGAGCAGGGGGGACAGAGAGGAGGAGGAGAAAGAGGGAGGTGAAGTGGGGAGCGTGCAACGAGTGTAGTGAGTGTAGTGGTTCAGCAGCACACCTGGAGGTTCAGCGGTTCAACACGAGGAGTAATGAGGAGGTGAGACTGCAAGTCAGTGAGCACAGGGAGAGGAAGGAGGCGCACAGCCCAAACATCCCACTGTGGGGCTGATTCAGCTGATTCAATGCAACTTTATTAACAACAGATGGGTGACAAACGAAGGGAAATGAGCAGAGGAGAGCTGGCTGAACTGGTTCCTTCAAAGTCAACTCAACCTGTAGGAGCATTGGTGTGAGTCAGCGCTTCTTAATCACAACTGCTTCTGATCAGTGTTAAAGTCCTGCAACACTGTCTGAGTGGAGTCAGGATCAGAGAAGCAGAATGAGGTGATAGCTGCTCAGCTGTTCTGCAGATGTATTTAGAATATGTTGGAAACAGCATCAACTCCCCGTGCACGGCCTCTAAAAGCAGCCCCATCACCTAGAAATGATGTCTCTACACAGATCAGCAACAGCGAATCAGTCTGAGGGCAACATACTGCAGACAGATTAAAGATTTCTGTTAACATGGTGTGGAAATGTTCATTAAAATAAACTGTTGATGCAGAATTTATCAGGTAAATGATCCTAATCCCTCTCTAACCTCAACCAAAGCTCTTGTCATGGATCTGGACTCTGGATTCTGGTGCACTTGTCTCTGTGTGTTTCATATATCCTGGCAGGTATAACACTGTCACCACATTGTCATGGTCATTTCTAAGAGACAGGTGGCTTTATGTTTGGTGTTTGGTGTTTAGAAAAAGGCAGTTTATGCAACAGAGAAGTCATATTTGACTCATCCATAACTCTGAAAACACAGAAAACAAACCTGAGTTTTGCATTTGTGACACCAGCTTTGTCTCCAGCAGACGTTGAAGTGAATTTAAAGTAAAATATCAGTCCCTCTCCTCTGATACTGTGCTGGCACTGGACTCAAAGCACACAGCAGACAGAGGAACCCCAGACGTGGTCTGAGAGCAGCTCCTCTGCTGTTCATAAAGAGAAGACATAAAAACACTTTATCCAATTAGCTTTGCAAGGTGTATGCAGGACCGTGCCTTTGGAACATCCTGGATCATCTCAACCTGCAGACTGTTACCTCTCCTCAGCACTAGATGGGGTCAAACTGTAGCACCATCATATCTCTGTAACCTACAGGACACAGCTCAGCGGGATCAGGCCTCAAACACAGATGTTATAACATGCAATACATTAAAATCCAAGTTCAGTGGAACTGTCAACCATAACAAGTGACAAGGCTTTGTTTCTGACAGTGTTTCCATCAATTACCCGTGCACGTGTTCAGCTGCAAAATGCAGTATACACACACACACACACACACGCTCCTCAGTCCTTCTGCATGGAGAACAGAGGTGATTGTTTGATGAATGAAAGATTGAAAGAATCTGCAGCACAGTCACCTCTCTCTCTCTCTCTCTCTCTCTCTCTCTCTCTCTCTCTCTCTCTCTCTCTGGATGGGTGCATGTGAGAGAGGGTGAGCCTCAGGGAGGTCAGAGGTCAAGTGGTTTGACCCGCAGGTCAATTGAGTGGCACTGCCCTCACTCCTACAACATTTTACACTCACAGACACACACACACACACACACACACACACAAAGAGACACACATCAGCGTAATAGGATATGAAGAGCTGAAAATGTGCTGAAAAATACTGCCGGGGCTTCTCTCACTGCTCTGTGTGTGTGTGCGTGTGTGTGTGTGTGTGTGCGTGTGTCAGCTGATGATGTCACTGTTTTTCACTGTTCTAACTACATTAACAACCTGAATATTTGGTCACACCATATTAAGCCCGTCCCAATTCATAAGCAGCATGTAAACACCTGAAAATGGTTTATAACAGCTGATAATGTCGCTGTGATATGCCGGTTTGGTCTGGAGACCAAACATCTTTAACAGAGAGCCGAATGAAACCAGAGCTCTCCATTAAAGATGTGGATCCCTGGAGTGTTCCAGTATTTGTGGAGTTTGACCCATACTGAGGACTTAAAGTCAGGGTGTCCCGGCCTCCACTGCTTTGGCTCTCACTATTATTGTTTCAGTCTGTCTCTAGTGAGGCCGCCAGCATCCAGGAAGAATTGCTGCAGTTCCTCTTTCGCTGTTTACACATCAGTTACTTATTTTTCACAAAAGAAAGTCCAAATCTGAAAAATGAATGTGTTTAAATTATAGCTCCACTACCCTTTAATCAGCAGCACCCAGTTCAGTCCTGACTCCAGCTCCCGCCACGGACCTTCTGTTGCACCTCTCTCCTGAGCGTCCTGACATCACTCTGTTGGCTCTGTGTCATAAAGGCAGACAATGCTCACGAAGTAGTAGGAAAAAAAGCAGAATGCCTCATGATTCCATCAAAGTGGAACACTATAGGCAGCAGAGCAATGAAATTAAAAAAGGAGTAAAACACGACATTGCTGTGTTTGTGCCTCTGGAAGCTCAGGTTAAGTGCAAATCATAACTTTAACTTTTTGACTGTAAACTCCTTACAGACCAGAACCTTTATATATTATACATATATAATATATACTGTATTATACACTGTTGCCCATAAAGTTGGAATAATTGTGTTTTCAGACACATTCCTCTTTTTATTCCTATTTATACACACCAGTAATCACTTTTGACCAGGTGCAATGATGAGTTTTGAGAAGACATACACTTTATCTATCAAGAATAAATAACATTGTCACAATCATTTCATGAGAAGAGTAAAAAAAATATTTTATTCCAACTTTATGGGCAACAGTGTGTATACTGTATGTGGGTCATCTTTAGGCTTATGTGCTAAAAGGAAGGCTTCTTGTTAAGCGGATGAGGATGAATAGGAAAGTGAAGTTTTACCAAGTAATTGTGATAACTGTATGTTTCTTTATTAATATTATTATTATTACTATTATTATTATTATTATTAGTGATAGTAGCAGTAACAAAGGTGTGGGTGGTAGTGATGCTGTAAAGATATCACTGGAGAACAATTTGAAAAAATGTTCTGCTGAGTCAGATTTTTATGCTGATTAAAACTAAAATTGGCATGCTGATTCCAAAACTGCAGTCAGTTTTTTTCTAGCACGTCAAGTTTTTTCTCCACAGCTTACCCTCCAGATAAGCAAAATTCCACTGATTAGCTGTAGTAGTAGTAGTAGTGTACATATGATGGCTGACTATTGTTGGAGCATCAAACGCGATAGTCCTCAAGTTGAACACTCCAGAAAGAGCTATAAACATACATTTTTACCTTAACTACTTGCACACAATTATAATTACAGTAGCCATATCCTTTGTAAAAACATAATACTGTTAAACATTGCAGTCATGCCTGTTTCTTTCATATTTCATTGTATGTCAATATTTGAAAATTTTTATAAAACAAGCACATATCTGTTAAGTACAGTATTTTTCATATGTTTTAAGAAAACGGGGATCCTACAGTTCAAAAACTTGACGTGACAGAGAAAAACTGAGATCAGTTTTGGATTCCGCACCCAAAAATTAGTTAAAAACAGCTGTCAGACCTAACTCAGCAAAAATTGTGTTCCCCAGTGTATTAGTCATCTGACCTTCCAAGTGGATTTATTATTGTGATTCAATGGAAGAGGGGAATTACAATCACAGTTAGATAGTGTAAGCAGCCCTGGATTGAATTAACTAACTGCTCACGCTGCTTTACATTACACACACACACACACACACGGACACACACAATGGACATGCTGCACTCTGCACATGCACACACGCTTACAGCACTTGCATGTAAACATGCACGCAGTATTCTTTCCACACAAATGCACACTCACACACACACACACGCACACAGAGATATGAGTGCTCGTGGACACAGTGCAGGCCACCAGTGCTGTGCTCCCAATCCATAAATCATAACGTTTCAGCAAAAGCAGAATTTCATTTCCCTGCCGGCGTCTTATCAGGCTGAGGAGGGATATACAGCCCATCACCATGCTCGTTTATTATCTCCGTGAATAGGCTGTGGCAGGGATAGGGCTATAACCTGGCGAAAGCAGGCATGGGACTGGATTAGACTATTAACTGGAATAGCATATCAGGGCTAAGTCTATTACCTAAAGCACCAGTATCATGCTGCCCTCCAGATATTCACTATCCAGATGCAGCCATGGCCGCGTTGGGAAGCCCCTTTTATTTGTTCCATTATTATCTATTCTCTCTCTCACCCTCTATTGATTTGCACACTTGAGTGAATTGGTCTCCCTGCACACCCAGTCTGGCCCTGACCTGCAGCCTCGCCTTGTTAAAACGCTACAGTATCAGCTTGTCAGGCTTCACCACGCCGGCTCCGAGGCTCATTACATACCAGTGCCTGCTGCAGCAGCCACAGCCACGAAGCCCAACCAACACTGGTGTGCTGGGAACAGTGCAGAGGTCATTAGCAGCTGCTTCACGCAAACTATGAAATGGATTGAGGCTGAAAAAGATGATATATCACAGGGCAGACCTTTACCACCGGTCAGCACAATGCACAATAATAAATAATAACTACATTTAAAAAATATCACAACACATTATAACACTTCCATCACAGGTTACACAGGCTGTGCACCACTCAACACCTACGTTTAACAGCATCCTATAATTATTCCCAGCCGGGTTCACACTCTAATCATGACACAAGTTGTGGACTGCTCAAGTGATTTAGAAAGTTGTTTATGCGCTCGCTAAAGCATGTATCTACCTGCTGGTGTTTCATCCATTTTCACAGTTACACTGACAACACTCAGCTTTATATTGGTCTGTCTTGAAACTGAAGTTCTCGTCATTTAAGCAGAACACTAATATGTTTTTGTCTTACAGCTATTCCAGTCTTTAGTTCAGAGCTCCTAAAGCAGAGCACGGAGTACAACAGGTGATGTGGTATGGTCATCGCTCAGAAGTGTGTCAGTATCTGTGACTTCTCTCTGAAAGGTCTGTGCACCACACAACTAATGGTCTAATGTAAGAGCTTTGAGTGTGAGGAATGGATGGAGTGATACATATTTCCAGTCACGTGTTTATCGTCAGGGAGATGATGCAACCAGGAGGAGGCAATGACAGCAGCCCCACCTCCTACTGCAGCCATTCAGTTCACACACTATTGCTTTTAGAAATGTGTATTTTGGTCAAAGCTTACTCAGGCCTGGTTTTACAACTTTCTCAGACTTCTGGGATCCAGGGAACAGTAATCCAAAATCTCAAAAATCCACATATTCCCTTCTTTGCTACCCTTTGTGTACTGGGACGTGCTGTATTTCATTGAAAATGTTTGCAATGATGATGTTAATAGTTTGAAACTGAATCATTTTGATCAGTTGTACTGAATTTTAATGCATCTAAACTCTCAAAATCAACTGCAGCTGAAACAATCTATAAAGCAGCGCTTTATAGATTGACGTTAGTGTCATCCAATTTGACCACGTTCAAGCCAAATCTGTGTCATTGTCTGTCCGCCCAGCAAAATGAAATGTTCAGCAGACATGTAAAATCCACAAATCAATTCTTTAAATGGTTTCGAGGTGTGCAGCCCACCAGCTGTACGCTCCCCAAGATGATATTATACGCTAAAAATGAATTATCGTCCCGACAATTTGTTCATCTTTTCCAGATTTCACCACCTGCTGAGTTTGACATTAGCTGGACATCAGTGTGCTGAGATGGAAGTCAGCAGGCAGCTAATAGGACATTTTCACCGAGCAGGACACACTTTTCCCTTTTAATCATTCCATTTATGTGTTTTTAACTATTTTTATTACAATTAAAGCCGAGGACCAGTAATTATCTGCCTGTGAAACTGTGCAGCCGGCTCTGTCGCCCGCTGCGACACGTGTGTAAGCTACATTTTTAATACTTTTCATTTCAGCTCATACCGTCTACCTTACAACCGTCTTTTGATGTGAAATCCATATCATGCTGTAGGAGATCCTGCAGTAAAAAGATACAACTTCAGCTTATTGTTACAGTTACCTTCGCTCTTGTAGATTTAACACTAAAATAGAGAATGGATTTTTATGTGTGAGAGTAAATCATTATCTGCCTTTTCCTGAAAGTAGTCATGTTACACTGGAAAAGATGCTGGCTTTGGGAAAAGTAAGGAAGAGCTCCCAGGCTATTTAGAAATCAAACCTGGAAGCGGTTGGCTTTTATTGTGTTAATCAAAGAGCATTTTTCTACCACTAAAACACAAAGTTTTTACATTCTGGGTGCTCCACCAGAGAGAGATGAGTAGATTAAAACAGTCCTCACCCATGTTCATTAAGCAAAGGGCATGGTTAGCATAGCTTAGCAATGGAAGCTGGAGGAAACAGTGTGCTATTCTCTGTCCAAAATGGAAAAAAGTATTCCTGACAACACATCTGAAGTTTGCAGATGCTCTGATTGGTCAGCAGTTGTTTTGCACAGGGTTCCATCCTGGAGGTAAAACAGCTGGACAGTGTTGCTGTTATACTCAGGTTAAGTTTGTTACCTGTGCTCAGTATCTGCACTGTACTGGTATTTACCTGTGGACATGAATATTGGGTAGTAACTAATGATGTTGGCACTGTAATCTATTGAAAATGTATTACACAACAATTAGACCATTAATTTTACAGTTTATTATTCCCTACAAGCATTTTTGCTTGAATGGTCACATCTTTGATTGTGTCCCTGCCCCCCAGCCCAAATTTTACCATGAGGCTTCAGTGGTCAGAGTTACATTAATAAAGTAGGAATATTCTTCAGAGTTGGAAAGATACAGTCTGCCCACTGTAAAATTCCTGTCCACTACATCTTTGGAAGAGACTTTGGAATATACCCTCTTTGTAACTTCCGATAAACACTGGAAAATACTTTTTAACTGAACATGGGCTGTGAGTAAGTAAGGGATACCTTGATGGCCAGTAAGAGTTATTCCATCAGTGTGTGTGTGAGTACTGTTTAAAGACAAACTTGGAAAATGTGCCTCCTTTAACATAAAACATAAGGACATACTGCATATGGACATATGAACATGAGATTTGCTGGAAGTGAGAAGCCTCATTGGCCTGTGCTGAGCTAACCTGTGCTCAGGTTTTGACTGACTGGCTGCTCATCAGCCTAAGAGGAGGAGACATCTGCGGCTCTGACAGCTGATTGGCTGTCTGAGGCCCCTCCGGACGCAGCCATGCGTTGGATTGGCTGCACGCCTCTCAGTCAAAGTGAAATGCTAATGTCATTAAAGTAGACAGTGATAATGTCATTCCAGGTAGATAATGTGTTTTGACTAGGCTGAGATAGTGGGATTATTGCAGCGATAATGAATCAGGACCATGAAACTGCAGTTACAGGAGATGATCAACACTGACAACTCACCGATGAATAACTTTATTATTTTCTGCTTTAATTTAACATTTTCCTCTAATTTGTCTCCTTTAATCTAACCTTTATTTAAGCAGGCAGGCATTTAAGAATAAATTCTGATTCAGAATGACAGCCAGGCTGTTAAATTACAGCCGCAGAACTGGCAGCTAGAATTATATTGTAACACTGTGTGGAGGAGGTCTGGATGGAAATGCAGTGCAGCGTTCTGGTCGGGGTTCTCTCTGTGAGCTCCACCCATCAGGAGATGTTTACACATTGTAATGTACGAATCTCAGAACAACAGTTTATTATGAACAATGTGTTGAACAAGTTAAAATGCCGTTGTCAGGTCTAGACTCAGAACAGGACTCAGGTGCAGAATCTCGTGACCACCAAGGCAGATTTTATTGTTTGAAGTCTCTTGACAGAGTGACAGTGCTATGAAAATGATCTTTAGCTCTCTGGTCTAAAGGAAACCTCGAGACTGACTATGACTATGAAATCTATGTCTGTGACTATACTTCTATAATAAATATACTAACAAAAATTCACTCCCTATGGAGGAAAAAACACAGTCTATGAATTTTACAGAAACAACAAAAAACGCTCCGAGTGGAGGATATAACCTAAATCTACTAACAAAGAAAACAGTCTTCTTAACAATTAATCAAACGCAAATGAAAACCGCTCACCAAAGGAGGGAAAAACCTAACTTCTAATTCTAATCTTCCTAGAAAACAAAAACCCTGATCTATGAAAAGTATTAACAAAAATTCACTCTTGAGAGAGGCTTAAACACACTTGATTTCACTAGGACAATCTTGACTATGACTTGGTAATACAGGCTGGAGTGATCGAATACGAAACACACTGGCACAGGACAAGGGGAGACGCAGACTATTTAACACACGAGGGTAATGAGGCACAGGTGGACACAATCGGGGATCAGGGAAGACAATCAGACAGGTGGCACATGAGGAAGGGCAAGTGACCTGAAACGAGAGGAGAGTTAGTTTTCAAAATAAAACAGGAAATGACAAGACAAAAACCCAAGACGCGACAAAACCTCACCGCGGTGTGACAGCCGTCACCGTTTTAGCATAGCATTTAGCATATTGCTTTCAAACAAGCACGTTGTAGCGTGCAGATCATGCATAATTCATACATGAAAGATTTATTCTATGGTATATTTACTTTTATAGTCACTGCTGTTCTCCAGCTGTGACTCCGCCTCTTTTTTATGCACTTGGTATCAAATGTAGCACAAGCATTGTGTCCGTCAACAGCTCTGTCATGCACCTAACATTCAACTTCAACATGTATACTGCGGGATGTCAAATCATTCAATTACCTTATGGTTTTGTACAATTTGCAAAATTGAAAATTGAAGTGAAAATTGAAAATTGAAAAAACTTAAACAAAGGGCAATAAAGGTCATTTACAGTCAAAGCAACAGCTGATAGCTGGCTACATTAGCTGTCACGAGTCGCTGTCATTCATGCAGACCTATGAGCGAGCGATCTATGAGAAGAGCCTTGTGAAGATTAACCTTGCTGACTGATACATGTCTCAGAAGTTCTCAGTTGTTGTCAAACCATCAGAGGCAACTGTGGATTCTCCCTTTTCCAGTCTGTTACTGTCATGTAGCTAACGCTAACTAGCTAGCTTCCTGCAGATGTGGCTAACGGTGACAGCAGGTTAACATGCATTTAACAATAACAGTGTTGCAAGTGGCCAATCCTGTCCTGCATTTGAGCAGGAAGAAATCTATTTAACTTATAAAATCCATATAAATTGTAACTTGTTTGAGTTTTGCAGCCCTTTGGCTGCATCATGCAGCTCTAGCTCTCATCGTGTATAGGGCGGTGTATTCATATAAGGTAATTAACCAGCAGTCTAAAACCCCCCAAAATATATTAAATATATTAATAAATAATTACACTTCCTTTGTTCAGCTGTATTATTTATCTAACTGAGCTACACTATATGACCATCTGAAGGAACCACTAACACACTGTGTAAGCTGCACAGTTTTACTAACAAAAGGTGTACAAACGTATGGAGAGGACCGATCTCCTGTTTAATATACAGTTTACATCCACACACACACACACACACGGAGCCACAGCCAAGCACACCCCGGCCTCTGAGCTGATATGGACAGTGTGTGAGATTAAACTAAAGCTATTTCCACAGAGTTAGAGGCTGCTTCCATAATAGCTGCTTCTGTTACACAGCTGTCCCGTGGAAACCTCACAGCTTCACTGCCACTTCTTCACTCCTGAAGTGAAGCCTGCCGCCGCCTCTTATGTGCTGATTCAGTTCAACAGCAGCCCGACCATCCGGCCTCCCCTCGCATTTGCAGCAGTTACGGGGCTGTGATGTGATGGTGGTGTTTGTGACAGGGCCCAGAGAGGCCACGGCGATGGGCCACAGCATGCAGCCGCTCCCATTGAGATGCAGATCTGCGCTAATTAATTCTCATGTTTGAGGGAATTAAACATTATTCTGGAGAAAAGAGCACTGCTGGGAGCCGCGTTAATATGTAGTCCAGATAAAAGGAGGGCTGTACCTCTCTGTGACAGACATACATTTATTCACATTTCCCCAGCCAATTTCATTTCAATGTAAAATGAGGAGATGAGGTTAGAGAACGCGGAGAGGAGAGTTAGCTAATAGAAAACAATGACCGGTGTTTTATTCTCCAGAGGCTATTCTGCCGTTGTCAGCGCTCTCTCCCCCCCCCCCAGTCGCACAATGCACAGAGACAAAGAGAGAGAGCAGCGGGGCCAAGTGCCTCTTCTAAAGCACACAGCAGCTTATTAACCCCAACATGCACACACACGCACACACACAGAGCACTGCGGCGGGCTGCAAAGCGATATCAGGCAGTAATATATTGAGGTTATATTCAGGTTGTAATGGTGTTATTAAAGCAACAAGCTCAGGCTGAATAGAGAGAAAATCCTATTAAAATAATTATAGAGGCCCGGGATATCAGTGTGTGTGTGTTGAGAGAAGGAGAGAAAGAGACTGAGTGCCTGCACACACGGGCATACAATATGAGTGTGTGTGTGTGTGTGTGTGTGTGTGTGTGTGTGTGCGTGTGAGTGTGTGTGTCCTTGGCTTACTAATGTGTAGTAATAGACTCTGCTAATAGTGATTGCCAGCTAATTTTATTGCAGCTTTTCGTCAGCCTCCGGCTTAATTAGAATGTATTGCTGCTACATTCACTCCTACTAGGCCTCTTAAGAAATAATTATTCCTACATGTAATTATGCAGTTACATCATTACAAAAACGATCGTCTTATTGAAGAGCACTTCACGTGGGATCACTGAAAAGTTAAAATGTCACATTTTTTGAGTAAAGAAAAAATATAATTTCACCAGCGTCAGTGCCTATAGCTTTTTATTTCAAATGATATCAAATATTACGGTGATATATGAAAGTGGAACATATACTATTGTGGAAAGTATAAAGTGTAGTTATTATTGTAGTCTCCCCCTTCAGTAAACTGTCCCTCAACAATATCTGCCCTCAGTACGATGTCCTCTGGTTCCTGCTGAAGACCTTAATTCCTCAGCTCACAAATAAATAGTTTTGCTGATAAAAAGCTCAGCACCCACTAAAACAGCTGGACGCTGAATTTCAAAATGTTACTCTAACAGGGATATAGTGCATTTACTGGGGACTATTTTCATTATTCCACATTTGGTTGAAAGATTAATTAGTTACATTAAGGATCTGACCTGAGGACCTGATTTACATTTTACTGTTTTGGGGTCCTGCTGTTGTGCTTGTAGGCTCACTGGCATCAGCTACTGGTAAATATATCTGGACCACAGCCATCGTTACGTTACAGCATCAGTAACAACTCTCCACTCAGGTTGCTCTCATATTATGAACTGCAGTGCAAAACGCCACAGTGATCGCATTAGCCGGTCATGTGTTGGGTCTTTTTATGGAGAGAGTTAGCGATCCGCTAAATCTAGCTTTTCTGATCACTTTCTGTTCTCCTAACCCGTGACTGATTGATTTATGTCAAACAAACAGAAGCATAAAACCTTTGTCACAGAAGAATTAAATGAGCAGATTTAAATACTGGGTTATCTTAATGTAGTGGGGTGGAACAAATCAGCCATTTATTCAACAACATCACATTGTAATTACTTTAAAACTGTTTAATGAGTTCCAGAGAGAAAATTAGAAGCTCTGCAGCTTTGTTTTATCTTTACGCAGTTCACTTCCACACTGCCCTGTCCTTCTCTCTCGGGGCTGGATTCACAGCGTTGCACCTGTTCTCAGGTTGCTGTCCTGCTGAGTGCATGATCAGCTCTAAGGTTTCCACTATATTGCACTACATCGATGAGTACAAACAGGTCTGGATGCAGTTAAAGCTGCGTTTGATTTGTTTTTCTTCTCATCAACAGGAAACCAACCTAATCCACTGTTTGTTGCATATGCATTACTGTATTACACGATTCATTGTAAGTGGTTATTGTTTCTTCTCTTCAGAGTTTATACAAATGGAAACTATGCATCAATTTGGTGTACACATTTAATTTAACTGCTTCAGCATAATTGAATTTAATTAATGTAGCATAATTGCATGTAATTAATGTAGTGTGGCCTTTTGAATATATATGGGAGCTCCCAGTGCACTGCCTACTCTAATGCCTGATTCTCTAAAGACAACACTGATATGATATACTTATAAGACGGATATGACTAATGTCATAGAAAGCTGTTAGTCAGAAACAGTACGTGTTCTCTATTTTCTCTGTTTTGGACTCCTCCATCCTATCTGTGTCTTCGACTGCTAAATGCTCCTCTGTGCTCACCAGCTGCTCTCTAACTGTGTGAGCCTGCTATTTGCTGCTGAGCAGGTAGTATTGAGTGGCTGTTTATCAGAGCTCTTTCTCTAGAACAGTTACTGCTGCTGGAAATGAGGCTAACACGAGTCCTGGGACTGAACCTGAACTGTTAAGTTGTGCGCCGCAAAGCCCAAAACACTGATAAAGCTTAAACCCAGTGTGGAGCTGAGGGGACCTGCAGAGTCTGTTAGAACTCTTCACAAGACATCACACTCACTTGACTCATTTTGAATCATAACATTTGGAGATGTGCAACTTTAAGGAAATGCAATGAGAGAACCCTCCACTGTCACTGATCTAAATGGCCTTAAAGCACAGAAGAGCTGCCAGCTGTTGAACCATTTCTGCTATTTCTGCTCTTTCTCACCCTGAGAGGAGAAGGTTGCAGGTTTGACACCATCACTGTAATGACAAGACAGAGATGTCGCCCTCATCGACATCACCACAATGGGGCTCAGCAGTTTCACAGCTGAAACACAGTAAACTCTCTGCAGTTTGACTTTAAGACTGCAGATCAACATCTCGTGTCTGCAGTGTATCTGATGTTTTTCAGTTCGAATTTAGGGCTACTGGTAGTCGGAGGCCCCACGCAGGCTGCAGCCGGCCTGTGCCTAATGTTACAATCTATCTGTCTGTGGTCTTATTGCATCTGGTCTGTTTTATTTCACCTGCTCTGCTCTGGTGTGTTGTGTTCACTCGGCTCTGCTGTAATGAAAAGATTTCAGGCCTGGCTTTTTCCGCTGTAGCAGAGCATTCTTAGACTTTCTAATTTAAAGGAAATTTGAGAAAATTGTTCCATTTTCCCAGCCTGCCTGCCTGTGTGTGTGTGTGTGTGTGTGTGTGTGTGTGTGTGTGTGTGTGTGTGTGTTTGGTCTCAGTGTGCAGACGGTGTAGCAAAGAGGAGACAAATGTGTGTATTTAAGCAGCTGAAATTCTGTGTACGTGTGTGCACATGTAACAATTCTAGAGTGTGTGTGTGTGCGCGCATGTGGGTGTGTGCATGTGTGTGTGTGTGTGTGTGTGTGTGTGTGTGTGTGTGCACGCTGATAGACATCAGGGAGCCAGATAGCTGAAGGCTGAAGGCATTAAGAGAGGAGAGGAGGACATTAATCTAAAGAAAATTAAAATCTGGAGCGGTGCGTTTAGGATGGAGAGCGACCGCCACTTCTGATAAGAAGTGGTTAAGGAGAGCACAGATTTAGATAAATGGGCAGGAGAGACAGAGGAGAGGAGGAAGAGAGGGGAGGAGAGCCAGAGGGAAGGAGAAGAGGAGGAAAGAGTGGTGAGGAAAAGTAGATTACGAGGACAGTGCAGAGGGGGATGGAGGGACAGTGAAGAAAGGAAGAAGTGAATGTTGGAAGAGGAGATGGAAGGAAACAACTGGGAGAAGAGAGGTCAGGCTACAAAGAGGGGGATAAAAGAAATGAAAAGGACACAGGGGAGAGGTGAGGAGGAAAGAGGGCATGGCAGGGAAAACATAAGAGAAAATGGAAGAAAGAGGGAGGGAGAGGAGAAAAATGTAGAGCACAGAGGAAGGGACAGGAGAGGAAACACAGAGGAGGGGAGAAGAGGTGAGAGGAAACAGGAGAGGGAAGGGAAAGGAGAGAGGAAGAGAGGAGGGAAGAGGAAAGGAGTCAAGGAGAAGAGAGGAGAGGAGAGGACAGGAGAGGAGGCTGTCCAACAAAATGTGTCAGACCTGAGCAGGCTGCTAATATGGCCTCACTGTGCGTGTGTGTGTGTGCACCTGTGTTATGCAGCACATGTAGATAGCAGTGGCTCTGTGGTCTTGAGCATCAATAACATCAGGTTATCTGGAGTATGGTCTGGTCACACACACGCACACACACACATACACACACAGTGAGTGATAGCGGTGCCACAGAGGTGGCTGTCTGAGGTTAGCAAAGCTGTGCTCAACAGAATGTTGTAGATTTAAGACTGTGGCCAGTCGACAAGATGTGGAGCAGATTTAGCTGCAGCCCCCGCTGCCCACCGACACAACACACAACCAGAAACATGCAGAATGCTGAGCTGTGGACGGAGACGGCGCTGTTTTGGTTTATTCATCGTTTCACTCAAACTCACCTTCAGGAAATCTGAAAACATCCATTCTCACTTTACCACACTCAGGGTTTATGTTGCTACAAACTCACCTGGTCTGATATGACCACAAGCTTACACTTGCTAATGTGCACCTGCACACATTCCTGACTAATAACTGAGTCAGTTATGCTGTTGTTAAATTGGATTGTGCCTTTTACAATTAGACTACTTTCGCAGACAGACGGCTACAGCAGCCATCTGTCTGTCAGTAGTCTTACTCTATATGAACTAACCAGATGGAAGACAAAGCGTAGTTAGACATCACAAACTAAATATGATAATTTCTGAAATGATGACTGGCCTTTAACTATGTAATATACAATAAGGTCATTATTTCATAACTGTGAACCACAGTATATGGCTATGTCTGAGTTTACATGGAAGAAGCTCAGTATGCAGAGCTGTGGTAATGTAATATAAGATGTAGCAAATATATGCATACTCATTTTTACAGACTGAACTGCGTTTTTATGGATGTGATAATACCATTTCAACTTAATCATGTCTTCTTTTCATTGCACATTTAAATTCCTGTGTGTGTAGCCTAGGTGTTCATAGCCTGCAGGTGGAGTGCCGAGTGGCCCGCAGCAGCAGACCTGAGCATCCACACTTCAGTTGTCTGATGCCTATTTAACACCACAGTCAATGTTCTGACCAATTTATTCAGTAAGAAAACCTCCCATAATGGATTGTGGGATCAGTCAGGTACTCTAAATGTGTGCTTGTCAGGTGGACTGACAACTCCAGACCACACACGTACGCACAAACACACATACACACACACACAGACTTAGCCTGCGCACACACTCAGGCAGTCAGTGGCCAGTGAATCACTCAGAACAAAGCTTTGAAGTCCAGAGTCAAGCCTGATAGACCATGTGAAAGAGTGATTGTGTGTGGGGGTTGTGTGTGCATTTGCGTGTGTGTGTGTATGTCAGAGCGATGACTGCAGTTGTAGCAAAAGAATGATCAGCGGGCCTGCTCTGAGCCAGCCAGCCACTACTGAGCTGACAATCGTGTTCTATTATGTGGATTATCTGCTGTTACCATGACTGGAGAGAAACCTCCAGCTGAATACAGTAAAGTAACACAGTTAGCTGTTGTTTATCGTACAGCTAGGGTGAGGGCCTCTGTTGTTAACTAGGCAACTGAAACTGGACTACTGTTAGGAGAAGGTTGAGGTAAAGGTTAGAACACACTCACCTGTTAGTACGAGGCGAGATCCAGACAGATGATCACAAAATCATTCTTACTGTAGACTGTAGACTAGTTCAGCTCATTATGTGGACACAGCACCTCTCTGGAACTCTCAAAGAGGACTATTTGTTGAAACAGGCAAAGCTAGGATGCCATGCAACTCAGACTCAGCAGTTTGTGGCAGAAGCCGTGAAGTCTGCATTTGACTTAACTTTCTGTTTAGTAAAATCGGTGGTGCATATGAATCAACTCAGTGCTGTCACAAACTGCGTACATAAGAAACCATTCAGACCTTCATGATTTACTTCCAGTGCCAACGTTCAGTGACAGTGCAGGAAGCAGCATCAGAGAGTTGTAGGAGCAGTAGACCACAGGGATGCAGAGGTCAGGGTGGCGTCTGACCTCCACGCAAGAACCCACGATCTGGCTCCAATCGCAGACCAAATCATTCATGTTTTACCTTACAGACCATATTGACAGAATTTTAGGAAAGAATTTATGAAATAAAGAATTTTCAAAGACATAAAGAATATTCGATACTTGATGTGATCTGAGGTTTTGCACATTTCTCCAATATGGACAGCTTTTCCGACAACAGGATGGTAGGATCCCCTAAGTTAACGGCTGTGACAATGTGCTGCCCCTGAGAGTTTATCCCCAGTCACCGTGCTGGTCTGAAGGCCTGTTATTAGTTGTGGGTGAGAGTGAATCAACAGGAGCTAAATGCAGGGATGCTGCAGGACAGGCTGACAGCTGAACAACGGGGCAGGTCATATGAGATGTGAATTACAGCATGTGGAGGTGTGTATGATGAGCCGTGTTTAGCGGCTATTTTGTGGTGTGCAGGTGATTTTCAGTGATAGGGTTAAGGTTGGCTAGCTTTCCATTAGCCTGGACAGCATTCAGTCACCTTCACTTTCACCCTTCCTCAGGCCATACATTAACATTCACTCCATCTCTGCCTTGTGTGTGTGTGTGTTTGTGTGTGTGTGTTTACTGGTGTTTGTCTTGCTGTTATTTTGCCTGTCTGTGTGTTTCTGTGTATGTGTCAGCTTGTGCGTGTGTGAAAGTGCGAGGGAGTGTTAATCTCCTCAATATTGCCTCCATGAAATTGACATTTGACAGTAATTGTGTAGCGACAGCGATCCGGTCCATTCTGTGCTCTGATTGGGCAAGGATATTACACACACACACTATGACTGGTCACACTTCCTGTTGGTTAACGGCACAAATGTAACGTCAAAACAAATCCCCACAGTTTTACCCTGGATGGAGGGATAGACGGAGGAGGAGATGGATGGAGCCAGAGAAGCAGGAAGCAGTTTGGACAGAAATGAAGGAACAAATAAAGAAAGAAAGGAAGTGAGAAAGGACACTTAAGAGGAAGGATGAGAGGAAAGAAGAATAGACATTAAACACAATCATAAAAGAAAATATTATCTTACTCACTTCTTTCTGGAATAGTTGGACAGTTATGTGCATATTCCCTTTTCTTGTTTAAAGATAGACGAGATGAACTGATGCCACTCCCGTGTCTGTATGCTAAATATGGAGCTAGCAGCTGGTTAGCTTAGCAAAGCATAGAGCCTGGCTCTGTTTACAGGTGAACACCAGCAGCACCGCTGACACACTCCACACAGTACATACAGCAAAGGGGATTTCTGCGGCTGTGCTCATGCTCAGTAAAATAATATCTTTATTTTTAACATCTTTAATTTGGGGTGTGTGTGATTTGTGCATTTGTTCTGTTTACATTACTCACAATCAAAAACTACCAGTTTTTGCCATCGCAGCTAAAGACACCCAGCAGCACAGTTCACATTACTTACTAGTCCGCCGCTGAGACGACCCGCTTAGCATCTGTCCTGCAGCTTTCCTCACAGACCTTACGCCTGCACGGTTTATCCTCTGATTAGTGCAACAGGTCATTCGACTGAGCTGAAGACTTTTAATAAAACTGCAACCCACTCTTCTGTGTACTTGTGCATTGTCCTGTTTGTTGATGAAAACAGTGGAACAGCCTGCCTGAGGACGTGATGGCAGCACCAAATGTAGACCCACTTTTTTATCCTGGACTTAAAGTGAAATGTGTTTATTCATTATTTATTTATCTGTCTATCTATTTTAAATTGGTACATCCTTTTATGCTATGCTATCTTTAGTTATGTATTTATTTATCTTAACCTTTGCTCTGATTTTATTTACTTTACTCTGTTTTTATGACTATTTATTGATGCATCTCATCTTTTTTATTTATTCATATGTTTGTTTACTGTTTTATTTCTTTTTCACTGCACTTTTGTTATTGAGCTGTTTATTGTTTTATTGGGTTTATTCCCTGGTAAATCTTTTTTATTTTCTTTTGATCAATTTATTCATTTTTATTTATTTCCATTTGAATTTCCTCACTCCTCGTTGCAAATTAATTACATTTATGAGAGCATTTCCTCAGCATTAGTACTGTTTTAGCAAACGTTTCAGTGTTTTGATGATTGATTGATTAATTGATTTATTGACAAATTAGAAGACATTTGGTCCTGGCTCTACTTTCCAAATGTTACTGCTAGTTTTTAGAAGACGAGCCATCAGATCCATTTTCCCAGCAGATTGAACTATGGACTGTCTTTAATCGTCCACGCAGGACAGTGTCCGAGACTCTGCCATTATTCCAACACTGGCTCTTCTTCTGGAGGACCTACAGTGTGTGCTGCAATAAAATTTCAATTGAGGTTTAAATTGGTTTCTAAAAGACCATGTCCAGCACACTACCAGACTGGACTTAAGAGGTTTTCAACTGACAATTAGCGTCACCCCTCTCTCTGTCTCTCGCTGTCTCCGTGTCTCCTTCCACCTCTAAGCACCTTGGACAGGACCTACGGCCATTCCTCCACTGATTAAACCTAATAATTAGCTCTCTCTGACACATACTCGCTGTGTGTGTGTCTGTGTGTGCGTGCATGTGTGTGATTTTTATCATAGTTTTGAGGACATCCTACTCTTCTCCAATCATCAGCCAGCTCCCTGTGGGCAGACGCTAATTAAAATCAATAGTCTCCTCAGACTGACACTGAAGGCTCGGCTGCAATGAAGCAACACGACGACACACAATATTCACCATCTTCAGATTTCACTGCTTTCACTGAGAATGGCTGCTTGCTATGAAACAAATCCTTGGAGACACATGTGCAAACACATCCGGTTTTAATTCCTAAAACCAGTTATTTGCAGTTTAAACCCCAAACCTGGCGTTAGCAAAGCCCAGCGTTGACAGTGAAGTCTCTGTTAGCTTGGCAGGGTGAGGAGGGGGAGGCGACAGGGGGAAGAGGTAGAAGGTCACAGGGACCTTTTTGACCTGGAGATGTGCTCCGAGATAAACACAAAACCCCTTTGTATATACACAACAGGCTACATCTCCCCACAGTCCTGCTAACATTAAACAGCACACTCCACAGACTGACTGACCTGTGGCAGCCATGTTGGACCTCTCACCTCCTAAGTGACAACAGATGATTCATATAGAAGTTATTAATGTGCCTCACTGTTATTTTTTCACTGTAAAGGAGCATTTAGCTGTGGCTCCCAGTTTCCAATAAGCCCCTGGTGCAGAAACAAAAACATGATCCCTCACCAGCTTCCCACCCATAAACACTAACAACAGTACGTAAAGGCACTCAGCCCATGCAGAAGCACCGCGGCCAGGCAATACTTTGTGATACTCTGGTTTCTTCTTTGTTCCAGCTTAAATTTATGACTTTACATTTAAAATCGAGAAATGAAAAATACCCCTGTATGTCTTCAGATCATGCCTGCGGTCATACTGTGTACCTATTAAACAATGTACACATGTATTCTTATATCTTATATCTTATCTTATATCAATATCTGACCCCATTTCCTAACTGTAAAACAAAATCTGACCTGTTCCTATGCCTCGAACCAACCAGTTATAGCCTGGCATCCACCCATGAACCAAGTTTCAGCTGTTAGCAGCAAGCTAAGCCAAGATTCATTGGTAAGCTAGTGGAAGTAGAACACTTCATTGTACATTTGTATGTCTCCCATGAGCAATGTCCAGTTTGAAGACACTGAGTAAAGGATGGCAGCTCAGCTCTGTCAATCTGAAACCACTGATATTAATATTCAATCTATAAGTAGACAGTCAGGAACAATAGGAGCGGTAATATTGCCCTTAAAGCACAAAGAGCTGTGTGTGGTGGCCTCTGCACTGTGTATGTGTAGTTGATGTGTTAATAGTGGGATGGGTGTAGGTGATAGCAGTGTAGCAGTGTTTAGTCCCATCCCACATATTAGCAGCTGCTTTCTTTCCATCCATCACACACAGCCCGTCAGCCTGAAACACACCACCAAATAGACACATTTATCAAAACCTCTGTGGAGGGCAACACACACACACGCACGTGCACACACACCCTGAGATGCACACACATCACCTCAGCCAGACCTACAGTAAGTGGGTTGGCTGCAGTACACACACATAGTCACACACACACACGTACACACACCAATAGTATTGTGGTTGACAGAGTTGCATGTGATGAATTGTATGTCTCTTCCACACTTCTCAAAGTTAATTTTCTAAAGACTGCTGCCCATTGGAGAGGAGAGGAGATGATAGGAGACTGGTCAGTGTGTGTGTGTGTGTGTGTGTGTGTGTGTGTGTGTGTGAGCGGGGTGAGATGTCAGTATCACTCAGCCGGTCTTCTGTCTGAAGGCTTTAGCCAGTGCTGGCTGCTGTTTAGATGCAGGTTTTACACTCATTGGCACCATTCTGCATCATCAAATGAATGAAAGCGCCTGGTTTTACTGTGGTGAGCTGCAGAACCAGGTTTGAGAGGCTTCAGAACAGGAAGTGACGTGTTTGAAACCTCTGCAAAAACCAATCTGTCACACCGCGGTGAGGTTTGTCTCGTCTTGGTTTTTGTCTTGTCATTTCCTGTTTTATTTTGAAAAGTAACTCTCCTCTCGTTTCAGGTCACTTGCCCTTCCTCATGTGTTACCTCTCTGATTGTCTTCCCTGATTCCCGATTGTGTCCACCTGTGCCTCATTTCCCTCATGTATTAAATAGTCTGTGTCTCCCTTTGTCCTGTGCCAGAGTGTTTCGTCTGTCGATCACCCCAGCCTGTTCCCATAGTCAAGTCAAGTCAAGTCATCCTGTGTGAAACCCCACGTTGGGTATCATTGCCTCCTTGTGAGAGATTTTTTGTTGTAATTTTCATAGTCTGTAGATCTAGCCTCTAAGAGAGAGATTTTGTGTTTGCCTAGTTCCTTAGATTTTGAGTTAGTTTTTAGCTTTAGCCTAGACAGTTTTTTTTTCCTCCTGGTGAGTGATTTTGAGTTCAAGTTTTCATAGTGGTAGAGTAGAGCCTCTGTTTTAGAAGAGAGCCTTTTTGTTTATAGGGTTAGAGTAGTGTAGGTTTTTGTCCTCCGAACGGAGTGGTTTTTTGTTACTGTTTTGTTTCTTTAATAGAAGTTAATTTTTCATAGCCCTGTTAGTTTGCGAGCGAGAGTCTGCCTCTGCCAAAATAAAAGCCTGCTTTCGAAACCTCACTCTTCTGCGTCTGAGTCCTGTCCATTGTCTAGGCCTGACACAATCACTGATTACCTAAATGGCTGGAGTGATAATGGACCTTATCTGTGTGGATTGTGCACCAACACAAAGGTTCTCACATGGCTGCGCTCTTAATAACCAATAACCTTATTAAAGAACAGGTTTTAAACATCCAAGTATATTTTATATTTATTATTGTTTACTGCATTGTTTGCAGTTACTGATACAGTACAGATATGTGCATAATTGGCATATATGAGCATATTATTGTCAAGAAGGTGTTCATATTCTAGGAAATTGGTCTGTTGGTTTATATACATAACAGAACCAGAAAAGATTAGTAAAGATGAAAACATGTTTCACCAGTCAGGAGTAGGAATGTGTCAAAATGCTGTCCAGGGAATACTAGTGTCAGGTGTCAAAGACCTGATCCAGAACCAAAAGACCAGCCCAAATCACTTATTGTCAGGTTGGGTCCTGATCTGCTGTAGCAGGTCTCAGATCTGATGAACTCACTGAGTCATAGTCATTTCTCTGTGTCTGGGTTTATTCCTCTGATCTCTTTCAGAGCATCTCGCTGTTCATCTTGTTTCTGAGTGTGACTGTGCAGAGTAGGTACGACTATAGTGGACTAATATAATGCTATAATGCTGCTGTGTGACCACTGCATCATGGAGAACAATGTGTGTTTTTATAAATTACTTCCTATCTAATTTAATTTAAATATTCAGCCCACCTTGACGGGAACTCTTCTTACCATGATCTCCCATAAGAAAGTGACAGAAAAGACGCAGTGGAGCATTTATAAATAGGAGGATAATGGATTTAGAGATTAAACAAGTGTTGATTTCATTATATTTTGATATTATGAGCTGATGGGAGGGAGGAAGGAAGGAAAGGAGGAAGGAAGGAAAGAAGGAAGGAAGAGGAAACAAGGACTGCTCTTCTTCACTTTGTTTAGTAGAGCAGGCTAGCCTGCTCACTGTTTGCTACCTGTCACCATCTTCCACATCTCTCTCACATACACACACACTCAAACACACACCATAACAATTAGCTAGCCAGCTGTGTGTGCGCCTCTGCGTGTGTGTATGTGCGGCTGTGCGTGTGACAAAGTGCTGCCATTATCCCCCTCTGACAAAAACCGCTCTGAGGGCAATTTCTAGAAATTATTTTAACAATGGAGCACGGCAAATGTCAGCATTCACTAATTATGTTTATGCTAATTGTTAATTAGTGTCTTAATGGGATGATCTTAATTAACAAAAGGTTTGCGGCTGCTGCTGGCAACGGGGCTGCCATAAAGGAGATGTAATTGCTGCACAGCGCTTGATGAACATGGATTTATTGGGCATTTTAACTACAGTGCTTGTCGTTTAATTCTATGATGGATAGAACAGACGAATAGAGCAGAGTGAACGCAGAGGGAAGAGTGTGTGTGTGTGTGTGTGTGTGTGTGTGTGTGAGGTATTATGACAACCAGTCTTAGGAATTAGTTGTATCAGTATTTACTGATTTTTGAACTTGTAATCCTTCAGATTCATTTATTCCAGCAGGTAGCTCATCGCTACGAACAATATCGAAGTATCACAGGACATGATGTGCATGTAGTGATGTGTCTGAACTACACCAGTTCCATGTCTACTGTGCCAGAGATACAAACAAGCAGCCCTCAGCAGCCGGCCAGCTTTATTGCCACTAACATAGCTGCAGCACCTCTGCTTATCAGTTTATGGCCAGCAACATCTCACAGCAGCATGCTGTTTGATTTGTTCTGGGTAGCTGGATTCTGCTGACAGATGCAGCCATCACTCTGTGCAATCAACATGTAACTCATTAAACAGATGGCTTGTTAAAATATTAGAAATCTACTAAATTACTAAATTAAAATTTCCAACTTTGGCGCCTCCTAGTGGTAGACTGTGACCCGCTTGTCAGAGCTCGGGGACTGACACAACCTTGGTGTTGTTACATTGAGTGTTTTCATATTTGTGTATGTCTTTATATTGCGGTTAGTGTGTCCCTGCAGTGTGTTGCGATGTATGGCTTGTGTTTTACTGTGTGTGTGTGATGGGGGGGTCATAAACAGCAGAGTGGATACATTGTGTTGTGGAGATAAAAGATTCCAGTGGACAGATCAATAGGCCATATCAGCCTGCTGTTAAATTACTGATAACACTATTTGCTTTATTTGCTTTTTTTCTGCTGCTGTACACATGCCACATTTCTCTGCCTGGAGCTCTAATGTTAGACTTGACAGCAGTGCATGTGTGTGTGTGTGTGTGTGTGTGTGTGTGTGTGTGTGTGACTGCGTATGTGCACCTGTGTGTTCTCGTAATGTCACCCCAGTGATGGTAAAATGATGAAAAGACAGGAAAGTTTGTATTGTTGGTCCTGAAGTGTGAATGTCAGATCGTTAATTGAATTGAATGATTAATTATTTAATTGTGCAGTTTAATTTTTTTATTGGAGGTTTTTAAATTTCATTTGTTTTTACCTTTTGGACTTTATGTGGAGGTTACTGATGACGGCACTGGCCACACACAGTGAGGTTGCTGTGCAGTAGGTGGTGCTGGAGTTAAGTGTCTGTTATTTATACATTTCCTGATTTGCATATGCTGTCTTTTATAATATATAACAGTACAGCTTAAAAAGGTAAATAGGACAATAAAGTTATCTACATGTCAGGTCAGTGGTATAAAGTCATGTGTCAGTGTTTACCCACATTGAACTTAAAGCGAATGATTTGCACGAATGTTTGACGTTTCCCCTGAAATGAACTGATGTCACTGTGAAATGTATTCAAATACTGGTGTGTGTTTAATATTTAAAAAAATAAAAACAAATTTTAATATTATTGACATGATATAAAAATATTAAAGACAGTATTTGTGGCACTGTGTGGCATGTGGCCATCATATTTGGGAGCGTGTTCAAGGTGCTGAGGTCAGGTGGATATGTCTGATTATGATTGATGGATCATTCAGGTCACTGCAGCTGAAGAGAGACGTAGGTATGGGCTGGCAGAAAGACAAAACAAACTGTGTGTGTGTGTGAGTGAGTGTGTGTGCATGCGTGCACATACATGCATGCGTTGGGGGGGGTTATTTAGTTCCAGGTCCGATAGACAATAGCGATGGCTATCAGTTTAATTCAGTGGCCTCAGAGTAAGTGATATGTCCGGTTTTTGTCCGTTCTTAAACACAACTCTGTGTTTCATTTGGTTTCAGCAGCTTTACGCCCTCGTTCAGCGAAAGTGGCAGCCGGCAGCACTGCTGGTTCCTGCTTTAATGGGTGCAAACAATCCCCATCCCTCACACCTTCTCTGAATAAGCAACGGAGAGAAACGACCTCCTTTCCACATCAACCCTGTTCACCACACTTTCTGAAAAGTTATTTGACCCATTTTATTAACATCAATCTCTCTTGGATTTTGTTAGTTCACTTCTGGAATCATACATCATTCACTGGATACTGATTCATTCATTCGCAATAGAAACAACGCCGTGTTAGCCCCAGTATGTGTGGAGATCAGCACCATGGACAGCACCTTCTGCAGCGAGGCAGTGCTGAAACCCTCCTGCACTGGTATGCTAGTTATTACTGGTCTAAGTAGCATTATGACTTTATTAGGCTTTATTAAAGCAAGCATATTATAACAAATTACAAATTACAACAACAAATTATTGGCATTGATCATCATTTATGATTGAATGAGTGTGTAGATGTCCATTATGCTCCATGTTGGAGGTAAACTGATGACCCACAGCTCTGGAACACACAAGGAAGCAGACGTTCAGCTGAGGCTGAAATGTAATAATACATATTTACATATCACACGTTCCACTTTACAGTACCACTTATTAGCAGCATGTCATGACAGGAAGGACAGGACAGGACCACAGGAAGGTAAGCGAGAAAGAGTCAGAGGTGTTGAACCCTCCTCTTTCCTGACACACTGCAATTTAAATCCAGCTGTAAAAGCGTGACTGACTTGAATTTTCTGATGTTTGCTCATAGTAAAGCAATTATTCTGTAAGATGAGGCAATGGTAGCTCTTCTCCAGCTGAGTGTGGAGCCAGTGGAGCCTGATGTTATAATTGCCAGAGAATCCGACTTAATTATCCCAGCTTGGGGCTCGTCAGATTGGAACATCTTGTCCTAATTATGAGGAGTGGAAGTGTTTCTACTGCTGTGATTGGATGTGACGGGAACAGGACAGCTGATGACAACCGGGACAGGAAATGGCCAGACAAGAAGTGGAAGTTACTTGTCTTTTTGGTGAAAACAGAGAAATAATCACTGTATTATTTAAAGGGCAGGTAAGCAGTCTGTGGCTCTCCTGAAAGATGCCTTATTTAGATGATGCTGCTTTTAAAGAGCCAAGTGGGAAAAATGTCTTTAGTTTACATTGTTTGTGTGTTTTTGCCCCACATACAGTCATGATCATAGCTGTGGACACGTTTTTGGGCTCATACAGAATCCATATTGTACTTTTTTGGACCAAATGGCTCTGAGTTTGAGGCTGTAATGATTGTGGAAGAGTCTTATGTGGCAAAGTCATGTTGCCCAACACTCTGGGACCTGCTTTATCACAACAACACAAACAGCCTGGTCGGTATCAGAGCTGCTCCCTTACACATTGTTCTGTTCATTTATCTTGTAAATTCATAGCCAATGTATAGCCTTATTTTAGCTTAGATTACATTCTTTGCTTCATTTTATCCTATTTATCTAATTTTATTTTATTTTATTTTACCCCATGCGTGCTTCTTATTATATGTTACTTATTTTTATGTTTGATGTATGTACCAAATCACTAAGGCAAATTCCTAGTAATGTGAAACCTCTTCAGTTACATGGCAATAAACACAATTCTGATTCTGATTCTGATTCTGCAGGAGACAGTAAAGTTACATCAGAACCTAAAGGTGAATGCATTTTTATGCAAATTAAGAATTAAGAAAACTTCATAATAAAAGAGTCAGAAAATAAAATTGAATTGAGTCACTTGTTTATTGTGGTCAGCAGCATTATGACTATAATATTCACTATATTGAATCTGTGTCATGCCCTGCAGAATAAAGACACATCTTCAGACTGTCTTGTTAGCTCACTAATCATTTAGCACAACGTCCAATGCAAAGAGCAACACTTTAATTCTGAATAACAGCAGACCTCTGAGCAGATCTCAGCTGCACTTCTAGATGTAGGCCAAATATCCCTTTATCACCTGCAGGAATCACAGATGGCGTAAAACTATTGCGGCCACTAATGCGGCAACATTTAATGGAAAGCATACAGAGATGTGTCATCCTGAAAAAGTGCTGGACACTCAAAGTGTGTGTGCTTATCTGTCTGGGTGCTCCTGTCTATAACGTGTGGCTACACGTAGCTCCCAGTTTCATTAGCTGAAGGGATGTGAGTGGACTCATGCGGTGGAGAGACGGTTTCTCTCTGTGTCCTTATAAATGTTGTCAAGTGGCCAGCTATGACCTGATAACTGGCCATGGTGTGTGTGTGTGTGTGTGTGTGTGTGTGTGTGTGTTTAGGTGCGCGTCCCCTCCCAGCAGTGTGTTTTATTGGAGTTAACACTAAGGTCAAATAAAGCAGATTTATTTCTACGGATTACTAGCACTCTGCTAGCCAGTCCATAAAACAGAAACCAATCACTGACACACTCACACACACAAACACACACATTCCACTGAAGGACTGCACAGCCGAGATATCATTGCTACTGTGTGAAACAGCCACTCTGAGAATAAGGTGTTATGTTTAACCATTTTAGCCCCAAAGACCCACAAAGACCCGAGAGCGAATCCAGGTCCTTAAAGCTGGACGCTGGCTCTCATCACCTCACAGCGTCTCATCCTGGGAGTGTGTGTTCACGTACAGTATTAACATTTTGCCAAAATCCATTTTCATAGCCACTTATTGCTGCGTTTCATTGCAACGTCCTGTGTATGGACTTTACAGTTCACTGTACACTTTGTTACTACCCATCTCTATTTATTACTATACACACAGACACTGTTTTCAGGTGTCTGAGCACTAAGGACTTTACTGTAATGACTTTAACTCAAATCCAAATTCCTCACCATCTTTGTTGTTGCTTGTTTCCTCCAGCAGGTGGATCCCCGACAGCCTCCCTGTTAGATGCTGACCGTTACACTGGTGAAATGAAATGCACAGAGAGTTAAGTTATTAACTGAGTACTTTCAGAAATGGCTCAGGGTTGGAATCAAACAGTTGGTGGCAAAAAAAAAAAAAAGATGAATATGCACCAGCCAGACCGATGTGTCAGTAACATATCAGTATTTATTTATTGCAATATGCAAACATTTAATATCCAGTATGTCATTCAGGAAACAAGTTTGGTGTGATAGCTGATAATGCTGGTTTTACAAGTTATATAAAGGATATTTGACTGAAATACGTTGTTAAATACAGTGACATGTCTAATGAAGCAGCTTCCTGAGTCATATCACAGTCCACAAAGAAAAAATCTGTTTTCAATCCAGCTCAAACATTCACTTCATTGGTCGCATATTGATAATCTGTGAATGATTCCCTATAACATCAGTGTCTCAGTCCACCTCTTGTAGTCTTGTAGTGTAAAGCGCTTTGAGTGGTCACATGACTAGAAAAGCGCTATATAAGTGCAGGCCATTTACCATTTACCTCTAACATGCACACTCCTGCACTTAAATATAACTGACCAATACGAAACAACAGCATTATACTGAGAATGATGAGTGATCAGGGCCTGAAACAACATTATATATGGTAATGTATTATTGGATCGAGGCAATGCTGCAATAAAGGATAGATAGACATATATATGTAATTATTGTTTCTTTCCCTGCACCCAAAGGTGCTCGGTGACTATTTGTTAGTGTTTTTTTGTGATGGAGATCATATGAAAAGCACCTTCTAATATCATACAGCTAAATGATAAAACACACTGTAACTGTCAAAACAACAGAATGATGAACAGATGTTTCAATCCTCCAGCTCTGAATGTGTGAGGGACATATTCAAGCTAGAACGTGGAGATAATTAGCTCATCATTTCAGCTGATCCTCTGCTTTAATGGTGTATATCCACACGCAACTGTCCCTTTAATCAGATCGCCACAAAGCAGAAATGAATATGGATATGAGACACTCAAGATCCTGAAAGCCTGGGGCCTGGGGGCAGGTGTCCAGTGGGTAATCCAGCACCGAGTCCATGCAAGAAGTTAGTGGAATTCAATATCTGAACACCTGAGAAATGAAACGTCTCTACAGTGGGTCAACTCTTAACTTCCCGTGCTGCAGAGCCAGTGACCAGCAACTTCAGTTTGATGCCACTGGTGTTTTCATCCATGCAGAGAGACATTAAGCCAGTCTTATTTCCTGGAAGCGCTACAGCAACACTGAAGAAGCTGATGAATGATTAATTGATTCATCAATTAGCAGACCATAAAATGTTTTTTTCTAAGCTTTAGCCTGCACTGATTGGCTGCCATAATTTCCTGCTTTGTCAAGAGAGCATGATAGCTCATAAAAATTGATCTGCAGGTCATCTGTGTGTGTTCTGACTGTGCCTGGTCAGCAATTTGAGTGTCATTGTTTGTTAGATCAACCAAACATGGAGAGTCTGCTACAGTGTCTGCTTTGGTCTGACCACTGGCTGTGACACATTCCCAACACTACACACAGGGGTTTTAGTGTCACAATGCGCACGTTGTGTAAATATGCTGCTGTTTGGTTGTGCTCATAGGAAAACTGAGAAGTACACCTTAGTATTCCTATAGTCAGTGCCCAGTTGGAGTTAGCTGTGAATATATATGTGATCATCAGAGGATGTATCCTTAGCTTTAGCACCACCACCACCTGCTGATGAGCACTCGTGTTGTGTTGTTCAGACACTGTGATCTCCAATAAGCAATCTTTCTTAAGATGATTAAGTGTTGGGCCTCATACAGACAACAGGCCCCCAACAAGGTTTATGACATGAGGTCTGATACAGATCAAAGATTGCAGACCAACCAAATGGCTGCTCTCTTTGTCTAAGACCTATGCAGGACACCTCCATCCCCACTCACTCTGCTGCCCCCCTGCTGGGTGCAGCCCCCCCCCCGGGTGGGTGCGGACTCCCATTGGACAATAGCCACCAGCACCCTGCTGTGCGGCCAGATGTTCGCAGGTATATTACCTGGACTAACCCTCACAACATTGCTTCCAGTTGCTTCCAGCCGGTTTCCACAAGGATCCCAGCTGGTCACGACGTAAAAGGAAGTGAACACTGCTTAAACCACGAGCTTCCAGTCTGTGTCGAGTTGGCTTCCGCACGAATCCCAGCTAGGCACGACGAAAAAGGAAGTGAACCCTCGCTTCAAACCTGTACTGCGCCAATCTCACCCTCGCTGGACGAACTGAGATTTCCCAAGCACATTATTTCCCCGGATCCGAAGGAGAGTCGCCGCCGCCGCTGCCAGCGCTCTCAATAAAGTACCTGCAGACCTGACTCGCCACTTCCCGCTGATCGCGGAGAATTGCCTGGCCGCCGCCGCCAGCGCTCAAAGTACCTGCAGAAGGAAGAAAGGACCGCAGCGTCTTTCTTCAACCTGTGCAACACGCCGTGCTACCCGCCGACAGAGCGGCACGGCCCACCGTCGTCATCCGAGCCGAAGAACCGAGCCGGACCCAAAGACGGATCCCACACATCTCCCTGCTTCGTAGGCACGTAAGAGGCTTGATCTGGGCAGAGGTAGCTTTTGTGTTTCCATATAATTTTTATTGTATAAGTTAAGTTAACGGACTACAAGTCCCGCGCTTTGAATTAATGGACCAAGCGTCCCAGTTGTTATTTGTATTTGATTTAGTTGATCGGGCGTACTACGGTCTGACGACCAGAGCCCGAAGAACTTTTCTTTATGTGCTGTGTTTTCCCTTTTTCCCTTTTACCTACACGCACATATACACCGGTGAAAGCCCCTTTGTTAAAGACACACGGGCTAAGCTCACAGACGCCACTAGCCGTTGTCTTTTTCAAACCTCGCGGTCATTTCCCCTGACCGTACTCCCTCTCCTCCCTTACGTCAGCAACCTCACCCCTCCTCTTTTACACACACACACACACACACACACACACACGCCCTTGTATAATTTAGAATAGGTACATGATGGATGTTTATTGATTGAGGTGTTATCGATTACTAATTGATATCATTGATTTTAATAAATTCTGTTGTGTTTAAAGAGAAGTTGTCTGCATTGTTTGTACAAGTGTTGTTGTAAAGGCTGGTTAAAAGAGTCAGTGCTCGGATTCACACCTTCATTGTTCGTCTTATGCATATCAGTATCTCCCAGGTACTGATATCTGTAAGCGAACGTTTTGAGACTGATTTTCGAGTTGGTTATTGGTCCCTGATACCAGGGCGGTGCCCCGTAATTAATTATTATTAATAATAATATTCTTTCAATTAATAATTATCGTAGCTAATTATTAATTTTTGCCAATAACCTGCTCCTATAAAACACAACAAATGATGCCCATGTGCAGCACAACATAAGCTACTGTTATTTCACCTTCACACCAAGTAATTCCAATGTAAACAACCTGAAAGCGTTCACACCGACTGAACTCCTTATCTGTTCGATTTGAGTGAAGTAGCATTAGATGACCAAGTTCAAGCATTTGGGTTTGTTTGGTGGAGTCACTGCAGTGTGTTAGTTTGAGTCAAGACAAAGTACTTTGCTGAAACTAACTGCTTGAGAACACACACACACACACACACACAGATCACTGAACTGTGACTTCCACCAATAAAAACTCATCTGCTCTCACTACCTCAGCCTAACCTCAGGGTTACTGTGGAGATCACTAAAATGACCTCCAGTCAGGTAAGGAGACAAGGGTACGGTCACCTGTCTGACACCCAGATCCATTAATTTACCCCCAGCTTACACAATCATCTGGCTAATACTTCGGAAAGTAGGTTAAAGACAGCAGTGTATAATGAGTGCAGGCTATTCAAGACACACATTTTGTTTGGTATTTCTCTGGACTACATCCCTGCACACGTCACTTGGCCCATTGACATTTCTGAAATAACGCAAAGTATCACAGTTAGCTCATGACCTGCAACATAATATCCGGTGTGTAATTCTCTGTATACCGTGTCCCATAAAGCCTTTGATTAAATACCCAGTGAGATGAATCAGCCACCCACAGAGCTGCTCATCAGGCCTGTGGATGAATGCAAAGTTCATCTGAGTAATAACAGAGAGGGAGGGGGCAGAAATCACTAAATCATGTCTCTCTATGGTCATTCCATACAGTAAGTGACGTTATTGGATATGTTTTATCATCATCACATTGATATGTATTCATTTGCATTTAAAGGATAGGGATGACAATATTCCGTATTTTCTTATCATCAGCACACTGCATGTGCAGACCCAAGCCAGCACTGAATGTGCCCCGCTGGCGAGTACTGTGTGTGTATCTAAAGCCTGACCTGTCCATCTTTATCATGAAGACACAGCACAGTTTACTGCATCTCAAATCCACCAACAGCACCTGTTTGAAATCTATGTCATCAGTTTGAACCAATGGGCTTGGGGCTGAGAGCCTCAGGGGAGGGAGGAGGAACTGAGAGGTGGAAATTGGTTTATTTTGACGTTTAATTTTATTCTTAATAGATTTTATTGAATTTAACAACATCAAGAAAAATAAAGAATACCACACCTTTAAAACAGCCCCTGATGTTAGTTTCATCTTTTTAATAGGTAATCACCTGAAACAACTGACCACTGTTTTGTTGGGGACTATTTTCAGGGGCGGATTAATCCACATTTGGTGCTCTTGTGAGAGTTTGGGTCAGCAGGACGGTGTACTGGAAATAAACTCCGGTGTGTGTTCACTGTACAGAAGGAGAGCGTCAGCCAGTGCAATGGCGGAGCACTCTTGTTAATAGTTTTTGGAGAACAGAGGAGCTCTATGGCACAGAACAAGAACATACCCTCATCCTGTGACCACTTATAGCGATTTGTTAGGGACTGTAATGTTTCCTGGTTGCAACGCCGCCATACTGTTTCGTCGACTTTGTCAATTTTTTGAAAAATGCTGGAATTGAAATGAGCGAAATACGGACGAGGTGCGGAAATGGGGTGAGAGAAAGACAGAGGCAGAGAGAGAGAGACAGGCAGAGAGACATAGAGGGAGAAGGAGACAGGCAGACAGTGGAGTTTAATGATTCCAGATGAGCTGAGTGGTCTGCCTGACAACTGAAATGAACAGGAATCAATAGTGAGAGCGTCTGTCTGCAGCAGATAAGACACACACACACAATGTTGACTATTAAAGACGACAGCTTGAGATATTACACTATTAGTTATGCTATTTTTAATCAGCTATCATATTTAATTAATTCTTCAGGTCAGATGCTATCTGAGTGTCTAACTGCGGGTATGTGTGTGTGGCGGGGGGGTTGTGTGTGTGTGTGTGTGTGTGTGGCAGGGGGGTTGTGTGTGTGTGGTGGGGGGGGTCAAGTGTGTGTGAGTGGAGGATGGGGGGCTATTACTCCTGTAATGGGGAAGAGGATGAGGGCTAATCTAAAATACAGAACCTTGAAAAGACACAAAATAGAAAAACAGGAGCAGTGGAGGAAGCAGAGAGATGGATGAAAAAGGATGGAGACGCATTCAGAGACGGGAAAATTTGAACTATGTCTATAATAAGAGTAAATATGGATATAGAAAAGTTGTCAGTTTCATTGATAGGAGACATGTTGTGTCAGTATTCAATATTTTTAAAATCCCATACCTGAGTATTGAGTGTTGAGCTCGTCACTGTTTCTTGTCAAGCCTGTCAAACTCTGACAGGCCTCACAAACAACAGATTGTGACACTCAAATGGAATTATACTACATATGATTTTATGAGAAGAACGCCATATAAACATCATAAATGTATTTTTGTCTGCATTAACGTGTGCATATCACAAAAAATGCTAAGATTGAAAACATGACCAGTAAATGTGACACACGTTTTTTTAAATTACACAAATACACCATGGAATTGGATAGAACTGGAAGAAAGGAAGGTGTAAATAATAATAATAACAATAATTATAAATCCAACAATAATAGAGGAAGATGTATTCATGGACACTTGTGTTGGAATTCATCCACCCAATTAAGTATTGATCAGTTGTACAATGATAATAATACTATCGCAGGGAGATACTCAACAACAAGACACTGTGTGAACACATGCCCAGTGTAGCTGTGGTATCTGTGTTCAAACCAAGCAGAGGCAGAGACAGTGGAGACAGCACAGGGCTGTGGACATGAAGGTTGTAGGTCTGATGAAAGCCTCAGTATCACCTCACTCTGACCAGCCACCAGAGTGAGATCAGGCAGCTCAAGCTGCTAATTATAGTAATTATGATTCATTACTGCCTGAGATTAATTTAATAAAGAGGAGGCTGAGCAGAGCTCGTTAACCTTCATTAGAATAATTATAGACGCAAGACACACACGGACTCACTGTCACACACACACATGCATACACACGCACGCACACACATATACATGCATGCTGACTGGTGAGAGGGAAAGGTTTGGGAGTGTTCCCACATTTCTGCTGGCACACACTGTGGGAACCAGGGCTGCCACTGTGTGTGTGTGTGTGTGTGTGTGTGTGTGGTACAGTGCGACTATCATTCAGAGGATAACACAACAATAACTCATAACAATAATAAAATGAGACAGAAAGGGTAGCTAAGTGAGAACATTTTGCAGATCTTCACCTTGAGGTAATTATTAATTGAGTAAGTAACCCCCTCCACACACACACACACACACACACACACACACACACAGGCAATGCACACATTTACACACAATTATATTATGGAATTTCACTAATAATATAGACTTTGTTCATTTTATATATATTTTTGTGTGTTTTTATTATTATCTGGCTACATTATTTAATATTTGTTATATATCATATTATTGCTGACATTTGTCTTTTTATTCATATCGTATTACTATTAACATTGTTTTAGCATCTACATTTCTAAAGATAAAAATTCGGCTTATATTAATTTTATTATGCTAAATTTTTGAATAAATTTTAGGATGGTAAGTGGATTGGATATTCTGCCTAAATTGCCCAGGAGGCAAAGGACAAATCCTACATGTCATTATATCATTGTACTGTCACAGATGTCATAGGGAATAATGTTGGATTGTTGTATAAAGTCAAAATAGGGCACAAAGTCATTTTCAAGTCATTAATTGCTACACATCCTCAATTTGACATGGTAAACTTGGGATTTATTCAGTCTGAGTGAAATCCAGAAAAGACTCCCTGACTGCTTTGACTTCATCTCCAGATAAAAACACATAATAATAGCAGTTAGCATTCTTTCATACTCACATGGCTGAGTCTCCCCACCACTTCTCCTCTGACCATTGCTCCTGTAGCAGTGTGTGTTGGCAGTGCTTTATAGTTTTCTTCCACCATAGTTAAAATGCTAATATTTCCCAAGGTGAATAAGCTGCTCTGATATTTAATATAGTTAATATATTGACTGTTTTAAAATAAAGCCATAAAGCCTCCACGTGGAAGCAGGAGGTAGACCAAAAGGCTCCCGTAATGGGTTCAGCTCTCTGATTGGCTAATCATGTCTCATTGTTTCAGCCATTATTTTGCTCAACTTTTAATTTCTTCCTCCTAAGGATCATTGAGCAAGGCAATTACATGGAGCTGACCTTGTGTATTAAGGGCCGGGAGGAGGACAGGAAAGATGTCCCATCACCTCTTTCTTTTTTAAATTTCCTCCACAACAATATAAAAGGTGTGGCGTCAGAGCCTCCATCACTGTTCCCCTCTCCTCTGTGGCTGAAAATGAGAGTCAACGGAATATTAAGTCCCTAGCATTTGAATAAACACGTCGTGTGTTAAATCAAAATCCAATTCTGTGGTCTATTATTTTCTGGCATAGTAATGACTGCCAAGGATTAGGAATCAATATTTCACTGCAGCGGGGACATTACCGGCTTTATTCAGGGCGTAATTGAGTTTTGAGGAGAGGCCCTGCCCTGGAATCTGCATTAAAGATAAGGGCTTCTTTCATGTGGATGCACAAGTAAAGCTAGAGCGAGGCGACACATTACACATCAGCTACACATCAATTACAGCGCACGCCAGTTAACCTTGCAACACACTCGCTACTGTAACTCTGCTACACACTAGTTAACACTAATTCTGGCTATCACAACTTATAACTGACTGTAGTAACTGTTGTCAGCCTACTACCGCTAAGTACACCGGCTACATATAAGCAAATATTTCACCTGCTAGCCTACAAAGCGGTTAACATTTCACGTCTGTGTAACAAAGCAACATCATAATGTCCGCGAGCTGATTCAGCGGACTGTAAACTAAGAAGAACCTGCGCGCGCTTCCCGCTCTGTCCGTCTCTGTTTCTCCTCGTGCTCGGATAGCAAACCAGCCACCCCGCTCTGCGCGCGGCCCAAGATAATAGACTATTAGTGGAATTGGGATTAATTTGTAGCCAATTACAACCCATAGAGTTGAATAGGAGTGCATAAATAAGGAGGGAGACGGGCACACACACACATTCACACACGGACAAATGCGAGCACTATATGATAGTGGGTCCTCAAGGGGCCGGCTAAAAACCTAAAAAGGTGTTGAGAGCTGCACGAGCTGGAGGAGAGAGAGAGGGAGAGTGGGGGCAAGAGAGAGAGCGAAGATAGGGAGGAGAGAGGGGGCTTCACTTAACTAATGGGGAGAGAGGGACATTGAGAGAGTGAGAGGGCGCGAGCTAGTTTTAACTATTGGAGAGATAGATCAGCGTCCGTCCCGCCTTCAACTCCTGTCAGGCTTGCAGAGCGCGCACCCACCGGTGACCAAACAGAGCGCGTGAGGCTGGAGGTCGGGACGCCGAGCGCTGTTTATGTGTGTGTGCCAACACGGGATAACGGCGCAGAACAAGAGAGACAGACATTAGATCACCGGAGACGTTGTGTTGCCGCGGTGGATGCGGAGGATGAGGGGAAAGGTGCCGGAGTGAAGCAGACAGAGAGAAGAAGTTTAAAGTTTGACGGGACCACGAACCGGCAGTCCAGTTTAAAAGCCCTCGTCGGTGCAGCGTCGTAGCTATGGGAAACTTTAACGGGCTGTAAAAATCAGCTCAGACTGGATGTTGATGGGACTCATGAACCGGCCTGTGGTGTGAACTTATTATTTTCACATGACTATCATACTGTCTCTTTAAAACGCTTTGCTCCAAAACTTGTTCGTTTTTCATCGTTCCTGAATTTTAACCCGGATTCTTAATATATGGGAAAGGGAGAGTAAAGTGATGAACCGGGACAGAGCGGTACCGGGGCCCGGAGCGGACGGGGTCCAGACCGTGATTAGCAGGGACAGAGCCGCAGCAGGGCCCGTAGCGGACCCAGCCCAGCCCGTGATGAGTCGGGACAGAGCGGTGCCGGCTAACGGCGGGGACGGGGTCCAAACTGTGGTGGGCCCGGACAGCGGAGACATGCTCGACGGAGGTCCCGCCGGGGAGAAGCTGCTTTTCTCCAACGCGGTTGCCGGAGGCAGAGATGCTCAGGTCGCGGAGAACCACTCGGAACCTCCGCCGACGAACCCGGTGTTAGCCCCGCCACAGCAGGTAGATGGGACTTAACTTGATGGAGTTTGTCTGGAGAAAGGGTGTAGCTGTCGCAGCCTAGTGCCACAGTAACGATACCGTGAAGACGCACAGGGTGAAAATAAACAAAAAATAGATGGATCACTGGACGTGACACAACCAGAAGAAAACAAGTAAACGGTAGATTTGCATGAGAATCAGCATGTGGGCTACTTTCCAGTAAGTTGGCGTGAAAAGTACTAGAAAAGTAAGCGTGAGAGAGAGAGAGAGAGAGAGAGAGAGAGAGAGCACAAATCAAAATGAACTGTGATTTAAATTAGATTTCAAGAGTGCAAGTGGAGCGATGCGGGGGATGTGTTTCGTTTATTTGTTTGTTTGCTTTTCTTTTTATTATGATCGTATTCTCGTTGCGTCGCGAGCGCGTCTTTTGGCCCTGCCTTATCTCGCTGCGGCTGTCCGATCCGAGTGGCCAGACGAGGCCTTAATTAAGACACAGCAGTAAAATTAACATCCAATTTGCAGCGGCGACGTGACGGGAAACAATAAAAATAAACTGGACACCGTCAAAGGCGCTAACGTAAAAGCTCTGTGGGAAACGGATTCTGGCTGCACACTGGAAGCCTGGTCGGTGAAAACAGGGGAAAATACGAATTTTTGCGTTTTCAGAATTGTGATTTTATCGGAATTGCACCGTGTAAACAACACAGACTCTGATCCCTTTATTTCTCCCTTAATTTTAATATTTCTCAGATAAAGCAAAATTTGAGCAAGTATTAGGTTTAAACACGTATAATTTCAAAAGTAGGCCTGCTAATCCACGAGAAATCCAAAGGCCTTTTTTCTCCACACAGGTTAAATATCATGGTCGCAGATTACAACCAGGTTTATTAAGATCTCCCCCGTACCTTAAATAAAGGATTATTCCTCTTAATCACAGCTCTGATCATGGTATTGTGTGATTATTCTTATCATCAGATGTTAATAGGCCCCTGGGCGCTACCCGCATGCTCCCTCGGATTATTTAAAGAGAGAATTATAATATTATTAATGTGGGATTATTCATGTCGACATGCTCCAGACTGGCCTCATTAATAAATGAATGATCCTAATCAGGCTGTAGTGCAGGGGAAGCCGCACTGAGCCACTGCGCCACCTTTTATCTGCTCAGTACAGTTGGGAACCTTTTTGGCTTAACATAAATCTTGAGGATATAAATTCAGTGTATATCTATGTCATACAGTAAACACGGTGCAGCACGCAGGGTCAGGCTGGTGTAAATTGTGTTAATATTAGGGATTTTACGGAAATCATAAATGAATGTTTTCATGATCTCTCCGCTCCTAACGTGCCCGTGTTTATTTTGCAGTTAATTTCATACTGAAATAATAAAAAGCACGTTGTCCACGCACTGCTCTACGTCCAGCACTTGACCTACATAAATAAAAATGGGCCGAATTCGTTTTTTTCCTGCTGATGCCCCATTGACCGTCCCAGTGTTGGTGTTGTGGCTGTTTGCTTTATTCAGACAGTTTACCGCCCGTGTTATTGGCTGTGAAGTGTGAAGCTCATCACACCGGGTTTGTCTTAGTTTGCTTCAATACAACAACATTAATTACAATTATAGACTAGTGTGGGTCTAACTGCTGCATTTTACGGATTGTAGGCTGTGTATTACACATTATTATTATTGTTGTTGTTATTGTTATTATTAAATAAAAATATTTTTTACCAGAGAAGTAAACACATAATAGTCTAATATTTGATTTTAAATAAAAACAACTTAAATAAAAATGGGTGGAAGCCTAAATTTCAACTAGCAGACATTATCATTCTGGAGATATAGATGAATTAAATAGGCTGCAGCTCAGAAAATTAATTTCAAAACAAATAATAATTTAAAAAAACAAATAAACAAACAGTGAATGAATAATTCCGATGCGTTATTTGCCAGGGCCCTACCGGGCACCGGACCACCTCTTTCTCCGTTCTGGACATCTTGGACCCCAACAAGTTCACGAGCAGCCGGCGACTTCAGCATCAGCAGCACGCGAGCCACCGAGGCGAGCGCGAACTGAGCGCGTACGGAGCGGAGAACCGGAGAGGAGGAGCGGGGGAGCGCGAGGCCAGCCTGGAGCCCAGCAAAGGCTGCTACGGTGCCGAGGAATACCAGAGCAGTAAGTCCGAGTTTATACGGAATTAACCTTTAAACCCGAGCTCCTCCGTTTGGTTCCATTCCACCGTGGGTTATTTTCCCGCCAGTCACAGTCCAGGGTTTATCTCTGTTTAAACTTTGGATTTGTTGTTGTCCGCACTGCTTTTATTCACTCTCTTTAAAATCATTTTCCTTTTAGCTAATCTAAAAATATTTAAATACACATTTGTGTTTGATCATTTCGAGGCAGTGACCCCCTCAAACCAAACTTCAGTAAAATATGACCTGTGCATTTATCAGTTTGGTTTGTATTCGATTTAAATATAACTAAATATAATATAATTAAATAATTTTTAAAAATGAAATGTAAAATTAGACAGAAATCTAATTCTCTGCGTGAACAGTGGTTTTATTGAATGTTCGCCCCTGAACTTTACCTGCGCTCTGTGTGGAGGGGACCGACAGCAGTGCGACAGTGCGACAGGACGCAGTTCTTTAGATCAGTTAATAAGAACAGTCTGTAAAAGGCCGACACGTAGACAGCTGCGGAGTTTAGAACCTAACCCTGAGTTTCCCAAAGCCCGAGAAACTGAGAGGTCAGAGAGAGGCTGGAGCTGTCGGCGTGTTTCTGACAGGAAGTCTGAAGCGCTCAGTCCTGGCGCCCAGCGGCGCAGAGAGCACAGAACACCCGGAGCCTTTAACTGGAGCTCAGTTAAAAAGAAAAGAGGAGCGGGGTAATTGGCCACGGTCTGTGTGTGTGTGTCTGTGTGTGTGTGTGTGTGTGTATGTCTGTGTGTGTGTGTGTGATCGGTATTATTGATTGGTGAATATCTGTCTCAACCGGCACTCTGCACTGTGTGCGTGTGTGTGTGTGTGTGTATGAGCCTCCATTCAAACCCATTAGCTCCAATCAACTCCGCTTCCTCTGTCTGATATTACGGCTGCAGCGCGCACTGTTCCCCACAGCCTGTTTGTTGTCAGACTCTCCGCTTTTCTGTGGTTTTTCTTTTCTCTTTTTCTCTTTTTCATTTTTATTTTTTTCCTTTTCTCTTTGTGTCTTTTTCTTTACTTTTCTGTTCTGAAATCTTTCCATTTAATATCTGCATCTGTCTGACCTCTGATCATCGCAACAGCTTCCTCCACTTTGGGTCAACGTGAATTTCCTCTTTAAATGTTTCATAATTCATTGTTGTTCATAATAAAAACTGTGCCCCGCAGAATATAGAAATACATTTACAAAACAGTCCATTGAATATTATTTTTAAGTGTAGGCTATGTATTCAGCGTGTCCTGTTATTTTCATATGTAGTTCAGGAAGGTGACTGCATTAAACATAATTAAATATAATGTAATAAAATGTGAACATGTTAAAAATGTAAATTAATTTGTAGAATGGCAGTGCGTGCTTTTTCAGGTATTTCTGTTATAATATAATACACAATATAATTTAATAAATACTATAATTGTAATACATTTTTTAAAAATCTACATGTACGGCCTCACTGTAAACTCTGTTTCCTTCCTCTGATCGACTGTGAGCCACTCAGACTAAAAATTAAGAGATGGTTTAATAATATGAAAAATGTTAATATCTCTGTTTTAATATCAGCTCTAACTGTCCAGATCAAATCACAGGAATAAAGGGCTTAGTGGGTTCAGTGTGGTTTACAGACTTGACTTCATAGCTCAGTTAAAACAAAACCTTAAGTAAATTTTTCCCTTAAAGTTTCGTCTTTTTCATATTTTCTGTCAACTGGCCGACTAAACAGTGAAGCTCTTTCATGTATAAAAGCCTGGCTGTTGTATCACAGTCATAATGTACATGTCAGGGGAGAGCTGCTGTGTTGTATTTAACACACCAGCTTATTACACATCACAGATTTAATGAGGAGTGCTGGCTGCACATTCATAATGTTGCATGTGCAGCTGTAATTTGTCCACGTTGTTTTTTAGATTCTTTAAATGTATTTTTGTTTGTTTGTTAATTTTATTTATTGATTTCTTTATTGTTTGTTTCAGAGTCATATAATTGTAGACGAGCCTGGATCACTACGTGCACAAAGCAGGAAACTCCCCTGACGCACTGAAGTTGCTGTGTGATGACTAGTGCGCTGTATTTGAATTTTAAAGATGGTGGCAGCAGAAACTGTGGCCTGCGCGCTTTTGTTTTCTCACCTGACGCGTAGAGGATCCCCCTGTGCAGACAGATCAGAGCAGCACAGCAGAGGCCGCTGTGCATTCTGCCCTGGGGCCCTCTAGTGGGTTCATGCAGCCCTGGTGCTCAGCGAAGGCAAATGTTATTTTCCATCCCTGCTCCTAATTCTATGATCCATACGCCGGCTGGCCTCTGTCCAAATGTTTGGCTGATGGCAACTCACGCAGAATGATATTTTCACTAAGCACTTTGACTAATTGTGTCATTAGTTCCTCTGGAACTTTTTAAAAAGTTTTAATGATTTGCATTTAAATGATCTAATTAGACATTAAGGCAGTGAAGGCCTCACTGATTTTTATTGTGGCTGATTGTTGTTCACGTTTTCACGCTGTCAGATTCATCTCAGCTATTGCTTTCCATTTTATGAGGATCTTTATAATTACGCGCTGCCTTGTTTCTTTTCACTAATTACAGTTGTCCACATTACTTCTGCTGTTAGTGTTATCTTTCAGTCAGATGCAATATAGTGTGCAGTGTGTTACACAAGGACCAAGGCACAGTGAGACCGGATTATCAAACTGAGCAAAGCCGGTGACCTGGGCGCCTCAGACAACCTGAGTCCAGCCGAGAAATGTCATTATTTGTAAATGTATGTGGTTATTAACACTAAGGTATGAAAGCATAATATTGACCCAATATTGAATATTGTCCTAATCTCAGGCTTGTTTCAGAATTTACATTGAAAACCGCTCACCACTCACCTGACTCACCCGGGCCAGGGTAGATTTGCAGTTTCTGGGTCAAAAGGCAAAACATGATGCAGCAGGACAACCATGAGGGGCCCACAGAGTAGAGTCCACTCTGAGGCTTCAGAGTGGGTTAATTAAGCAGAAATTACAGGAAAGGGTTTTTCTGTAAATAAGATGCATCTTTCTCATATTTAATACAGAATCCATCCAAATCCATGAGGCCAGCTGGCAAGTTCCACTCAGAGTGTGTGTGTGTGTGTGTGTGTGTGTGTGTGTGTTTAACACTGGTGTCAGATGGATCAGTGGTTTTCTGGTCACTGGAGGAACTGCAGCCCATCACACACACACACACACACACACACACACACACACACACACACACACATCTGATGAGTGTTTCCGTCACAGCCTGCTCTCCTGGATGTTACTCTGACTCGGTCTTTGTTGTGTGTGTGTTTCCAGAGGAAGGCTTTGTATACAGAAGCCCAGATGACGATGACTACCACAGATCTGGGACCCCAGACTCAGAGGCTCCAGACGGGCCCTACAGCAGTGAGGAGAGCAGCTCAGCTCTGCCCAGTAACGGAGACAGAGATCTGGGCCAGCATAGCCACCAGGACCCCGGCAGAGACACCACGAGTCCCGGAGGAGGCCCCGCAGGCCAGATCACCAACGTCCAGACCAACGGGGGCCAGGGCCCACAGGGCAAGCCCAAGAGGAAGCGCTCTGGCTCGGACTCCAAGTCGGGGAAGCCCCGCAGAGCCCGGACTGCCTTCACCTACGAGCAGCTGGTAGCGCTGGAAAACAAGTTCAAGTCCACGCGCTACCTGTCAGTGTGTGAGCGGCTCAACCTGGCCCTGTCGCTCTCCCTCACTGAGACCCAGGTCAAGATCTGGTTCCAGAACCGCCGGACCAAGTGGAAGAAACAGAATCCAGGGGCAGACACCTCCGCCCCAACTGGTGCTGGAGGGACAGGGGGAGGAGGAGGAGTGGGCGGACCAGGAGGTGCAGGAGGAGCAGGAGGCCTGGGGAGCCTCAGCCCTCTGAGCCCGTCCCCTCCCATCAGCGGGCACCTGGCCATGCACGCTGGCTACGCCGGACACCATCACCCCCCTGCCGGCAGTCTGGTCCAGCTGCCTTTCCTCACCGCCAGCCACGTCCTGTCCCCCTTCATGCTGGGGACACAGAGCTACGCTGCACCCGCTTTCTACAGCACACACCTGTAGATCACACACACACACACACACACACACAGAGGGGCTCAGATCCACACAGCGTACAGATCCATCCTCAGAAAGCCACTCTGGGCCCAGAGAGACTGACATGTTTCAGTGTTTGAAGCAGCAGACGGACTGTCAGCGCTCAGCTCTGCTTCCTTTTTACTACCAACGTTTGAAGGCTTTAATTTCAACGGATTATTTTGATAGAATGTGAATATCAACCAGAAACTGTACATAAATCTATGTTCTAGCTCCCTATTCGAATGCTGTTTTAAACAACGTAATAGACAAATAGTTGATTTCTTTGTTTTGAAAAAAGTCTGTATGAATATTGAATGTTTATTTATGACTTAAGGAATGGCTTGATCTATTGTCAGTACCGTGTAACTCCAACTGTGATTGTTTTCACTTCTGTTATTTATTGACTTTCTTGACAGTTTCCATCAGATCCTTGAATGTACTGAATCCTCAGCTCAACATGATATCGTCCTTTGATATTAAAAGAATGACAATTAAACACTGGAAACGCGCCCTGTCAACTCATTCTGGTGGAGCCGTCTGCAGCGTGGGGCAACAGGGTTGTCTCCTCAGCACGGAGGTGCCAGCTGCGGCCTCTCTGTCCAACCTTTGTATGTTCTCTCTCATGTCTTACTCTGTTCTCACAGCCCAGCAGCCTGCAGGTGGAGGGTTTTGTCTTTGTGTTAGTCACTGACAGACTGAGGAGCTGTTCAGAGAGCAGTCTGCCTCTCACTGAGTGTGTGCACTAGTCCTTCGTCACTCCACAACTGGTCAAATTACAGTTAACCAGAAACTGTGATGCAGCACACTGACACGGAAGTGCTTTGAGCTTAATACAAACATCATCATATTCGTCATGCTAATATTTTCTAGTAGCAAACAATGTAATGACATGACACATAGCTAATTTCTTTGTTTTTTCATAAATGTATTAAAAAGTATTAGAGAAGTTAAAAGTCAGAAGATCAGCAACATCAGCTTGACTCATCCTGTGAGTGCATCCGACACACATCCAGACAGTTCCCTCTGAAGCACGGGGTCAGAGTGGAGCTGCAGAGATAAGTAGTTGATATCAGTCAGACACACAAACAATCAATAAATGATTTAATATTAATTATTATTTATTAATGCCACAACACTGTTGGACTCACCATGGACAGTTTAAACTCCAGGATCAGTGTCAGTGCAGCAGAACCACAGATCTCGTCCTTTTATCCCGCACCTTCTTCTTCCTTCTCAAAACCTGGTGCCTACATTATCCACAATGCAAGCTGCACACTGACAGCTTTGGCGCAGATTTGGGTTTATTAAACTAAAAGCAGCTGATTGGTCTGGAGTCGCTCTCCTGCAGCAGAGATGAGGAGCAGCTGCCGAGGTCAGCTCCACACCAGCACATTGCTCTGTTGCAGTCTCCAGTCTCAACTGTCACTCTCTTTCCCCATATTGTAAACCCTGCACTTTGGTGTGTAAGACCAGTGTAACAGTGTCCCACAGCACAGAGGCCTCCTGACCTGCAGCACTGTCTGCTAGCAGGAGCAAATATCCAGCAACATATCCACCATCACTGATCCAACAGCAGCCATGTTGAATAAAAGCACTGATCACTGAGCTCTACAACACTACACCAGTGATTAACAGAAGCAGACACAATCACATGTGTTTTACTGGTGAGCAGGTGCAGGTGGAGGTTCTTTACTGTGTTCAGTACAGTTTAATGTTCACAGTTAAAGAAACAGGTGAAGCTGAGACTCCTCTGAGTCCTCTGCCCTGTTAACGCAGCAGCTGGCTCTGCCAAACTCCTGAATGCCTCACACATTCCAGGTGTGTCCACCACACTGTGCTCGTGTGTTTCTACATCAGGTAACTCAGGGATACTGAACCCATCGCTTTTACATGCACAGTCCCTCTCCTCAGCCTGTTTCGCTGAAGGTTTCCTTTAATACTCTCTCATCATCAGTCACAGTGTCGTCCCCCAGGCTGAGCTACCAGGCGGCAAATATCTCAAAGTGGTTTCCTGCTTTCTGGTCCACTCACTGAACAATGGGATCATGGGAGTCTGTGAGATCACTGCTCAAGCTCATTTTGTCATGCAATCCATTTCATAAAGGGACATTCCTCCAATTTGATACATGAACAGAAATATAAATGTTACAAGGGAGGACCAAAGTCATTACAAGTCAGATCACTGAGCAGCCTGGGCCCTGTTCGGACCAGGCCCCTATCTAAATTATTAATAATAATACAGCAAATAAAACAGCAATTAGACCCACACTGGTCACTTCTTGTAATCAGTGGTCTAGGTAAAGAGCTTGGTCTAGGCCTGCTGTTTGTATAATGCACTGAGATAGACTCAGTGATCATGATGACTCAGTTGTGATTTGGTGCTATATGAGAAAATTGAATTGGACTAAATGTCAAAACAGTGTCATCAGTGAGATCGCTGTGTGAGCTGGGAGACTTGACCTTTATAAGGGAAATACAGCTACAAGTCAGGGACAGGACAAGGAGGAACTAAAGAAGATACCTGTTGCATTGTGGGAAATGTAGGATCCAGTGTTTTTGGAAAGCCTGGGGTGTTTTCTCATGAAGATCTTTTTATATGAACCAAGCTCTGGCTGGTTTTCCACACTCCTTTCAGCCCTGCAAACAGTCTTAACCAACATGTCACTTGTGTAAAGTCAGTACTACACAGCTGGCATGGAGCGGAGGATCCATGCGTGCATGAACGTCTGTTGTATGTATTTGAGGAGGCAGTGTTTCAGTCATTCTTACAGTAGAACAGTTACATTTACTCAGTCTAGAGATCTGATCTGAGTGCAGCAATGAAGAATAAAACCTTTCCATGGAGTATTACCCAATAAACTGCAAATCAAACATGGAACTGATTCCCCAATCATCACTTTCATCCTCAGCTGCTTCTTAAAGTTCCTGTCCGCTCTCTCTCACGGTCAATACAGAGCTGAAGGTCTGAGGCCTGAATTAACCCTGAATTAGTCTCATTAAAGTGGAGGACAGGACAAAGACACAGACACAGCAGGCTGAGGAAACACTTACACTTTACTTCTGGTACAAAACTGTCATCATGTTCAAACACATGGCCTAAACAAACAAACAAACAAACAATAACTCAGTGAGAAAATACTAAACTAGACAGTAAAAATTCAGCCAGACATACGAGAGAAAACTGGATTTTGTTCATACAAAGGCAATTTTAATCTGAAGAGTTTGGCCGTTAAATAACTTTCTATGTATCGTCTGCAGAGGCAGGACACACCAATCAGAAGAATGGACACAGTAAAATCATTCCAGCTGCATCTTAGTGTTTAAATGTCTTAAATATCACTTCCATCATGTGCCTCTTTTCATATTCAATAATTTAAAGTCAGCTTATTAAGCCTGAAAGAAGAACTCAGTCCATGTTTCATTTTAAGGCATAGTAGGCTGGTTGGAGGTCAGTTGAGAGCGTAGTTGAACTGGTTGGAGAACTTCTCATGTTTCCTCCTGTCGGCTTTACTCATCACCTGAGCAACCCTGCGCATGGTGCTCCTGGGACAGGGCAGAGGGAGGACGACAGGAAGTGAGAGGAAGGAGGGGACAGAGGTTCGAATGAGTCAATTAAAAATAAAAGATGTCAAAACCTTTGCTTTTCAATAAAAATATATTATTCCAGCAGAGAGTGAGGCAGTGTGGGAGTTTTCCAGTTGTGCTTTCTTCTGACAAATCACACATAAAAGCACTTTCATCAGCTTTCTGAGGTTTATGTGAAGTCAAAGGTCGGCACAGACCAGCAGCAGTGACAGAAACCTTTATCATCAGTGTGTGTCGTTACTCCACTGATCATCCACACAGCGCTGTTAGCTCACCACAGAGAAAACCACTCAAGACCAATCAAAACTGCTCCAACGTGTGTTCTTCTGTGGTTTTAGAGAAGGAGCTTTAACCTTTGATGATGTCATCAGGGTTTGAGACATACGATTGGCTAATTCACAGGAAGTGTGGGTTTTCTACTCAAAACAGTTTAAAGAGTTTAAAGACAGCGTTTCACAGACAGGGAGTGCCTAATCAAAGATGCTACTAAGTTGCATCATGGGAACTGTAGTATCTTTTTGAGTGCTCTTACTGTTGTATGAAGCACTTTGTGTTGCATTGTGTTTGTATGAAAAGCATAAACAAAGTCTGACTGGTTGACTGATTGACATCTTGCAAGCATCTACAGCGTGCGGTGAAACAGGAAGTGACGTACTTGTTGAAGACTTTTCTCTCCAGCCGGGAGCGGGATGTGTTGGCGCTCTGCTTCAGATCACTGAGATTGGGGTACTTTTTCTTCTTCCCTTTCCCTTTTTTCCCCACCCTGTCAGAACCCAGGTCTTCTCCTGTCACTGCCTCGATGTCCCGCATCAGCTCCCCATCACGCCAGTCTGCAGCATGAGCAACAAGTCAGTGTCTCCAGGCTGATGATTGCCATCCCACATGTTCAGTGAAACACAGCAGCTCAGATGGCAGGTGAACCGGCATGCTGCATTACTCTAATATGGAAAATGTTAGCAAAGCATCAATGTAATGCTAACACTGATGAGCCTCCATGTCTATAGGCTCAGTAGGAAGGCTGGACCCCAACCGTCACTGGTAAAACATGGAGTGACATGATTGGAAGTTTGCTGATTAAATGTGAGGAACACACACACACACACACACACACACACAGACAGACCCAGCCATGGATCAGTTTGGTGAAGAGAGCATCTGAAATAATCTCAGACTGGACTGAATCTGTTCACAAAGTAGTGACTTCCCTCTATCAAACAAACAAACAAACAAAAAGAATAGTTCGTGATGAGGTCGAACAGCTTCTCTCTCACTCAGCCACAAATATGGACTGACGCTTGTTAATGAAAAGTGTAATGAAGTAACCGCAGCTGATGACCCAAACGGGCTCATGCTGCGCAGTCTTACAGAGCGCATGTGGTAAACAGTGTGTCGCGCGGGCTCATTTGGATCCAATTCTGGTGTTAATGAAAAGTGTAATGTCATAATTCTGTGTGATAAAGTAAACATGGCTGTAACGCAGAGTAATGACGGTCTAAACGCAGAGACGCTCCTAGTTAATGATGTACCGCGGTGGAATTAGCGATAAACCTGCAGTAATGCAAAGTAATTACACTGTGATTGTGATGGGATTGAAGCCGGGCTCTCTACTCTGTCAAAACACTGACCCCAGCTCAGCCTGGTGCTCTGTGTGTGTCTGTCTGTGTGTGTGAGTGGGGGGGGGGTTTATTAATCAGCCGGTCTGACCCTGGGTCTGACTGGACCTTCAACTATCCCTCATTACACACTCACACACACACACAGGCAGGAGAGCGGTAATTGAAAAGCAGCTGGTGTATTTAGGAGAATCATTTCTGCTAAAAGAGGAGCAGCTGCATTTACATGGTGTGTTTGGGTGTGTGTGTGGAGGGTGTGTGTCCTCTGTTACTGTGTCTCTGACTTTAACCCTTTCACACCTGAGCCTGTCCTGTAAGTGCTTTTGCCCATTTTACCTGGAACTTTCAATACCTGGCTGTTATATACTATTAGCTGCATGTTAGAAGAGTGTGATGACAGCTGAAAAAGACAAAAACGGAATTGGATTTTAGAGTTTTAGTGAACAAACAGCACTGTAATTATATTTGAATAGCAGATTTTGCGTGTTATATTTGAAATTTGAAGAGTATAAAACTATTTCCAGTAAAATTCGAGAGTCTGTGTCTCATAATGTGAGTAAACAGACCATAAAATGGAAAAGTTCTCCACTGCTGTGTGTATTGGGAACGAAGCGGCTGCTTCGTGGGCTTCTGGGACATTCGCAAGTGAAATTACCATAATAACTCCATTTTGGCTGTAAAGCGCAACATCTCAGCTTTAAGAAACCGTTTAATTTTTTCCGATAGCACAAACCATGATGTAATTACTGTAATCCAAAGCGCGCTTGTGCAAATGTGTCGCCGGCGACACGTTCAGTGTTTAAGGGTTAATCAGTGTTGCAGCAGGGCTCTTTGCTCTGTCAACACCTCTTAGCCCTTCCAGCTGGGGTCTGTGTGTGTGTATGTGTGTGCGCGCACGAGTGTGTGTGTGTCAGGGCAGGGGACTGTTCAGACGTCTCTCAGCTACGCACCACTGAGCACAGGGACCCTGTGTGTGTGTGTGTGTGTGTGTGTGTGTGTGTGTGAGAGAATGAATCCAGAGTGAAGTGGAGCATCAATTCCTCTCATCCTGGTCTGTCAGTCAGCGGCTTGGACTCTTATGTTTGGTATTAGAGTGTGTGTGTGTGTGTGTGTGTGTGTGTGTGTGTGTGTGTGTGTGTGTTTGATTTACAATCCCTCGGCTCTCTTTGGGGACTTTTAAGCGCTCATTAAGATCAGACGGAAGTAAACGTTCCATCACAGCAACAAAAAGCAGGAGAACATCCCGACACTGCGGAGGCCCGGGTACTTTCTACCTGTGGGACTCCACGCGTCCGTTCAGTCAGCTCAGATGAAGATGTGGGACAGAGTCAAGATGCCGTCACACACTGTCACACACATCTGCAGACTACTGGAGGAGCCCTTAGTGGGAATATGGAGCTGTTTTACAGTTAACAGCACAAAACCGTTGTTCTAGCGTCTGCTCTCTCCTCACGCAGCCACTGCAGGAAGCATCTGAAATCAAAAGTGAAAACCACTCACACACTCAGAGCGCGGCGTTGACTCAGTGCTGCATCCTCACAGTCAAACTGCCGCGTACACACGCTGTTTAATGATCAATGGGAAACTCAGCTCTGTTAATGCAAGTGTGTTGCCTCTAGTTACCAGGGAGATAACCTGCTCCAGGTGTTTATGAGACACCCTGCACATGCCAACTTAGAGCAAGTCAGTAACCAATCAACGGCTCATTTACCAGGCTGAGGACGAGACAACTGGAATGACCACAGCACAGGAGAGTTCAGCCTTTCCTCACATCTGATTGGATCAGAATGGGAATTTTGTCATTTGCCCTTTATTCTTGAATGTGTTCCTCTGCACTGCTCCGTGTGTGTGTGTGTGTGTGTGTGTGTGTGTGTGTGTGTGTGTGTGTGTGTGTACTGTCTGAGGGACAGAGAGCCACATGGTTGTTTTGATGGATATCACCACCTGCTTCGTTTCATCTGTCAGTGAGCAGCTTCATCAGGAGCTTCATGCTGCCCCCCCGCGCACATGTGACTCCGGCAGGAGTGGCCGCTGACCACGTCCCTCAACAGCTTCAGACTGGAGTCATGTCTGCTGCTTTTGTTTTCACATCAGGTATAAGCACAGGCATTCCCATGCTCTGCTCAGCAACAGACACAGGTCCCAGTTCAGCTGAAGCACAGTACAACCCAACATGTCTGAGTTCAGATGAAGTGAATGAAAGACCTCACAGAGAGGAGGCTCCTGACAGATTCATCTCCAAACAACATCCAGGCTGATTATAGCCACACCGAGCAGGTCCTGTGCTGAGTCACACTGAAATACTGAAATACAATAAATATATATTGTCACAGTCTGTATTGTTCCATCCTGCCTTCTGATCCAGAGTCTGCTTTATGATGACAGACAGTGTTAGCTCTGTCAGTATCTGCTGTTAAGGGATATCACGCTCTCTGTTAAAGCTCACTGTATGTACGTGTGTGTGTCACTGTATGACTGAATAAGTAGAGGGAGCTGAGGCCAATGGTCCATCAACTCATTCAGGCCACTGTCCCCCTGCTGTGTGTGTGTGTGTGTGTCTAGGTGTGAGATTGACTCGTGGATCGATACTGTAGCTGGTAACAAAAGATGCTATTTCACAATTCACTGGACTGCGGGCTATGGCCACACACACACACACACACACACACGCACGCACACACACACTGAGCTGGTGGTTAACAAGACACTGCAGGCAGCTGCTGGACATCCTGCAGACTGGAGACACTCTCTCTTACACTCACACACACACACACAAAATAATAATGTGCAGAACAGACTTCAGTCTTTTCCTGAGCAGCCTGTGGTGGACATTGGCTGATCGCAGCTGATCTATATGAGCCAGTTACTCACACACTGACCTCTCATTCACAGCACTAACATGGAAACACACACGCTCACTGGACCACAGACACTTCCACGCCAGTGTGCATTAACAGATGGCTGAACCCCTGCTGATGGATTTGCGTTAGCATGCTGCAGGACCTCCACTCTGTTGGTGTTGTCTTTAAAACCACAGAGCTCCCGCAGCTCTGACCTCATGAGCGTCACTCATGAGGTCACACACTGGCCCGGCGTGTTTACAGAGTGTGTGGAAGCTGCGCTGCTGTCACAGGACACAAGGCCTTACTGAAGCAGGCCTCTGTTAAATGCACTGAGGCAGAGTTTCGGTGTATTTGGATAGAATAGGGTTGGCCAGTTTGTGTGTGTGTGTGTGTGTGTGTGTGTGTGTGTGTGTGTGTCGCTGCTCACCAGGCTGCTCCTCCCTCTTCCTCCTCTCCTCCTGCTCCTCCCTCAGTCGGTCCTCCTCCCTGAGCGGCCGACCCTCCTGATCCCGAGGAATGATCCGACCGTGGAAAGGACACTGGAGGACAAACGCGCAGACACACACACACTAACAGAGCAGGAGCAGAAAGACACAGAGGTGTCCGGAGGATCACTTTGTGTTTGTCTGTTACCTTGTGGCGGTCCTGTCTCTGACACAGGTTCCCGTTTCCCAGCGGAGCTCTGCAGTGATGGCTGACAGGGGTGAATTTCCCAGGGAAGGAGATGTATCTGCTCCTGCTCTCGGCCATGAGCTCCTTGTTCTCCACCTCTTCCTCCACCTCAGCGTGCACCCAGAACTGATGCTGAGAGGCCAACCTGCACGAAAAACATGGGAGCACGAGTTCCACACGGCATCCAGAAACACACCGCTGAGACAGATGGAGACAGTTTCATTGCTTTATGGAGTTAAATGTAAAGAGCAGTTCATAGAATAAAACAAGCAGCATATATGTGGTTAAACATTTACTGGATGGTGAAGACAGAACAAGGAGAGGAGCATGAAATCTAATTTCCAGCTGCTGGGTTTACTACCATATGCTATAAGAGCTCAAACTGAAATGCAGCAGGCCTTTGCACGTGCCTGAGATACTAAAAAGTGAGTCGTGTATGTAGCTGCTTTTGTGTGTAGCATGTGATAAACTGTGTGTGTGTGTGTGTGCGTCTTACTTGACGATCTTGCCAGCGTTGGGCTGCTCCTGGCCCCAGTAGTACAGGTCCAAACCAAACGGAACCACAGGAGCATCAGTGTCCTTCTGCCCCGAGCTGGACTGGGATGAACTGGGGCCTGAGGAGCTGCAGCTGGAGGGAAGACGTGTGGGAGGGAGAGTTCAACCAGCTTCAAGCTCAAACACATTCAGCAGTCACAGAAACTATTCCTACATACAAACCCAAAATGCATCTAATTCATGGTAAAGCCTAAGAAGAACAGGGCTGTGATGAGGTGACAGGGAGAGCGACAGGGAGTGTCAGTGGGTGTACCTGGGTCCTGTGGGCAGAGGGAAGTTGTCTCTGAGGAGGCGCAGGGTGGCGGCTGCACATGTTGGGTCCTGCTCCTCCTCTGCGAGCCGCTTAAGCCGCCTCGAGGAGGAACCGAAGGAAGTGGAGGAGGATGGAGGAAGTGGGGCTGCAGGTCTTTTGGCAGGAGGTTTCTTTGTGACTGGTGCAGCTGAGGTAGAAGGAGATGGATCCAAGCCTGCAAACAGAGAGAGGGAGGTCACACTGAAGGCCTCGGTGCACAGCAGTGTCACACACCTTCTCTGCCTGGTAGCAGCCAACAAGTGCAACAATCAGCACACCCCATATGATCCATATCTCATCCAATCCATACATCTGAACACCATGACTAAATGTTCCACAGAGCTTTCTACAGTTTACATTTCTGTGTGTGGTCAAACACTGGGTCAACCAGGGTCTCTGGGGACTGAGCAGGACCTCCACCCACACCCCCATGCACAAACACAGCAGGTGAGATCAGAGGGAAGCAGTAAGCTGAGTGCTCCAGCATGCAGATCCCACACATTATTGGATCTGACCTGGATGCCTCACAGGTTCTATCACTGCACAACAGACCATTTGCCCTGTGCAGCCGTGCTCTCTTCCTCAGAGAACCAACTTGATTAATCAATTATTCAACTGACATCAGTTTTAATCTTTATTACCTGGCATTTCAGCTAAACTGTCAGAGATTCCAGCAGCTTTCAGCCTCTCTCATGTCACCATTTACTGATTTTAGATGCCTGTTGCTCAAAGGTCTGTACCTGGTCTGACCACTCAAAGCACTTTCACACTACATGTCAGCATTCACCAATTTATACCCTGATGCAGCTCCTCAACGGGAGGGAAACCAACAGTCACACCAGTGGAGCAGCCATCGGGAGCAATGTGGGGTTCAGTGTCTTGCCAAAGGACTCTTCAGCAGGCAGCCCAGAGGAACTGGGGGTTGAGTCACCAATCCTGAGAAGCAGACGACCCGCTCTAGCTCTACCACAGCCGCCCACAGCACAGCACTGACATGTTATAACTTATTAAGTCAATAAGGGGCAAGTTTCAGCAACCATTTACCACTCAAAGCTCATGAACTCAGTGTCTGCGATATCCTGGTTGTGTCTTTTTCCACAGATTCCCGTCGTGCATGTTGCGTTACATCCTATCTTTGTAGTCTTCATGTAAAAGGCTGAGGAGTTGTTTGTCACACGATGCACTCTCAGCCGTTTGAGCACAGTTCAGTTTCCACTCTCCTCAGCCTCTCCTCCCTCTGTGATCCCTCCTTCTCTCTCTCTCTGTCTGATGGTGAAATACTGACTCAATCTGCTCTTTTCAAACCGCCGAATGGCAGAGGTTTGTCTGGATGCTGTGGATGTTAAGACGCACAGATCAATGGGAGGAAATGTGTATAGTTTTGTGTGCGGCTGTGTGTATGTGTGTGACAGGTGTTGTTAGAGAAAGAGAGAGAAAAAGGGGGTTAAGGGGGTTTGAGGGTAAGAGAGGGCGAGAGAAAGCGAGAGAGGAAAGGCGGAAAGAGGTATTGATTTTCTCGGGTTAAGCAGGGCCTGTAATTAAAATGTTAATTTGAGAAAGAGAGAGATAGTGTCCTGACAGCAGAGAGAGGGATAAGAGGACTGATAACCAGAGTGACAGAACAGGACAGAGGGGAGGGGAGGGAGAGAGAGAGAGAGAGAGAGAGCAGAGGCAGCCTTTCTCTGAATGAGTGAACACTGGGAGAAATTAGAGAAGAAGGAGGAGAAGAAATGATAAATGTGATCCTGCGGCTGAGATGAAAAGAGTCGGAGGAAGACGGGAATCAACAGGAAGACTACTGCAACCAGAAAAACTGGGGAAGAAAGGAAAACTGGTGCAACGGGGAGAGGAACGACGACATGCTGAGGACGACAGGGAAATATCAAACTCATTCAGACCCTGTGGAATCCTGATGGCTCCTTAGACAGTGATGACTACTGTCTGTAATGACTCAATAATAAAACATGCATGATATGTATAAAGCAGAAACAGCATGATCAAGCGATCTAGAGGGTCAACATACTCCCACCATGTAGCTGGCTTCACAGTGGCCGTGGAACACACACACACACACACACACACACACACAGCAGGAAAGGTGCCCAGTCACACTGTGAAGCTCCTTGGTAGTGACTTCTTCTATGGCTACGTAGTATGCTATGTTAGCTAGCAAGCTAACCAGTAAGAGGCTAGCTACCTGGTAGCATACTGGGAGCTAGCTTGCCCCAGTAGACTCGAGCTTGCTATAGCTGGGTTTGTGACTGGCTGTTAAAGAGCTGGTGGAGACGGTTACAGTCTGACTGACTGTTTTGGACCCTCCAGTGACACGACCGCCTCAAAGGTGGACACCGTGAGTCGTTAAACCATATATTTAACAGAAACCTCCAGACTGCTGCGGCTGGACGAGGCAGAGCATGTGGGGCTCATCCCTGCAGTGCTCAGTGGCGTCACTGTACTGTCCCAACGCTGTGGTCGTAAGGTTCACTGATGCCAAGCAGCCACACACACAGATCACTTTGTCAGCACAGGTTTTTATTACAATTAAGAGGCATTAACTTTCTTTACACACAAGCAAGACGGCGGGCCGGTGTGTGGGTGGTAAAATCTGGGTGCAGGGCTAATAGGGGCTCATTAAAGAGGTTGCATTGTTAATTTGGTATGGCCCCTGTAGATCATTACCTAGCCCACTAATCACCCTGACACACACACACACACACAGACACACACACACACACACACACACACACAGCTGTTTTGGGCACATCAGATACAATCTAATTACTTTAACGTCTAATTGATTAGTAATGGCGGGAGGTGGGGGCGGGGAGGGGCAGGCTCACAGGTAAAGAGGAGGCTCGGTGAATGTAATGACGCAGGCGGCCGGCGGGGAGAACTTGCCCGGGGTCAAAGGTCGCCTCACAGCCACAAGAACGTGGCTGACCGAGCAATACCAGCGCTGTCTATAAGGCGTTCTGCTGCAGTGTCAATAACAGCCACACATACACAGGTCCGCATGAATCTGTATGAGTGATGGTGAGAAGCGTGAATATGGCTGACAGAGCAGCACGCCGAGAGCTTCACCGTTGCCTGGAGCTGGCACGCGGCTGCTGGTAACGATATTAACAGCATTCAAATAGCATCTAATATTTAGAAACAACATGATGTTATGGAGCTGACATAGCAATAAGATGAGCAGGCTGTTGGTTAATGACCTGAACATTTGACCTCTGACCCGGCATGCTGCCCGGAGGCCAGGCACAATCCATACATGTCCAATGCACCCACAGCGCAGGAGGGAACAGAACTACAACAGGCATTCATATGTAGCTGGTGTCGACTGTGAATGTGAAGGTAAATGGATGTGTTGACAGGACTATATCCATCAAAGATACACAGGGAAAATGCAGGTGGAATCTGTCTCCATTACAAGGCTGTGCTGCATTCCAAATCAGACAAAAACACATACTTAACAGTCAGAAGCCAGCATGTAAGACTGGGCCAGACCACTAGCTTTCTCATTGTGGGCTGATAAGGCTCAACAGGCATTTATGGTGGAGTCATTCCTGGGGATCCACCAAAAGGACCTTGGCAGGTGACCATGAACAGCCTGCCTCCTCTGTAACATCGACCCGCGTGCACAAGCACACCAGCTGAGAGGCTGTGCTTGTTCTCCTGGTTTTCAAAGCAGTAATGACTATTGTTTTTACATTATCTCTCAAACGACAGCGTGTGAGGGGGGGTTCACTCATCCTCAGATTAATCATCCACTCTGCTGACACCATCAATATCTCTGAGGTTAGTTTCTCTGTGGAGTCCTTTGAATGAAACCAAAGCAAACCACACACACACACACTTTTACCCCTGGCTGTATAAATAAACCCATTTAAGAAGTGCTTTACCTGCACTTAACCAGCTGGCTCTTTGAAGTGTGTGTGTGTCTGTGTGTGTTTGTTTGTAGAGTGTGTGTGTGTGTGTGTGAATCTCATAAGATTAGGGCAGCAGTCTTGTTTTGTAGCTTAACCTCACTATTTGTGCACGTGTCTGTAGATCTGTGGTGCGTGTGTGTGTGTGTGTTCAGTTGAACTCACCATACTCAGCTCGTAGGTGCTCTGGAATGTGCGGCTCATATCCCTCTTTCTCTGGAACCTCATCGAAATCATCGTCATCGTCGTCATCGTCGTCTTCCTCTCCGTCTGAATTAGCCTTCATCTGAGGAGCAGTGGGTGCAGTTATAATAATGCATAATTATAGAATCTATCTATATCTGTGCATAGTTCAAAGCGTGTGTGTGTGTGTGTGTGTGCGTGTGTGTGTATAAAGGACATTAACCAGAGGGCAGTTTGATGGACAGATAGCAAAGACAGGCTGAAAGTGATGGAGAAAGGATGAGCCTGTTGCTCTGATGTACAGTATAGCATGAACATACACACTACTATACGCTACACATACATGCTCACCCAACGTGATAGACTTAAACGCTGGTGCGTGCATGCATGGTGCACGCACAGATCCTGGTGAAGGGAGGTGACATGCTCAGATTCGCCAGATTTCACAGGGAAATGATCAAAAACCTCAACGAGCAAACGCAACAAAAACATGCACGCACTGCAGACAGGGACGCTGTGACGATGATGAAGATGAATATGGAAACATCCGTAATATACTGCACCAATGCAAACATAATGAGACACACCAAAAGCAGCTTAAAGCCAATCAGCCCTTCTTACAGCGTATGTTTAGAGGCAGTGACAGAAATAACAGTAATAGTAACATAAACACATAAACCCTCTGTGTTAACCCATTTGCCGAGCGTGATGTCAATATGTCACAATCAACGATGACATCAGGTGAGCAGTTCTAATCTAGAGGAGAACTGTGTGCAACAGAACCTGACCTGTGTCTGGGAAACAGATCTGAGCTTTACTGTATTAAAGCTCTTGAACGTAGCACAGTATAATACAGCTGTGATGTCTGAAGGCCAGGAGCTACTCATGATTGGAACTCAGTCACACATATCACCAACAGTCTTATGCTGTGAGCTGCGACCTGCACATATAAATGTTTCCTGAACAACACCAACTTTAAAAGCTTCAAACCACAGCCACTGTCAGTGACCTATTAGCTTTCAGTGAGGGAACCAACATAACGGACTGAGCCTGGTGAAATGGTGAACAGTGTCCTCCTCAGGGGGGTGTGATCTCTTTGGTAAAAAGGATGGCAATGACTCTGTGTGTGTGTGTGTGATGAGCTGCTATCAGTGCTAAGCAGAATTTATGGTTTTTAATTTCCTCGTGAGGTTGTTAGCCATTGGCTGGGCTACAATGCAGAACAAAACACTCCTATACACACAGGGGTCATTTCCATAACACAAAAGTGTGTGTGTGCGGCGGCTACTGTGCCTTTAACAGCTGAGCACATGCGCGCACACACACACCCCAGCAGCATAATAATCACAGTGATTAGCGTTATGAGGAGCAGTAAAACCTCACGTTAAACTAACCTCTTATTCCCACAGGCCTCTTCTTCATTAGTGTGTGATACCTGTGTGTGTGTGTGTGATAGAAAGGCTGCTGTGTTACTGCTGATAAAGCCCATTAGAATGTTAAAATTAGTTTACAAATGATGAGTCCTCAGATGATTACTAAAACACACGCACACACAAACACAGCTAAAGCACGGGAAAGAGTCAGTTAACCATGTCACACCCCCTCTTAATCCAGTGCAGGGAGACCAATTAAAACACTTCATATTACAATAGTCACTATTCAGTTAACCAGCAGCTAAATAATTAAAGCTCAATTAGCTCTCATTAATGCAGCCTCAGAGACTGAGACAGGGCAGAAATTAGGCCTGATCCGGGACAGATGAGCGCAGGACCTGTGAACGTCCGATGAGACGATGGCAGATTCCTATGAGGTCCTATGACGTTCCAGCCTGTCTGGTGTCAAAGGGAGAAGACACGATGGAACGTTAGCAGCTCCGAACTGTGGGATGCTGTTTACTCCAATACATTTGTCAGGTACCAGTTACACAGAAGCAAACAGATGGTGATCTTGTGGCTTATTACAGGACTCTTGCAGAGTCTTCCATCCATCTCTTTAATTATCACTTATCCTGTGCAGGCTCGTCAGTGAGTTTATTATATTTATATTTACGCTTACAGTCATTTTAGAGACTAATTCATCCGTTTCCTGTAACTGCTTTATCCTGTTCAGGGTCGCTGGGGTGCTGGAGCCCATCCCAGTCACTGGTTTGGAGGCAGGGTACACCCAGGACAGGTCACCAGTCTGACACACATAGACAGACAAACTCATGCACACTCACATTCACACTACGGTCAATTTAGAGTTTCCAGTTCACCTGTCATGCATGTTCTTGGGTGCTGGGAGGAAGCAAGGACACACAGACACACAGAACATGCAAACTCAACACAGAGAGGACCCTGACACCTCCTTGCTGTGATGCAAGGTGCTAACCGCCAAGTCACCGTACCGCCCCTGACACTAAATCATCCAACTCCTAATTCAAGTCATCATCAGTTCAAAGCTTGGCTGCGGTGGGTGTCAGCACAATAAACAGAAGCTACTGACAGTGGGGCGTTTGATAAGGCGCAGTAAGATGTGTGACTTTGTTTCCTGTTAGCTGTGCTGCCTCCTGCAGTCGGTGCTTTGGATCCTGCTCAGCTCGTCCTCCTGCACCAAGTGTTCTCGGGTCCTCGGGAGAGAGTGAAATTTTGGAATCTCTTTGCTGTGAGGCTGCGACTGCATGACTGTGCCACCCAAGAACATGCAACTCCAAGGGGGAAGGGTCCCAGGGAGGAGGCCGTACATGTGTCCTTCCACTAATTTCTCCTTTTTTACAGTAACACACAGTGTAAAGCACATCATAATCACATCACGTCACACCTTATAAAATGAAGTGACGTGAAATGTAACGCCACGGCGGGGAGACGGCAGGAAGGTAAAATTCCCTGAGTCTGATAAAAACGCAGCTGTATTACTGCAAATGATCCCTTTAATCTCAGAGCGGATGCTGCACCGAGCGGAGCAGCGTGTGAGATACTGAGACCCGCTCTTATTTATGTCCCAGAGAAAAAGCTGAGAGAACGCCGTTAAACACAAGTGTAACATTTTAAACACCAAAGCAAACTTTCTCCATTACTCCACTGCACTCCTGCTCTTATTCATCCCCCACAGTACAATGGATTCACACACAGCGAGGTACACACGCGCGCACGTACACATAGATATAGTCTCTATAGGTTTTGTGCTTGTCTGCTTTAATCCTGGCTGGTTTATTCTGCGCTGATCAATGACCTAAGACTAAGAAGTGATCACCCAGCTGGAGGAAAATCTTGCCCTAACATCATCCCTTTTCCCCCTCTTTCTGCCTCTTTGTCTCTAATTCACCTTAATTTAATCCTGATAGCATCGAGCGCTGTCGGCCGGCCTGGCAGAGCTGTAAGTCTCACAGTAGAATTAGCTTTCCTCCAGAAACATTTTGCTGACGGGGAGCGCGGCTAAAATATGGCCCCTATTCCCCCACATGGCTGCACGGGTGGGCTGCTTTGCATCTTAACAGAGCTCTGGTTTATTCTGCGGGACACAAACGAGGAGAAGATCACACAGCAACATGCCCCCCCGCAGGAGATAAAACCTGCCTCTCTAACTGAAACCCCAGATTTAGCAGACAAATTAGAAGTGATGCTTAAAGTAAAGCAGGGCCATGTGTCACTGTAATAGGAAAAAGACAAAACAAATATTGGTAACGGTCACATTAAAAACAGGCCTGGATAGAAATAAAGAGGGCCCCCGAGCGGCGCAGAATAAATAAAAAAGTTGTTTAAGTAAAGCAGGGCTATGTGTTACTGTAATGGCAATGTTTACTCAAAGATAAAATAAAGTGGGCACCTCAAGGGAAAACAGAAGCAGGAAGAATCAGGAGTTCTTTAAAATGAAGAAGAGATCTGTTGGAGGTGGGCGCCAGAGTGAGGGCCGCGTGTTACCCAGGCAACAGCACAGCTTCAATGGGTGGTGCAACAACAGCCACCAGCAAATCCTGATGCTTCCTGACATTTAAAAGGGTTGAAGCAGCAGATGTAGTTGTTATCTTCACAAAGCTAACTCGTCGGTCAGTTATTTTATTTTTGCAGGCCCAACGACTCAGCAGCGTCACATGGGGTAGAGACGGCAGCGCGCTTCACACACACCAGCTGGTGCGTGTGTTGTCCAACTGCAATCTCACACATCGGGGAACAGTGTTTCGTGCAGTTCACAGGAACATGTGCAGATGCATGGAACTCTCAAATAAGCAAACCTCCAGCACAGAGGAGGAGATCAGGATCAGAACATGAAGATCACCCTCCATAGCCAGAAAGTGTTTTCCCAGTTTGGTGTGACTTCATCTCCACCAGCACCTTTGGTCAGACCATATCAGCCCACACCATGGACCTCAGTAATGCTATAGTGGCTGAATGGGAGCACGTCTGTGCAGCCAGGATCAACATCTGGAGGAAGCCAGCAGAGTGGAGGCTGTCGTGGCTTCACATTCCCCTCCGTGGCTTTTGATGTTAGCATATGTGAGCAAAGGTTTGGCGTCCACATACTTTTCCTGCTGTAATGTATCCTGAGCAGGGCCAGAGATCGACAGCTGGATAAGAAAATCAATGTCTGAGCAGGATTAGAAACTAAAGTGTGTTGCCGCTTCTACAGGTGTCCTGCTTATTCAGCTTCTAGAGCATCTCAGTCCCTCTCCTCCCTCCTCTTCCCCCCTCCTCCGCCTTAAATAAGACTCTTATCCTTTATAAAAATGATGTGAGGGCGCTGCTGCGGACAACTGCTCCCCTGACTTCATTTGTCTCTTGGCAAGTTTGATGGCGCTGCGTTTAAAAACCCATTCAATCTTATAAACCAAAAATTAAATGTAGTCGACTGTGATGGGCACTCAGTGCATCTGCTATTTATATGCTAATGTACACTCAGCCTGCCAAGGTCTGGCAAATTATTACTGCACAGCCATAAGTCAGGTGTATGGCAGAGAGGGGAGGGGCAGGTTAACCATCACACACACTTGTGCGGAGGAGGAGAGGAGGAAGCCAATGCAGAGGGAGAGGAGAGGAGAGAACACAAGTAGATGAAAAAGCCTTAAGAGATGTCTCCATTGTCTCCTTGACAAGTTAATATAGCTCTGCACCTGGCCAACACACACACACACACACACACACACACACACACACACACACACACACACACAGGATTATTTCATTCTACATTTAAAGCTGAAATGGAAAATGTCTTTTGGGAATACTGAGCTCCTCTAATGCCACCATCATCACCAGAGACACTTTCCTTAAGAGAGAGCGAGTGAGAAACAGTTAATGAACACATTATACACAAACGCATTTACAGACTCACAGTCATCTTCCTGAGAATATTACACATCAATTACACACTCCCACACACACACAAATATGAGAGGTTAGGGTGTATTTGAAGACTATGGACCCTGTGTGGCCACTGCCCTGAAAGTAACCATCTTCACTACTAATAAATATTATTACTAATATCATTACTGTTTGTCTTGGTTCCTGAGCCTGATTTTGTGTCATTGTGTCAGTGCAGGACCCCCATAAGATGCTCCACTGATTGCTTTGAAGTTCAAACACCTAAGGGTGACATCAAAGTCTTGGTGTGGAAGGTCAAAGGTCAATCCACAACTTAGTGGATTGTGGATGAGTAACCTTACAGGTTATGGAGGTGATTAGGACTGCATAAAGAACCTGTGTGTTGAACATACAGCATGCATTGGCTCAGATGAAACATCTCCAATAACAAGGTCTCGTCCTCACAATGAGTCACATAGTATAACGAGGCCAATGAGATCTCGCCTGTGGAGAGTCTGGCTCAGTGACTCGAGCGGCATCTGTTGGGGATTTAAGGAGCCCTTCTGAACGGACAACTCGCTCTGTCCAGGAAGGCTGCGTGTGGAACTGTTAACCCACAGAATTCAGAATGGATCAGGATGAATTCACTCTGAGCTCCAGTTGAAACCAGCCTTTAACAGTTTTAGCAGCATTTTATTGCATCCATATTTGGCTTTTGTGCGTTTTGAATTTGCTACCATCTGGATGATGTACACCCAGAGATCCTGAGCTACAACTGCTGTTATGCTGTATGTGGCGGATGATCCTGTGCCTATAAAAGCAGAAAATATGAAAAACCAAACGGTGTTGGCTGTGTCAGAACAGCCCTCCTCAGTGCAGGTTACAGTTTGGCTCTTGAGCCAATCAGAGCTGGTTTTCAAATATTCTCTTTAAGGATCTCTTCTGATACCAGCTCACAACTTCCCACCCTTTAATCTATTTTATTTTCACTAAACCATTAATTGCACCTGCCCCTGTCATCACTGCCACAGTTACAGCATCTTCCTCTCATGCTGCTCTCTGCTCTGTTAAAGGCGCTGGAAGTCTACTGTCGCTGATTGATTTCAACATATTTATAAACTAATTAGGCCTAAAGCTTCCAGTGCAGTCTGACCTGTTCAGGGCTTGATTTGCCACAACATCCCACATCTCTATTACCACCTTGCACTCCTATTCATTACTACCTAGAAAGGATCCCATGGGATCCCTCGCTAATGAGAAAAAAAAGCTTTCCACTCCCCTCGCTCTCTCCACAGCTCCTTCTCCGCTACCCCATTATACACCCCCAACACACACGCATAGATGCACCCTTTGTCTCTGGGGAGCAGTCAGCTTATATGATGTATAGGGTGACATCTTTATTTCACTAACCTAGCCTGGCAGGTCTATTAGCCAGCCCAGAGCTTCCCAAACCTCTTCCTGTCAACGAGCTTATTCTCAACTGTCTAGTTCAGTTCCCCCTCCCGGCCTGTCTCAATCTGTGATCAAAACAGTCATTATTATACGCCCTCGCCTGCTGCCAAAGTGAAATTACACAGTGCTATTCTTCATTTTACCGGGGACCTCTGAAAGTGCTGCGAGGACACCTGGGATGTCCTGAAAAGGTGGGAGCCCGTCAGAGAGCCCTAGGGGTTTTGGTGGAGCCCCGCAGCCCAGTTTGGCCCTGTGGTCGATGATATTAGACTGGTCCAGAAATCTCAAGGATAATCACACCATGTCAGTCCCGATGGATCCATCAGATCCAATTTGGAGACCATCTCCTTTCACATTATCAGACAGCCCTGATGGAACCAGACTGTGTCAGCAACCATTTACCAAATTTTACTCCAGGAACCGGACTCTAAACGTGCAGTTTGAGGTTTTCCAACCCAAAATATCACCGTCCTTTGCAAAACCTCCTGAGGTCAACTCATCCTCGGCTGCTGAGCTGACAACAAGGTGGTCTGTTGCCAAGAAGCTACAAAACTGAACAAAACAGACCTTTAGTTAGCACCACAGTTCCATGTTGTTGATGTGGTCATAACCAGCGTTGGGTTGGCTCTCATCATTAGACTATGTCACAGTCAGATCATCTGTCTTTGCACCTACTTATCAATGTTCTCCAGATGGTAGCAGCATTTTCTCTGTCTGACTTATATTCAGACTGAATGTACGTCCTGAAACGCCTCATCACTCCAGACCGACACAACTTTAAACAAAGCTGATCTTGGTGCTGCTGCCCCACATTTAACATCTAGATACTCTTGGGATCGATACGACATGATACCAAATATGTCTGTAGTCTGTCGGCAGCCTGTCACAGCTGACTTACTGTAACTCAGGAAACAGCTTACGATGATGAAGCGAAGAGGGAACTGTTTTCAGTGTGGACTGGTCAGTATCTGCACTCTGTCCATCCATGTCTGTCTTTGCTGACCTGCCTCTCAGTCACTGTTAATATTGGATGCAGGCCTACAACATTATATTTTCACATTTTTGCATTATTATTTTTGCATTAGCTTATTATAACCACTACAAAATGCAACAAGCTTACAGGGTCAAGCCGAGCACCTACTAGAACTTTGTGATCAACCCATTTTCTGTGGCACAATAAACAAAACACAAGAGTCCCTGTAAACATAACGCATAATGAGAGAGAAACCGAGGCAAAGGGAGCGAGAGAAACACATTACCTGTGCAGACGAGCAGACGCGTTCAGAGAATGAATGTACAAATGAAAAGGAGGGAGAGGTGGAGGAGAGAAATAGAGGGATAGTCTTTCTTTGTTTATCTCCAGTGAGAAACAGGCGGCCACATCCATTGTGCTGTGATAAGATGGGTTATCAGCAGTAAACAAGGCCTGGGCCTGTATGAATGGAGCTGGGAGTGACTGAATACACTCTTAAAAACAGATATGTTCAAATAAGTCTGCGTGTCTTATCCTTTCTTAAACATGGGCCCATGTTTCCAGTTAGCCGCACTCAACGGATGCATATAGGATTCTCTGGTTCATAGCTCTCACTGAAAACTCCCCTCAAACATATTCATTACTGCGTGACTGCAAGAAAGATACAACATCGCGAGCTGGCTGTGTGAGCTCTGACCCGAACTGCACAGATGCACAGTCCCTACTGTCGGGCCGCTATCGCTGCAGACATCACATTGATCCGTATTAAGTTTCTCTGTCTTTATGTCAGGTGGCAGTTCTCCAGTCGCAGTGGGCAGCCAACACGTCGAGTGCCACAGCAACCCCTGCATTCATGTTCTCTTCCATAAAGAACATCGCAATCCGTTTGACACAGAAAGAACATTACAAACTTTACTAACTTGAATCAATAGATACCCTGATTGAGAATCATTCTCAGGACAGAGAAGGTCAAGATTGGATCATCCCTACTAGGAAGGAGGTTGAAAAGTCTTGGAGGTAAATCCGGAGCAACAGAAAGACCAAGATAACAAAAATCTCCAACACTGTTGATGCTGCAGCCCAAGAGCTCAAGGCTACATCGCCCAGTCCAGCTGAAGCTGAGGGCACAGGAGCAACCTGCAGCTTCAGTGGGACACACCGCTTCTTCCAGCCCCACCTGAGCAGAAATGAGGGACTGAATGATCCAAACAGCTCTGACTCCTCAGTGTCAGGGGCTGCTAGAGGTTGGCTCCATGCAGGCCCAGCCAACTCCTAAAGCTATGGCTCAAATCAGCCACTAGATGGTATCATTTAAAGAAATCTCGTGCTATCGTCCTGAAGCATTCTAACAAGCTCCGTCTACCAGCTATGAGGCTGGAGCTTGTCAAACACTGGGCTGAGGAGCTTCAGCAGCCTTACTGACATGCTCGGTGTTCGCTCTGTGCAATACAGTTAACGGCAAACACTCAAACATTTTTATTTTCAAAAGTCTTCCAGCTTCATGCAGATGGCTCTTCACTCAACCCTCCCTCCGTCTGATTCTCTCATTCAATAAACACACCTCTCTATCTGCCTCTGGAGCCCTCCTCCTCCGTCTCCCCAGCTCCCCCGGTATGGGGGACTATATTGAGAGGCCCGTTGAGAGAGAAACCAATCGTGTGGTGTGTCAGCGGCCCGATAGAGAAAGACCCAGTAATGGAAGGCCTTTTAAGGCTAAAAAGGAAAAGCTAATTATGATAAAGGGGCTGTAAGTTGTGTGGTTATCACAGTGCTGGGCCTGCTGGTGCAGCAGACTGGTCCCTGACAGTGATAACCAGGCAGAGCGAGACGCCTGGCGCTCTGTCACTGTCACTCTGCTACTCTGTTCAGCTAAAGATGGATTCCCACGCTACAACTTTTATGCCTTTTTTTCCTCCAAATGCATTCAGCACTTTGCATTCACTGGTCCTTTAAACCCTGCAGGCTGCTGTCCATTGCTCTTGGATTTGCTTTATCTTTTCTTTTGAAAAGACGGCGAGTGCCCCATCTCAAAAACAGACACGCCGGCACCAATTAAACCCTCTGAAATAAGCAATTAGTCTGAGTGAAAAGCTTTCCAAGCGACAGGCTTTATGACGGACACCCCATGGTTAGCTTGCGCCTCCATTTTGGAGCTGGCTCACACAACCGCGGAGTGACGATGCTAAGCTAGATACAGAGGCAGCCAGATACACATATCAGCTGTCAAGCCATGGGGCACATTAGCGGTAGTGAAGTGAATGAATGGGTACATCCTCCCCCTTGCTCCCCAATTTCTCCTCTCTGCCTCTGATGCATTATGCATTACGGCTGTGCTTTGCTATCTCACCTCTCCCAAATGTCTTTACTATTAATATTTCCATCCTCCCTCTGTCTGCCTCTGTTGTCATACTTCCCTCCGGAGCTTACTGGAAGTGCAGGGATGAACAGAGGCGTTTTAAGAAGAGAATGCGGACAAACTAATACACAACAACAACAACTAATTCAACGACGGGCTGCTGTGATGAGCATGCGTGAGACAAGCAGCACATCGCAAGCAGCAGCAGATCAGTTCACGAAGGGATTTGGTCAATTACCTTCCTTAGCATTGTGGTTTGCTGCTTGTTTTAGGCAGCAAGCAAACAAAGAGTTATTTATTTTCTTTATCAATCTCAGACACAAGGCTTTATTTCGCTGACATGTATCATGCGGCAGCTTAGTATTAAGCAGGCTTCAGTGCGAGCCGGATGTCATATTTCAGTTTTCCACACTTTGAGACGGCCTGACTGCTTCCACTCAAGAGGGGAGCACCATGGCTGTGTGGAGCCAGCCACTGGAGGCTGCAGTGCTTCCAGTGGCCTCCAGGTGGTGTAAATGAAGTGATATTCAAAGCCAGAGCTCCAACTCCTCACCCTATTATCACATCATTTACTTTGCTACCTTTTACTTTTACTCATTTTTGTATTTGAGCCGCTGTGTCTTTCAAGCACAGACAGTGTGATACATTTCATACACATTCATATATTTTTCATTGACACACACCAAAGACTGTTTGATCAGCTGCACCTTCCATTTGGGCCTGAAATGTACTGTGCAGGCCGTAATAAGGCGTAATAAGAAATAAAGGGAGCAGGTGACGATGCAAGCTCTGTGACAGACTGACGTTCAAACTTCTCTCCAACTACAAGTAAAGGTTTCACTGAGTATGCTTGCTTTAAGAATCGTTGCTCCACTATTAAGATATTAAGCCAAGGTAGTAGGAGGTGAGAATGCCAAGCCAGTTCTCTCTGCCAGCTCCAGCTCAGACTGATGCAGAGAGAGCTGGTTATCAACACATCAACTCTCTATAGCTGCTCTTCCTAACCAGATCACTCCTCTGTGAATGGAACATCCCCACTGAGTGTACACTTATAGCACTATCCTATTGATTTGTGGTAGGATGCTGCCATCTGCTGGCTACAAGCTGTACTAGCTTGTAGTCAGTCCTCTTAGGCAAACATGGTTAAACTGAAGGATGTCAGTACTTTATCCTTCCCAGCTGTCAGTAATGCGTGGGCAAAGAGTGAAATATTAACATCTCTCTTCATAACCGACAGCTGTATGATCTCATATGAGGATTATGGGAACCATGATCTCCAGCTGTCGTGTGTTCCTGAGGTAAATGCCACTGCAGATCCATGTACGCTGAGTCAGCTCAGATAGGAGTCAGACTGTAACACTGTGTGGAACTCACCACTCTGCGGATCCTGGTCCTGTAATCAATGTGGAGCTCTTTGTGTTTCTGCAGGGCAGCTTCTAAAGACTTCTTCAGGTCCAGAGCTCTCCTCAACAGCTGCTCCTCAGCACCGGACTTGGTGAACACCTACACAGATGCAGAGACGCGGAGCTTGGACACTGCACGTTGATGGAATAAGGGTTTTAAAGCCAGACCCTCAGTACCAGCTAGCAGTAGGAGTGTTATGCACGTAACTGAGTGCTGTGTGCTGGTACCAACCTGGATCCAGCCCTGCACAGCTGGGAGGTGTTTGGTTTTTATCAGTCTATGGAGGTCTATCACCGTGGTAACCACCGCCTCATTATCCTCTGTCTCCTTAACATGGAGACCTGTACGAGAGGAGGGACAGAAAAGAAGACTTCAGTGATGCAGTGATGGAGCATTTCATCCCTCGTTGTGTTCATACGTTCATCCTGATATGAACTGTTTTGTCCTGTTGGCTCATTAATCACAGTGACCCTGTCTGTTGATAAACTGGCCTATCAGTAAAGTTGCCATGTGTGTGTGAGTCGCACCCACCAGGACTGATGTTCAGGTCCAGGCTGTAGGAGTGAGAGATGAGCCCAGAGTTGCGAATAAACGTGTCTACATCCTCCTCTTCTTCTTCACTACTTTCTTCTTCTTCTTTGTCTTCCTCCTCACCCTCCCTCTGCCTGGTCTCCTTCCCTCCCTTCTTCTCTTCCCCATCTTCTACCCCTTTTCTCTTATCCCCCTCCTCCTGTTCACCCCCATCCTTCCTATCTTCCTCATCTTCTGACCTCTCCTTCTTCCTCTCCTTCTCCTTGTTCTCCTCCGTGTTCTTCCTTTCCTCTGCCGCTCCTCGGTCTTCTTTCCCGCTCATTTCTCTCCTGTCATCCTTCAGGTCTTTGCTGCAGCAGGGCTGTTCATCAGCTGGTGGACACTCATTGGCCGGCTGGGAGTTGGAGGAGCTGCTACTGGTTGTCCAGATGTCTGTGAGGTCAAACTCGGGTAAAAGCAGTCTCATACAGGATTCCATCTCTGTCAGCGTTGCCTCAATCTCCTGGTATGACTCTGGCAAAGAAATTATTAGAATGATACAAATATGAAATGCCTGATTTGAGAAATCTCTTACATAAAAGAAACAAAACCAAATCAATCAATCGTGATTTATGTTGCTGTTATTATCATCATCTTATCATCACTACCCTCCATGTCTTTGGAGGCCGCCTCCACTCTCTGCTTGTAGATCGTCTCCATTCTCCTCCGTCTGTCCTCCTCCCTCCTCCTCTCCGCTACCGTCCTCGCCTCAGCATCCTGGAAGTCCACCTGACAACGCGGACACCTCGCATCACTTACAGGTGGATCGCAACATTGCAAAGCATGATGGTTAACTTGCTGCCTCCTCAAAATGACAGCGGGGCAAGCGAGGACCTCCTGTTAAATATGACTTGTCTGTCACTGTGTCTTTCGAGCATTGTCCCACTGTGCTGCTGTCAACTGCAGACTCTTGCCTTCAGTAGAATGCATGGCAATTAGTCATCTGTGTGGATGCTGTTCTAGTTGTATGTACTTAGCAGTCAGAGGTGTTACTGGTGTTCTATCTATTCCTCAGTCCAGTAATGTGAGCTCTGTCCTGATGGATCAGATTCACAGGAAGCAGCTTCTTACCTGATGCTGCCTCTGACTCAACAGAATGTCCAACTAGAGGCAAATACTGAGCTGATCTTAAAGTGTCTGCATTAACATGATGCCGTCGGACAGTTTGCGATGCAACAAGAAAAGAAAACACAAATTGCACTGGCATTATATTCATCTCACCTTCTTAACCTGCTTGAGAAAGTGGTAGCCCAGAGCTAACTTCTTATAAGCTGACCCATAAGAGGCCTGCCATGATTGGACAGCCTGGATGGCCAGTGCCCTCAGCTTTCTGGCTACTTCTTTAGGAGGGGGGAGGGGCTGGTCCGAGTCGGTCTCCACTGTCAACTCCAAGAACTCCTGCAGGAGAGGGAGGGTTGAGGGAGACAGAGAGGAGCAGCGAGAGTAAAGCAGAAGATAAACTGCTGACAGAAACATTTCATTTCAGTACAGTTAGGTGCAGTAGTACATACACATGCATTTATTAATAGGTGATGTTACTGAGATGTGATCTGAGGTGATCTCCATGTCTGTCAGTACCTGGAGGTTGTCCACCAGCAGGGTTCTGAAGTGATGCGACCTGGAGAAGAGCTCACTGGCTATCTGGAAGGCAGACAGTCGGACCTCAGCGTGGTCCTGGTTGAGCTGTGACAGCACTGAGTGGTAGACGTGGTCGATGCAGTCATTAGACACTCTGGGGGGGATAAGAGAACGAGGAGGTGTTGGTGGTTTTTCAGTCACATTTGGAAAAAACTATCCCTCTGGGGAGGCGTGTGATTCAGTTAGTGACATACCTGCAGATCTTCTTGATTTCCTTCATCTTGTCCTGGTTGAGCTGTGGCTGTCCTGAGGTGGTCAGCTCCTCCACCAGCTTTGACAGCCTGTCCCTCTGAGACAGCTCCATCACTGTTCATTAACACGCCTGGGAACAGGAACATACAGCTGACTAAACAAAGACATACAACATACGGGTCACTGACACTGTTGATGTTTTAAAGCAAAGGCCTACTACATTGATTTCATTGGGCTCTACTGATATACATGTGAGGCACAGGAGGTTAAAACAATTTGATGGATTTATATAAATATATAATATAAATAGCTGGGTTTTCCATGTTCCATGTAAATGCCCCATCCCAAACATGACTTTGAATTTGGGGATACGGATTCGGGGATGGTGTCGTGGCTCACTGTAGTGACCTGTCCCCCTATTTTATCTTCAAACTGACGGCAGGGGACAGAAATGAGATATCGAGTTAAAGCTGCGCTGTGAGATCCAGCCCCTCACCTGGGTTCTTCACTTGTGAACCCTTCAACTGTTGTTTTGTTATTGTGTCAGTGATAGACTGTGATGAACCACCATAGTGTTACAATGGTTTATGAATTCATGAATGAATGAATGAAATCTGAATCTTGGTTATTATTGATTCATTCAGGCGTTTTTAATCAATTGGGGCGGATCTGAAGTCATTTTTGGACTGGAAACCCCTGGCTGCCTCATTTGTCCACAAACAGGTCCTATGCAGAAGCTAATAGCACTCCAGGCTGTTTCACGGGGACTTTAAATATATATCATATCAATTCAAACAGAGCATACAATTAACATATTTACATATTTTATGATGAAATTGAAAAGAAAAACTAGATATATTAGCAAAATCCCCTCGGTGTACTCTTTTTAGACAGCGAACAACAGTCCGGGTTTTGTTTAAATTAGTATAAACGCTAACCCTCTGCTAGCTGCTACTATGCTAACAAACGTAAACACTGGCACTCACCAGCCGGGGGTCGGTGAACACCGGACACTGTGACTCAGGCTGTTACCCAGCTGTTAGCTCGGAGTGACCACAGCATCGCCCGGTCCATTGGTGACTGAAACTGTTAAATAAACAGCCGCTGTAACGTCCCGTTTACGCAATAAGATCCTTTCATGGTTTTATAACTTCTCCGCATCGATTTACACACTGACTTCCGTTACACGCTTGTGCTACCGGTTTGACTTTCAGAATAAAAACATCCATAAGGCCACACTTCCTGTACTAGGTGAAGGCCTTTAATCTGTTTATTTTATATAGTCTGTGGAGTAAATCCATTAATCAACATATGTCACGATCACTGAAAAAAATCCCACAAAATAATGTCAGAAGAGTTTCTACCTTGTGTCCCAGGAGGCTGACACAGGCAGAAATGAGGACGCAACATGGGACACACCACAACATCTGTCAGGTAATGTCACAAACATTATATATTAGATTTTGCATTTCTCTCTTAATATTATGATATTCATAACCATCAACGTGTAATGCAATAATAGCAGTGGGAATTAATGTAAATGCACACTGTTCACCTGTACAAAGTTAAGAAGAGACCTGGTACTTAGGGGCAATAATAAGACAATAACAGTGTAGCTAGCAAACGTCGCTTAGCTAAACAAGATAATGTTATCTAATGTATTTTTCCTGCTAATTTGTTTTTAGGTAATGAGATAGTGACAAGATAACACGGTCGATTAATATTAGCGACGTTAACACTTATCTTTAAATCGCAACCAAAGAGGAGATTATGAATTTGGCTTAGCTAGCAACCGTTAGTTAGCGAGCCGTTAGTCATAGCTTGCTATATATATTTTATTTGCTAACCGGATTTTAGCTTACTGAGATAGCTATTAAGCTAACATAGACGATTAACGTTAGCAGCATTTACGCTTACCTTTTCACAGAAACCCGGGAGGGAATTGAAGAGTCGACTGATAATCCTCCAAAAAGGATGAGTGTCTAAAGTCCACTCGGAAGACGACACTCTCGCGCAGAAAAATGAAGGGACATCCAAAGAAAAGGAGAACTTAAAAAAATGAAGCGGTATGTATTATTTATTTTCAACTTGCGCTTGGAAGAGTACTAACACTCACTGTCCGGTCTCACACTGTAGCGCCCCACGTCGCGTTTTGATCTCACACCGGTGGGAGGGGTTTGGTGCATTCCGGCGTCAGATACAAGGTTGTATTTTCATTAATAATCAAAGACAAACATGAGGAGCGCAAAGTGTTTAACAGAGCCCCATAAAACAGCTAAATCGTAATAAACAAATAGTTAATAAAAGGCAGTAAATAAAATTACTAAAGACTTAACCACACACTCGTGTAATTTTTATAAGAAATTAGACGAAGTTGAATTTATAACTTTTAGTCTGCCATTGCTATCCAATGTTATAGTTTGACATTCAACGTGGAGACACTTAAAATCAATTCTCTGTCAGTTACACTACTGTTATGGACTATCCAAATTACTTGGTTTGAACATTTTGGTATAACACTTCATTTACACTCTGACATCTCACCTTTCTTAGTTCACTACTGTTTAAAATATAAGCAACAGTTTCCTAATCTTGGCATTCATATTCATACGTTATTTTACCTCTGTGTGTAACTTTCCAACAGTAAAACAACAGTGTTCATCAGCAACAAGTTTCTTCAAGCTGTTTTTTATAGCATCTTGGAAAGAACTTATAATAAGGGATGTAAGATATAATTTGAAAAATGTTGATTCTATGAGAAATGATTATCAGCAGTAAAACAAAACCATAGAATACTATGTATTTAATGGTTTAAGTGCTGAAAAACAACTGTATGTAATTTTTTTTACACAAAAGAAAGGGTCATGTTTTTCACATTGCCGCTTATTAAGTCTGATACATTTATGCCACTCAATGCTTTCTACCATCTTGTCTTGTAATGTACCATTTTTGGTTCCATCAGGTGTAATATCACTTGTTTTTTCCCATTTTTATAGAAAGCGATTAAGGCAGCAGAGGAAGGGAAAAAAAGGAAACGCTTGATGCAAATCTTGGCTCAAAAGAAAGCGATGAAGAAACATTCGGCACAGTTCACTAATGAGAAAAAGAGAAAGAGGGAGGAAACGCTGCAGGACGTTTAATTTATCAGTTTTGTTCTGTGGTCACTGAACATGTCCTCCAGAATACAATGATCCGCTTCCCTTTTACGCAACTTATTCCTCTTTCATTTACTATTTCTAATTTATTATGCATATTTCTAAGGCTAACACATGAATAATCATCATGCAACTGAATTGCAGTTTGACTGTATTTATTTAATGCATCAAGGCAATCAGTCAGTATGACTATTTACAAAGCAACAGCACACGGGTTTAAAGATCCTGCAGAAGAAGCCCAGAACTCTTTTCTTCTTAGTCATCTTGACTTCTGAGTGCACCGTAACAGTGTCCTCGGCAGGTGGTGTCGGAGGAGCCGATGCGGCAGCGACCTCTGGAGGAGCTGTTACTGGAGCAGAGCCTGGTTCATTTGTGCTTTTTGGGTTCTCCTCAGACATGTGCAGTTCATTAATATAGTCATCCTGCCTGGCCAGAAAGTTAGATGCAGGCTCAGCAGGAGTTGTCACTCCAGGACCTGCAGAGTCTTGTTCTCCAGTTGGTTCTGGGTCTATGTCCAGCCTGGACTTAGGTTCAGGGTTCTCTTGGATGTGGTTTTCTGTCACATTTTCACTGGTCTGGTCTGTAATGAGCGAAGATTCAGCAGGAGGAGACGGAGCAGCTGTAACTTCAGCAGAGACTTGTTCTGTGTTAGTTTCAGGGTTTTTCTCATGGATGTGTTTGTCTTTCACATCCTCAGTGGTCTGGTCCCTAATAAGTGGAGGTTCAGCAGGAGGAGACGGAGCAGCTGTAACCTCAGCAGAGACTTGTTCTGTGTTAGGTTCAGGGTTCTTGTGGATGTGGTTTTCTGTCACATCCTCAGTGGTCTGGTCTGTAATGAGCAGAGGTTCAGCAGGAGGAGACGGAGCAGCTGTAACCTCAGCAGAGACTTGTTCTGTGTTAGGTTCAGGGTCCTTCTCATGGATGTGTTTTTCTGTCACATCCTCACAGGTCTGGTCTGTAATGAGCGGAGGTTCAGCAGGAGGAGACAGAGCAGCTGTAACCTCAGCAGAGACTTGTTCTGTGTTAGGTTCAGGGTTCTTCTCATGGATGTGTTTGTCTTTCACATCCTCAGTGGTCTGGTCCACAATAAGTGGAGGTTCAGCAGGAGGAGACGGAGCAGCTGTAACCTCAGCAGAGACTTGTTCTGTGTTAGGTTCAGGGTTCTTGTGGATGTGGTTTTCTGTCACATCCTCAGTGGTTTGGTCCATAATAAGTAGAGGTTCAGCAGGAGGAGACGGAGCAGCTGTAACCTCAGCAGAGACTTGTTCTGTGTTAGTTTCAGGGTTCTTGTGGATGTGGTTTTCTGTCACATCCTCAGTGGTCTGGTCTGTAATGAGCAGAGGTTCAGCAGGAGGAGACGGAGCAGCTGTAACCTCAGCAGAAATTTGTTCTGTGTTAGGTTCAGGGTTCTTGTGGATGTGGTTTTCTGTCAGATGATATGGCACCTTAGGGCTCTGGGGCAGAAACATCTCAGAAATATGTGTCACTGAAACGTCGACAATTTTACTCAGGAGCACTGGTGCAAAGTTCTTGATCCTGTCAACTACGATATCGAGGGGATCTGCCTGTCTTATGTTTGTCAGGATAGCAAGGACCATGTCATCCCTAGTGGAGCAGGAGAAGGTGGCCTTATGTTCCACAGCAGTGAGAGCATTGGAGACCCGGTCCAAAACAGCCTTTGTAACCCCGATAGACATCTTGCTGAGCTTTTGGGAAGGCATATTTAGGAGGGGGCGTCTTGGCAGCACCCAGAAGCCTTGCAGAACTCTGGGAACAACCTCCAACACAACTTCTTGTGGACTGAGTAGTTTGGAGCTGGGAGGTTCCTGCTGTTTCTCTCTAAGGATCTTGGCGTAGTCTTTTGCCATGCAGACAATTTTAGGATGTCTGTAGGTGACAGCGATTAAAGTTAATTTTAAACACCTTTCAGAATATGACAGATACATTAAATGAATGCAGTAATTTATCTGTTTGTGTGTGTCAAATGTGACTTACTGAAAATTAGGAGGTATGGCATCTGGGGAGTTGAGGAGCATCCTGGCTTCAAATTCAACGTCCCTCATTTTATTGCAGATATTCACTGCCCATACCTAAAAAGAGGAAATCAAATATATATTTTATACATTGTTCATACATTGTTCATATACATTCTTAAAATCAGCAAAATTTAACTATTTACTGCAAACTATTGTGAGTCTTCAAAGGATAGATGTCTTACCAGCTTCAGAAGAGGCCTGACTTCATCCTCATCAAAACCTTCGAGTTCAAACTCCCACAGCCTTGAGAAAGAAACACAAACCAATGTTCATTTTCTACTGCTAACCTTAATTAGAGTAACATCACTGTGAAATGAGCAGTGTTCAGGGTGTAGTGGTGGACCATCTGCATGTGTCTCAGTAACTCACCTTTCTCTGAGCGTATTTCTGCTCTTCTCCACAAGGAAGTTGATCATATCCTCAGCAGTCACCTGGGATTGGATCTGGTTTTTCTGCTGGAGCTGTAGAAGCTCCATCACCAGTGCAATCTGAAAAACATAAAGGAGTTGAGTCATATTTAAGCCGAACAAGACAGAGTCTATCACAATTTACCTTGTGGCATTGGAAAGGATAGTATGTCTTACCTGAGTCTTGTAACTGCTTATATTCCAGCAGAGCTGCAGAGCACGATCATATATGGGTGTATCAAACAAAACCTGTGAAGAAAATGAGATTATATTGCTTTTAGTTTCACTACCTTTTTTAAAATACAACTGAAAGTTTCAAAAATCTAACACCAGTCAAAACACATACCCTGATCGGTCTGTAGACTCCTTTGCTTCCTTCAATAAAATCCATCGAGATGTTGTTGCTGTATCACAATACAGAACAAACGAAACCAGCGCAATGTAGAATAACAACTTTCACAAATGTACGTCCAACGATAAACTCGAGAGTGCAAACTCACGGTCGATCCTTTTGGCAAGAATGAACTGTGTGTTTGGTGTCAGGTGTTTATAGGGTCTGATGCAGAATTCTGGATTGGCAGTGTCACAGAGCAGAAGTATACTAGAACACTGGTGACACTGACTGACATTCTGCCAGGTCACCATGGAAACGCTTTTTGACTTGTAACATTGGCATGTAAACAAACCATGTACCAATCAGCTGTGTGCTCCAAATCAAACCGGAGACACAATAAGTGATGAGCACTTTGTATCTGTGCACATTTTAAATGAAATGCAGATGTTTTAATAGGGTGATATTTAGATGTGTCTTGACTGTTAATGACATGCAATGTAGCCAACACAAAGCAGGTTGTTAATCTTACCAGGAATGTCCGCTCCCACAAGCCAGTTGCCCCTGGTTTAGGGTTTTTGTACTCAAATCAGGAATTATTCTATTGTATGAATGTTCATTTCAATCAACATGAAAAATACAGCTTTTTTCAGTGATGCCGTCATACACCTTCACACACTGTTAACTCAAAATATTCAATATTCTTACTTCTATTTAATTTAATTTAATTTTTATTTTATTTTATTTCATTATTCCCCCCTTTTCCTTGCACCTGCAACCCCCGCCAGGGCTGAGGGTAAATGCTCTCAGAGGAGACAAACACAGCAGACATAGCAGTCGGCTTTATCGCAGCGTTTGCTTAAACCTCACAGCGACATACTGGGGACGCTGAAGTTACACTTGTATGCCGTCAAATCATCTGGATTTCAACAGAAATTTCATAGAAAAAGCTGATTACGAGGCAACAGGCATGAAGTGTTGCTGTCAGCTTTTCAATGTATGAAACATAAGCTTTATACCCCTGGCACAGTCTGTACTGACCTCTCATTGGCCAGCAGGTGCATGAAATGTGATACTCTTTGACAGTTTTGAGTTGTTTTGTGCTGAATCCAACTTCAGCTGAGAGCCTCATTCGGTCTTTTCACACTGGTGAAAGAACTTACACACGCCTGCAGCCTTACACACTTTACAGCTCTGCCTTTTGTTCACGTTCTCACCTTTATGCTTTGTGCATACCTGCAGGATCAGGAAGCACAAATGCTCGGAGGCAGATCAAGTGCTCAGATACATCTTGCAGACATGTAGAGTTCATTCCTACTACAGAGACTAGAACATGTCATTGGTATTAAAGGAACAGCACTAAGCTGGTTTAAATCTTATCTATCCGACAGATTCCAGTTTGTCCATGTTAATAACGACTCGTCTGTGCACACAAAGGTCAATCATGGAGTTCCACAGGGTTCTGTGCTTGGACCATTGTTGTTCTCCCTATACATGCTTCCCCCAGGCAATATTATTAGGAAGCACAACATAAATTTCCACTGCTATGCGGACGATACACAGCTATATTTATCTATAAAGCCGTAAGAAACAGATCAATTAGTCAGACTTCAGACATGTCTGACAGACATTAAGGCCTGGATGACTTATAATTTTCTGCTTCTAAATACAGACAAAACTGAGGTGATTTTGTTTGGGCCTAAACACCTCAGAGACAGGTTATCTGACCTCACAGTCACTTTGGATGGTGTTACCCTGGCCTCCAGTTCTACCGTGAGGAACCTGGGAGTCATATTTGACCAGGATATGTCCTATCAATCCCATATTAGGCAGGTCATTAGGACTGCCTTCTTTCACTTGCGCAACATAGCTAAGATTAGGAGTATCCTGTCCAAAAGTGACGCCAAAAAGCTAGTCCACGCATTTGTTACCTCAAGGCTGGACTACTGCAATTCCTTGTTGTCGGGTTGTCCGACTAGCTCACTGCGAGGCCTCCAGCTCATCCAAAATGCTGCTGCAAGGGTTCTGATGGGAATTAGCAAGAGAGATCATATTTCTCCAGTTTTAGCTTCTCTTCATCGGCTCCCTGTAAAGTCCAGAATAGATTTTAAAGTTCTTCTCCTTACCTACAAGGCCCTTAATGGCCAAGCTCCATTGTACTTCAATGAGATGCTAAGTCTCTATTACCCCAACAGATCACTTCGCTCCCAGAGTGCAGGTTTGCTTGTGGTTCCCAGAATCTCCAAAAGTAGAATGGGAGGCTGAGCCTTTAGCTATCAGGCTCCTCTCCTGTGGAACCAGCTGCCAGTCTGGGTCCGAGAGGCAGACACCCTCTCTACTTTTAAAGTAAAGCTTAAAACCTTCTTGTTCGACAAAACTTACAGCTAGCTCTAGTTACCATGTGAACTACACCCATAGTCTAAACTACCCCTCCATGCCATCCCTTAGTTATGGTGCTATAGGCCGAGGCTGCTGGGGAAGTCCCATGATGGTCTCCACACTCCTCCTCTTCCCTCTCTCTCCTCAAACTCATTTAAACCATCACAGATTAACCATTAACTCTGTGTCCTCTCTCTCCCCTAGTGCTGTGCTTGTTTCTCTCTGGTCTCTCTCTGTACCTCTCTACAGATACCTGTGGCTCCAGAGCTGAACATCTGATCTGTGGCTCCACCGACCTGCCCCGTGTCCTCTGCTGTCATTATTCTATATTGTACTTCTCTCTCTCTCTCTCTCTTTCCCCCCAACCGGCCAAGGCAGATGGCTGTCCACCTAGAGCCAGGATGTGCCCAAGGTTTCTGCCTGTTTCTCCTTGCCACTGTCACCAAGTGCTTGCTCATGGTGGAACTGTTGGGTGTAATTAATAGTAATGAGTGTGGTCTAGACCCGCTCTGTTTGTAAAGTGCCCTGAGATGACTTTTGATGTGAATTGGCGCTATATAAATAAAATTGAATTGAATTGAATTTCTGGGGAGACACACACCAAATGCAGCACGATACACAGAGTGGCCATAATGAGCTAAGGCTAACCAATTTAGCTTAATATTCATAACACAGCTGTTGTTTTAGAAGCATTGATTTCACTTTTTGGGTTTTTTTTGGTAGGCTGCTCTGAATGACAGGATGCTGCATAGTACTGGTGCATCTAAGATCCTGCTGCTGTGCAGAGCTGTTAGCTTTGACGCCTTAATCATAGCTCAGCTTTTATGAAGGCTCACAGATATTTGTTGTGAGATGATGGACCTGTAACGGTGTTGTGTCTGAACTGTGTACTGAGGCAAAATAAAAATACCGTGGCATCTAAAAATGCAGTCAGATCATGCATATAAATAAGAATATCTCTGGATTATTATAGTAACAGAGATCTGGGTGGGACAAAACAAAAGTGTCTACACAGCAGATCTACCACGTTGTGTTCATGGACTCTAATTTGTAATTTCTGGTTTAGTTTCCTGTTTAGTTGCTGCAAAATGCATAAATGCAACAATATTTTAAATAATTAATTTATTATTAAATAAAAACAAAAATTATACAACAACACAAAGATTTTGACATGACAGCTCTGCATTTCTCTCCTCTGCTCTCCACCGCCATCCAAAAACATTCTAAGGCCACAGATGAAGTCTTAGTTGGTCAGGTTCATACCGACCAAGCTGTGGATCCATCAGTTACAGGGTCTGTTCAACTTTGTGTCAAAGCTGAGTCATTCATCATTGCCTTGGATCCAGCAAACTCCTGCATAAGGTGCTTTGTCCCTCTATGTGTGCTTACGCCCTTAAAGAGTGGTTGTTCCCTCCCCACAGTCTCTACGTAAGTAAGTCTGTGCACTTCTCTGTGACTGGTCAAATGTCACTCTGTACAGTCCTCTCATCATTTTATTTTGATTTGCAGAGCGTCTATAAGATCCATGATCTCTGAAAAGTAGCCGTTCTCCTCTCCAAGAATCATTTCAGACTGGACCATTTCCTGGTACTGGTCTCTGAGAGACAGCAGGGAGCCCAGCAGGGAGCTGTCTGAGCGGTACTCCTCCACACACACAGGCGCCATCGCCAACAAGGCCCGCAGAGCCTGAAAGATAAGTGACCCACACACACACTTAGGACAAGTTCATTTGTTTAGTCAGTCTTGGTTTCTTAAAGTGTAATAGTGTTAACTCAGTATCAAAGCTGCTCATTATTTGTGTTCATTCGAAACATTTGTTGTGCTATTCCTGTTCAACATCAGAGTCAGTCCACCTTCTCTCTGTAGTCGTGCTCAGTGGACTCCAGCAGCTGTGGGACCAGACTGCACCAGCCCTTCTCCTGCAGCTCCCCCTGCAGGGACACCTTGGAGTACTGACGCACCCGCTCCTCATGGGAGGCATCCGGCACCGGGTCCAGGCCTGCCTGGGACATCAGCTCCTGGTGGAGCAGCAAAGACCAGCATTAGCATCATCGCATTCTGCACCCTCACTGAGGCCCAGGAGAACCCTGACCACCAGGCCAGGAAATGAAAATCATTCATTACTGAAAAGACTGGGTGAGGTTTCAGCTCTCAGATGCTGTACCTTCTCACTGATCATGTCATACAACATGGTGACAATGCGTGTGCGCAGGATTCCACCTCCATCTGCCCTGAACAGCTCTGATAGAACCTGCAGCCCTCCGTGGGACAGGAAGTGATGCTGGGCGTAGGGGAAGTGACGTACCAGAGAAGCCACTGCAAATAGAACCTGATAGGAGGACAGACACACATACACAAAACATGACAGCTGAATTAGATGTGTGTTTTATACACACTTACTTGGAAATGAATTGCAACATGTGTACAGTATATGGAGGTACCTTCTTTTTGACCTGGAGTGGTTGTGTTGTGGCCAGGATGGTCAGCAGCATCTGCAGGGCACCGCTCTCCACAGCCTTCACCTGGACCACAGGGTTACTGCAGGACAACAGCGCAGTTCATTATTACTAGACAAAGAGTCTGAATGAAAGAATTTAACACGGAGGTGTTTATGGGTGTAATGAAAGATGGGATTGTGTTGCATTTTGGGAAATGTAGGGTTCAACAGTTTGTTAACTCATCTGCAGGATTAAAGCTCGGGAGGTTTTCCCCTCTGCTGCCGCTGTTATGAGCCACGGTGCAGCACTAATTGACTAATAACATCAATATTCAGTAAATATTAGTGTGACACTATCATTCACTTTTTAATCCTAAACACTGAACTGTCCGTTAACTGCAGGTGGTAAATGTTAGAGCTCAGCTAACTAACTTTAACTTAACGTCGCTGCAAAATGAACACGTTTACATCCATAGTTCTAATTATTATTGTCAGTTTTTATTTCAGCTACTAAAGTAATTTTTGTGTGTGTGTATATTTCAAAAATATACACTTATTAACTGTTACAGTTTTATTTAATTTAGGATATACTCCTTACAGGTTATACAATTTTACATACCGTTTACTCTGTTTGACGTATTGGTGGTATATTTTACATTCCAATAGTTATTGAATGATTTTGTTTTCCTGAGCCACCTTCTGTTTGCATTCATTCACTGGATCATATTAGTTTGAACTTTAACCTTGAATAACAGTTTCTTTCCATCTGCTCTGGTCAGTTGTCTTCCTCAGCCAGCCTAAAGTCTGTTGTTTCCTTTACATAAACCCATTATGATAATGAGCATGTTCTGAGGGGCATGGTTTGTAGGGGGCGTGGCGTGTAGGGTCTCGCAGGGTCGCAGCTGGACCCTTCTCATCAAACATGTGCAAATGTCAGCTGCATATTAAAAGCATGTTGGTGTTTGTACCTGGACAGAGCAGATCCCAGGACAAAGGCAGAGCGCTCCTGTAATCTGAAGTCAGAGCTGTTCAGACCCTGCAGAATGAGCTGGAGACCCCCCATCGAACACAGGGTCTGAGCGTTATCCACCTAACACACACATGCACGCACACGGAGTCAGACACACATCTGTAAGCTGTCCTCCTCAGAGTCGAGTTTAATGGGTGTGTGCCGTGTTACCTGATGCACCAGATACTCCAGCTCCAGCAGGATGTTCAGCCTCTGCTCTGTGGTGGAGTTGCTGCTGTTCAGCTGCTCCAGCAGGCGCCTCATTATCTACACACACAGACACACTTCATCCAGCTCAGCTGAACACTGAAATGCTGATGGCAGTGGATTATGACATCACTTCCTGCAGCTCCTGCAGCATTTAACAGCTTGCCTGATGCAAGTTCTTACTGTTGTATGTTTCCAAGGTGGCATGGACAGAAACAGTCCAGAAAGTCACTCAGACTTGACTAGAGACTGATTTACCTGAACGTCCGTCTCCACCAGGAGGTCCAGCTGAGCCATGTCCCTCTTTAACTCCTCCAGTGGACGATACTTAGAGGCCACAGAGTCCTATAAACACACAGCAGAGGACATGCGCAGCTTAGTTTGAGTGTGGTATGTCGTTTAAAGCGCACACATTTTACAAATGACCACAGAGGACCACAATGCACCTCTGCAAATGACAACATTCACCTACACGATGTAGATGCGGTCCTGTTGCCTGCTGGTCTGTGTCTTCTCTCCCAGAGTTCATGTCCTCCTTGATCTTCTTCATGGCCCGTTTCAGCTCATCGGGACTGAAGGAGGACTGGGGCTCCTCTTTCTCCCTGCAAACACAGAATCTGACTGACCATCTGATTCACGTTTGTGAGGCTGTGAGCTCTTCGTCACTGTTGTTTCTTCATCATGTTAACTACTACTCATGTTAAATAACAACTCATTGAGGTCACTTGATCTCTGAGAGACAGCAGTTATTCTGGACCCACACCTGTGCTCCTCCGTCCAGTATTTAAGTTGCTCTTCTCCCAGCCTGACCTCCCTCTGACCCGTCTGCAGATTCAGCCTCACGTGGGAACCCGGTGGCACTGCCTGGCCTGTGCACGCACACACGCAGACACACGCAAAGTAAGTCTAAAGAAGCTATAATGGCAAAATACCAGTCTAACCTCCAGCCACCAGTACTTTACCTGGTTTGAGTGTTTGCCACTCCTCAGTCGGTTGGACCACCTCTAAATCTCCATCTTCATCTACCACCACCCCCTCATCTTCATCACCACCTGCTCCGTCTTCTCTGTCTGTGTTCTCCACCACAGTTAAGGCAGAGTCAGACTGCACATACACAGATAGACTCACCATTGCATCTCTGGGTGAACAACACAGAAAACAAAACTATCTGCTTCTAATGAGCCTGTGATTATTAAGCTGTATATGAGTAATCAACAGAGCAAAGCCATTTCAGTGAAAGCACCTACTGTAGTTATCACTCACTTTTAACTGCACAGTTGGTTAACAACGCATTACATGAGAAAAGCAGCTCACCTTATGGGCAAAAGCACTGATTATGTAACAGAGATGCAGCCACAGGAGAAAAGCCAGGGTGAAGCAGCTGAGTGAGGCTCCTCTGGAACAGCTGGATGTCAGCATCCTGGTGACTGAAACACAGGAGAGCACAGACAACACCTGAGCATCCATCACTGTCCTCACATCCCAGGGCCCCACTGACAAACCTATGAGACCTGGATCTGAGTGCTGAATGAAGGGAAATGGGCTGACGGGCCTGGTGTCTCTCACCACACCAAACTTCATTCACAAATGTGTAGTTTTAAGCTTGCCTTTTCCCTACAGGCAAAGCTACATTAAGAAAGGAAACTTTACCAGTTGGCGTTGCTTTGTGTTACTCTTTTACTGATATTTAACCTTCTCTTCTAGCATTTGCTCCTGTTTATATACATCATGACAGAGGTGTGAGATAAATAGCAGTCAGCGTGGATTCAGAATAGTGCGTATTTTGAACTAAGTTTGGCAACAGAGCCTAACGTTACCTTCCCGTGTGCTTAGCTATCAGGTTCTCTAGCTAACACAGACACAGCTAGCCGGGACATCGGGACCTGATCGGGTTAGCAAACACCGACACTCACCTGTCTCAGTGACGAAGTGATGATGCAGACAGTTAACCAGTCTGTCTCCCGTGTCTCCACTCAGTCTAATACACGTAAACACACACGGTTCCTGCACACATATGAAGGTACGCGTCGCTTTCTACTCAACTCTCATTGGTCCACGTGAAGCTTCTTCTTCTTCTCCTCTATAAATGAGTCATAGCAGCTAGCTCCAGCTCCAGTGAGCATTACTGCCATCTGCTGGTGATGGAGGTGGGCCTCCCCGGGGATATTACGTCAACCAGAGGTTATTACATGAAGTATCATAATGAGATCACATTGAAGAGCTTATATGCATGTGTTTTGTGCGTGTCTGATGTCTTCCTTATGGTAGACCCTTTTAATGCTATCTCAGCTCACTCACTGAGCATCTGTGGGATCAAATAAGGATCATGATGCAATAAGCATCCGGGAATTGAGTGAAAGTGAACAGTCTGGTGCTTTTTATAGGCTTCATCTTCAGTGAGACCCAGTCTCAGATGTTGACAACCTAAATTTAAAAATCTATATGCAGCTGGAATACCCCATACACAAACACTGAAGAACCCTTCAAACCTTGGCTAAAGTTGTTGATAGCAGTTATAGAATAGTATAGAGGTACTTTATTAATCCCCTGAGGGAAATTTGGTAAGTCATAGATAAATGTTTCATATGCCTGCTCACTGGCATTTGGAGCTACTGTCATGCAAAATAATTTATTCAATGCACATCTTCATAATGATAGATGCTTATTTTGAATCTACTGTTGCAAGAGAAGCAGAAAATTCAAGTAAACAGATAAACAAAGTGACTGACTGACTGTTGCTAAGTGTTTAATGTGATAACATATCCATATTTTGACCACACAGAGAAAATACAGTGATGTCAGTAGAAAATGGTTATTGTTAAAAATGTTTAAGGTTCAATATAGATCAGACATCACAGAATCATACATTCTTATTCTTCTTATATTTATATATTTACAGCCACATGTGTGCCAGCACATACTGAGATGAGTCCTACTGCTGAGCACACTGGTTCTCCATACTGCTGTTAGAGCTGACATGGATCATCTCCACTGTTCTTTTCTTTCTCCTCTCCTCTCTCCTGTTCTGCTGCTGGTTCTCCTCCATCTCCCTCTCTTTACCGTCAGTCACAGGCGAGCTGAGGCAGGATCACAAATGCACAATTAGTCAACATCACTTTAACAGCCTGCTCCAGACACATTTTAGTCAGTTTAACACACAACACGAAGGAGCAGGACGAGCATTAGGGCTCAACTACAGAGTAGACTGTGAACTTGGTGTTGGGCTTTGCTGACCCAGACTCCTGCACACAGACATAATGGACTGACCTGGGGTTGGGAATTACAACAGGATCATCTGCACTGATCTTCACACACTTGGCGGGCCGTGGCTCAGGTTCTGATCCTATAACACAAAGTGGTTGCATCACATCATGGGACTACTGAACACTTGGCTGTGTGTGCTGTTGTGGTCTCAGTCTTAGTGCGCATTTCCACCAATTCTCCACCTGCAAAGTCACTGACCTCCGATGCAAACGCCTTGTGTGGAGCTCACAGCCTCAGCTGTCGGAGATGTGTGTGCTTCAGGCTCTGCGGGCTTGGTGTTTGAGACATCCATCTCCATAGCAACAGCCTGCTCACCCTTGTCAAGTGTTGTCTCCTCAGAGGAGGGCATGATGTCAACAGGAAGCTTCTCTTTGTTTCTCTTCTGGATCAGATTCTTTTTTGCCACTAGAGATAAAATATAAAGGAGGCAGACGTTACAGCCACATTTATCTATGTTCTCTACAGACCCATGAACAATGTGCGGATGTGTGTCTGGGATCATTCTGGTTACTTTTTGGTTCATATTTGTGCTGAAGCTCCTCTACTCGTAGCTGCAGTTTGATCTTGTCGCCCTGAATCTGCAGCAGAGAACACAAATATACAGTAAGCAGCCCAAAGTGTTCCATCTGCGTATGGCCAACAGAGTGAATATTAATAATATTGCTGATATACCCCCACATGAAGTTGGAAGTATTTTCTAACATTACATTGTGGATCATTGTGTATGAAACACTGTGGCGTTGCCTGGCAGCCATGTTTGGATCACTTCAAACATCACCGAGCTGCAGTTCACTGTACAACAACTCTGTCCTTTACTGCTTTATAAGATGTTGCCAATAAGTGCATCACTGTGCAAAACAAAAAGGATGTAAGAACGTGATTGATGTAAATTATTACAACATTATTGAAAAAGCCTGCTCTGGCTGACGGTGGTATACGTGCTGTCAGCTGTATTCCTGCAGGAGGACACAATGAGAGCTGTTACCTGTTTGAGCAGCCGCTCGGATGAGAAGAGTTTCCTCTCCAGTTCCAAAGCTCTCTGACTCTCTGACAAAGATTTCATCCTCTGCAGGGAAAGCTCATCTCCGAGACGCTCTGCATCCTTACTGAAGAGACACACACACACACACACACACACACAGATATGCATAATTTGTGGAAGTTTATGAAAAATATATATCTCACTACAGACGTCCTGTACCTTGAAATATACTTGGCAGCTATACATGTGATTTGTGCTACATTACAGCTAAACCACAAAGTAACAAACAACAAACAAACTGTTGGACTCAGTGATGTATCGCACTGCCCACATGACTAGCGAGACATGAGGAGGCGGGACAACTCACACAGTGTTGTTCAGCTTCATTTTGAGAAGGTCAGTGTAGTAAGTTTCATCCTGGCCGTCAGCACTTTCTCCTGGAGCAGGATTCGCTGGCTGAGACTTCAGCATCATCTACACACACACAAACACCATTACTCTTTGTTGTACATTGTTTGCACTTTATGTGAGAGTTGTAGGTGAAACACTTACCTCCACCTTCTCCAGTCTCTGGAGCTTTGTCATTAGATTTTGGATCTCTCCGTTTTTCTCTGACAGCATGGACTGGAGCCTCTCCAGCTGAGCGGGATCAGCCCTGGAGCCCTGCAGCTGCATCAGTGTGGCTATCTGGATCTGCACAGCACAACATGCACAACTTTGCTGTCATTCGACATACGGACAAACAACAGCGCATTAGTCCAGGTAACCTCCACACTCCACGGTACCTTCATGCGCTGCAGCTGCTGTTTGCTGAAGGCGTGTTGTTTCTGCAGTGACTGATACTGGACCTTCATACTGATGAGCTGCCTCTCCATCTCAGCACGCTTATCCTCCAACTGCAAACAGAAAGTAACGTTATGCATTTAATCTAAAAAGTTTTACTTGGATGCCAAATATTTGGGTGCATAATGATGTTCTTGACTTCATAACAGAAGAATTATACAACAGTTTCAGTCATGTAGTGTTTGCACAGGAGCTCAGTCTGGTTTTAACCTCAGCAAACAGGGAGTTTCCCTTGCTGTTGGGATCCTGGGCCTCCTGCAGAACCTGGTCCAACTGGATCTGGAGGTCTCTGTTTGCCTCACGCGATTTCTAGCGAGAGACGCAGACACGCAAAGACATATAGCATGAATATATATACAGACAGAGAGTTTTATGTAATCAGTCTGTTTTCTTCATCAAACTCATTTCTGAAACCATCACATGGAATCCTGTTGGGGATCTGAGGAACCTGCTCTCTGGACCACGTATACAAGTTACCAGATTTCTCACCTGCTTTGCATGTGCAGGACAAAGACTCTGCACTGCTGCATGAAGGAGAGATCACTTCTTTACTCTAAATGATTCTAAATGTTCTAAAAGTACAGACACAGAACATTTGACCATCTGTCACATTCACACTGTGAGGAGAGAGCTCTATATGAGTCAAATGTGCTGACTGTGCAGAACTACATCAGGCCAAGCGTCTTGCTCTGGGGCAAGAGGTGGAGGCTCAGAAACTGGAATACTTTGGTCTCTGTGAACCTGCAGGAATGCCTCTTCAGCCTGTAATGGTGTGCAGTGATGGCCAGTGATTGAGTTACTGGGCTGTTACTGGGCTTATCCAAGCCTTTAACTGTAGTGTGGTGGTTTGGTGTGTTTACCTCCAGTGCATTAAACCAGGAAACAGCCTCCTTCTCTCTCTCCTCTTTCTCCTCTGTGATTCGCTCCAGGTGGCGCTGCAGGCTGCTGTTGGTCAGCTCCAGCTGCTGCTCTCTGTACTGAGATTCCTGCAGTGTCTGCTCCAACTCCACCTGGTTACACAAAATCCATCCACCTGACTTCCTGAATTCTCACTGCATAACAGCAGCTGGACACAACAGAGACAATGGCTGCTGGGAGTTTCCTGTGCTCCCCCTCACCTTAATGTTCTCCAGCTCCATGATCTTCATCTGCACCTCCATCATCTCAGATGTCATGGAGCTCTGGGTGTGTTCGTTCAGAGCCCGCAGCTCCTCTATCTTGTTATTCAGAGTCCCAGTCTGCACCTCAAGTTTGTGTTTCAGCTGCTTCTCATTCAGCTGCAATTCCTCCAGAGCCGACTGCAACCTCAGCATCTGAGACAAAATACAGGAGGACGCATCTGCTGTTACTGTATGGACTCAACCACCTACACGCACATGTTTAATAGATTCTTGAGCACTTAAAGTTGCCCAAATAGCTGATTAAGAGGTGTTTGGTACTTGACAGTGAATGATGAATTTGAATCATTGTGTTTTTCATTCATTTTAAATATCATACAAACATGGTTGAACCTAGCAGCAGTGCTGTGGTCTGCAGAGTCATGTACAGTTTGGGTCTCATGGTCACAGAAGTAGAGACTTCCGTGAGAGACAAAGAGACAAAGATACTACACAAGGTTACAGGACTCACAGTCATGAACCATCCCAATGATTTAGAGTCATAGTTAATATTACATTAGTAACATATATATTATATATTAATGTCAATCCATTTTAATGAAGTTATTTGTTTAACATAGCAGTGCTCTGAGTTCTTTTGCCTTGTCAGCTCACAAATTCACTTTATCCGGCTCAACTGAGCTCTTCCATGTGTTTTTCCTATGATAATCCATCAAAACGTCCACAGGGAAAACTGCCTTTAATGAGGTTAAACTAGGCTGTTGCACCTTGTTGTTGAGCTCATTGAGGGCTGTGCTATGGCTCCTCTCCAGATGTGCCTGTTGTTCCTGAAGCTGCTGTCTCTGCTGGTTCTTCAAACAGTCGAAGTCTGACTGCAGAGACTCAAGCATGCGAGTCTTTAACTCCACTTCCTTCTGCAAGGAGTACTTGTCTTGCTCCAGCACCTGACACACACACACACACACACACACACAGAGAAAACTGTAGTTTGAGACATTGGCCCAGTTACTCAGAGTAATCCGCAGACCTCACTGTATACAGATCTCCATAGGTGCCCGACACTCCAAGCATTTCACCTGCATATGCACGTGAAAATCAAAGTATGCATGCATTTATGAAATATGATCTCATGAGAGACTGTAGCTGACAGCCCTGCTTTCATACTTTGTACAGGAGAAAAAGGTGTAAAGGTGTGTATTTGAATAGTGATATTAATAAAAAAGTTATAGCCTATACATATAAACAATCTGGAAACATATAACTAAAAGCATGGCTAGTGTTATCTGTCACAGCAAAACATGTTTTTGGGACTTGGTGAGGGTGACCCTGTGCAGTGTCACACCTCAAGTGCGTTGGTCATCTCCACTCTCTGCTCATCCAGCCTGTTCTGCAGTTCCATCTGCTGGTTGAGGAGATCCAGGCCAGCCTGGGCAGCCTGATGGACCTGCTCCTCCCTCTCCCTCAGCTGGCTCTTCAGCCGCTCTATCTCCTCTTCTGCTGCCATCTGGAAACAGGATGAATGGAGGGATTTGTAATATTTTGAGCAGACTTCCACTTTTGGACGGATGTTACACAACAACTCCTTCAGTGTTAGTTTTATTTGGTCATTTACAGCAGTTTCTGTCTGTTAAGTGTTAATTACTGTAAACATAATCTCTCAGACTCAGATCTTGACGTTATGCGCTAGCAGTTTAACGCTATGTTAATTATGTGGAGTTCTGATATTAGCAGTTTAAACAGCTGACAAAAACACGTTTGGTCACAGTACTCCAAACTAATACAGAGCATGTGTAACTGACAACGGATGGTTTAACCTTAAGTTTGATCAAAAACAAGTAGTTTACGAACGCTAACGTCTTTAACGTTACGCTGTCCAACTACCTTCTATAACAGTGGCGTAGCCTGATGTAGTTAGCTAGCTAACTGTAACGTTACTTTCCCAACTTGTTTTTCATCAAATTAAACTATTTCCTGAGGAGAGCGACTGAGAAACTTTAAACACAATTTATCAAGCTGGTATCACTGGTAGCAACAAGTAAACACAATATAATGGTCACGCTAAGATGTAAACACTTAATTACCTTTGGTCACCGGTCAGTAGTCTGTCAAACCGCCACCGTTTGAATTCAGCTCTCGAGAACTATCGCGACACGACAACGAGAGTTGCGCCTGATTGGTCAGGAAGGGGCTGTTGAGTCAGAGAAGTGAGAACCAGGGACTGTGGTTACCGATGTGCCGGCGCCCCCTCATGGTTAGGAAACTTTGACACAGGAACCTTCCGTTAGTGAGCCTGGGCACTACGACACCTCTGATTTTAATAGTTTAATACAGGTACTACAAGCAAGCCCGTTTTCATACTTCCAGTATGATAGTATATATTTTTCCATATTTTATTGTCAACTCTTTATTTTTTTCTCATTATCCCACTGTGTTTCTTGTGTGGTTCTCTTCATTTCACCTAAGCTGTGTCACAATGCACTGAAACACTGATCATCCTCCCATCTCTGGTTCCCAGCTGGAGTACTTCAGACATTTCTGTAGTGCAAAAGGATTGTCAGGCATTTTGACACCTGGCCAGCAGAAACATACACACCCATAAACACCGTCACCACACTTTGTATAACATGCACATGGAGCACAACTGGTAGCATCACTTAAATTTAATTAAAATGTCATCACATTCGTTTTTCATGTATTACACTCTATCCAACTGTCCATATAGCTTCCATCAGATTTATCCTTGATTCTCGCTGCTAAATGACTATCAGGTCATTCACCAGTCGTCATGCTCATCATGTCATCACACTCACTCTGAACAGAAACAAACAAATGTCTCCTCCAGTTTGGTCAACAGATGCTTTTCCTGATGTGTTTTTACAGAACAATTTGAAACAAATAGTGTTAATATTGTCATCTGTGAGGAATCGTACATCTAGAACAACCTACTCAACATTGCTATGGTTTCATATTTACAGTAAACAGTTTGTGTGTTCCTCTCAAGCTGCAGCAATGGAGGCATCATCCAGCTGTCGACCCTGAGGCTGAGGACAAAGGAAAAGATGTTTATGAACAATTAATATCTTTAAATTCAGAGAAGAAGGACTGCTAACTCAGTGGTACAAATGCATTTCTGTCACTGCGTTACCTTGACAAAGATCCTTTGGGGCAGGAAGCGTCTCAGTATGTGTGTGTTGGTGGTCGGGCAGCGCGGCAGACTGATGTTGAGCTGTGGTAGTGTTTGGTAACCAGCCATCAGAGGGTAAAAGTTGTACAGCATCTGCTGCTCTGAGCCGGGAAGGATCCGCAGACGCACCTGATCAGGATAATGCGGGAAAAGCGTGGATTTTGCATCACACACATAAATGCACACAACTAAATGAACTGCCTGCACTGGGTGGCTATACACACCAGACACTTCCCCACACATCTGCTGGTCTGAAAGCTGTGGATCCCACACAGACCAAGACCACCTGTCTCGATCTGCTTCAAAGTAAGCTCTGGTATGGTTCTGTCACATGAGCGTGAATTCAAAAGATAAGCTGCTTTGGCATCCAACAGCTGATCATCAAGGAAGCAGTCTGTTGAAGGCTCTATCAGACAGTATGTACATATATGGAACAACTGTGTCATTTGGTAACCATGGTAATGCATGTGTAAGTGGTGGGGTTTTGTGTTCTTGTTCTCCTAACAACAGTCATCAGTGTGGGCACAAAGCAGACGTCTATGCCCCATTTCTTCTTTGGTTCAGTTTCGACAGATGCATTCCAGAAACTCTTTTGATAACTTTGACCCTGCTGATAGAAACATAGCCACGCTGCCTTTCATTTGCCTGATCTTTATCTAAATGTCAGCGCAGGTGTACCTGTTTGAGCCCAGAGAACATGAAGGCATCGGAGGGTTCAACAGCCATCTCCACCTCCTGCACCAGAGCTGTTCTGTTCTCTATGTGGTAACGAACTGATAGAGACTCTCTGACTCGGCCAAACGACGGCAAATCTACACCAGAACAAAGACACGTAGGAATAAAATGAGCATGTGCAACACAACTGAATGTAATCAGTTAAAATTCATCAGGGAATGAATGACTGGGATAATGTTTGTGCGTGTTCAATGGACTGACCAGCGTGGATGTAGAGGGGGACAGACTCCAGGATGACATGAGGTAGAGTGACTGTAGTCTGGATGAGGGGACTGTCTGCACTGGAGGACTTTCTGTGCAACACAGTAAAAATCAGAGTTTAGAGCTTCTGCAGCCTGTTCAAAGACACCGATCACACAGCAACATCCTCTTCAACTGTCTGTGTGTGTTTGTGCACATACCTCCTCCATGATATGAGGTACTGTCCTGTAGCCACGGTGCTATTGCTGTTGGTCTGTGGTGGACACCGGAGACAGAAACACTCACTGGCACACTCTCCTGTCTGCAGAACCACTGGTCACACACACATAACATGTTTTAGTCCTGGTTATCTGAAAGAAGTCTTTCACAACAACTATTCAAACTACCCAGGTACCTTCCTGCAGCTGAGACTGGAGCTGGGGCGTGTTGCTGGTCATAGTAAGCAGCTGCAGAGAGGAGGAGGCCAGCAGGAGAGGCCAGGGAGACGACGACAGGATGTCTGTCATCAACAGGAAGGGGATGTCCACCGCTACCCGGTCCAATGGCTCAAACTAAACACACAGAGGCACAGATAATGATTAGAATCAAAATAAGAATCATTCACAGGCAGCAACCTGTGCTGGAATGCTGCTTTGTTAATAAACCCAATCAACATCAGCTACCTTGGTGGACACAAACTTGGCAGACACCTCAAATGGAACCACTGTCTCTATGGTAACCGTCTCATCCTGGAAGACAACAGAACAAGAGTGAGGCAGATGAGGGGAATAATTGGTGCTGCAGCTGGAAATGAAAGATGCTCTGCACCACAGGAAAGCTCTCAGCGTGCTGACTGTCGGCTGTGTCTGCGGGGCACACGGGCGTCTTTACCTTGTGACATTTGCAGACAATCTGCCGTCCTTCCACCGTGGTGTCAATGCTGTAGGCCACATGGAACAGGAAGACCCTCGGTCCAGTTGACACACACTTCACATATACACATTTCTCCAGCTGGAGACAAACACACACACAGACACAAATGCTGGAGTAAGCAATTTTCACAAAGCAGAAGATGTTTTGTCATGCAGGCTTCAGGAAATCAGCAACATCGTTCTCTTTGAATGTGCGTTTACCTTTTCGCCTGGTTTCAGATCTCCTAGAGGGATGTCAGGGAGCAGGGCGGGTGCAGTGTCGTCACACACCTTTGAGCCATCGAGAGCCACGTGTGTGGTCTGCCCAAGATTGGCGTCCTGCCCTGGATAGACCAATCACAGACAAACACAAAACCATTTACGGTACACTGCTGTTGTGCCATCCATTTGTAATAAGATGTGTTGAGGGGATTGTTGTCAGTCTAATGTCTGTGTGTTCAGCGCAGAGCTGGAGTCAAGACGTGACTAGCCTAGCAAACTATTTGTGGTATTAGTGGCATCAGTGTACCTGGTTTGAGCCCCGCTGTCAGTTTGACATCCTTTGCCACACCCTCCTCCTGTGATTGGACAGTGAGGCTGATGCAGTACATTTCATTGTTAAGTGCAGGAGGCTGGTGGCTCAGCTGAACAGAGATCTTTGGGACCCTGGAGATGATCCTAAACAACAAGCAGGGACAAACTAAACAAGAACAACTAAACACTTCACACGCATGTCCATGCAGGAAATGACAGATCTAAATAACTCCAGGATCCAAACATAGCCTTACATGGTACTGTGCTGCATGGTCAGGCTGTCCCAGTCCAGCTCTTGATGCGCATCCACGTTGCGACCCCATCGCCGTGATGACCTGCTAGCCTGCAAGGCTTCATGGGTAGAGGCCGCATCCCCACCGGCTCCTCTCCAGCTCACGAATACACAGCGGCCACGGTCACTGCCCAGCATCACCTCAATGCCAGTCATCTGAGAGTGCATAACCAGGAACACACACAGTCAGCAACGATCTTTCTCTCTCACATACACAGACATACGTGCGCGCGCACACACACACACACACACACACACACACACAGTCTCACCTCTATCTTCTTGCCGACATCTTCAGTCTTCGCCACAAAGCTGAAGGTGTAGCATTTGGTTTTTCCCAGCAACAAGCTCATACTCTCCTGACCAGAGGACTCCACCACACACCACTGGTTGTATTCCTGCACACACACAAATGTTGTCATTTCAAGAAAAAGCTGAGCACTGCTTTTAATACCCAGGTCTGTGCTGGGTCAGGTACAAAGTTATTCCTGGTTGTTCAATACTGGGACATGCTGTGACTCTGTGGACTGTGCAGAAACCAGCAGCAGCCGTCACCACCTCTAACTGCTTGCTCTGCTGTGGAGAAGACGTGTCTTCTGTCTTCTGTCACATTTGTGTGGTTACCTGGTTACTAAGGCTGACGGCCAGCTTGTTGAACGCTACAGGATGAGGACAGTCAGCCCGGAGGAAAACCTGGAGCTGAATGGGCTGGTCCACATGGAAACTGGGAGACTGGAACTTGGCCTTGCACTGAACTGGAGACAGAGAGAAACTCAGAAACATCCTCAAATATAAAACAATAACAGACGGGAGTCACACGGAACATTAAGCTAGATGGAAACAGCACAGAGATACATAGAGATACATTACTAGCTTCATCCTGGAAGCCTGAAATGTTTAAATCAGGAGAAGAAATGATCCATGGTTCCAGTTTCATAACATTATATTTATCTGAAACCCAGTAACGATTCCTCTTCTTGCTTTTTATTCCATCATAGAGCACTGCTGCACCCATTATTTACGAGTGTGAGCTGTCCCACTGAGTGGATCCATGTGTTTGACTCACTGAATGGGATGTAGTCCTGCACCTCTACAGTCAGCTCATTTGATCCAGCCAAGGCCATGCGGTCGCTCCACAGCAACCTGGCTGCGCTCGCAGATGATGGATCACACTCCGGCTCAGCGTCAGGGATCTCATTCTGGAAACGGACAGACAACCAGAACGTGCACACATGACTCAGCGTGAATGGTGTGAGACCCGGCTGACCTGTGGAGCAGCTGGGTGAGTTTCTTTAAAAGGTCCTTGGACTCCTCCTACTCACCATTAGGACTTTGATGAGATTCTTCTCAATCCTCGACTTCTGATCCTCCTTCAAGGTTGAAGCTACAAGACAAGACGACATATTCCACTGTATATTACAATATTATTCAATTATTTTACTTTGTGCTGAATGCTGTATTTTGAGAATGATAATTAGTTTTCAGGTCCATTTTGTGGCAGATTGATTGCTACTAAGTTCCCAACCTGCTGGCACGAGCCTGTAGACAGGGACAGTTAATGCTAAGGGCAGATGAGAAGTCACTGTTCTATGATCTGATCATGTTAATTGGGATTTTCAGTCATACTGCTGCATATCAATTATATACTTGTCAAAAAACAAAAAATTGAATCAGCCATGTTAGAATGGTACAATGCAACACCAGTGCAACTGGGTAATAACATTAAGTCATGTATACTCATGGCCACAGCTGTAAAAGACAAACTTTCAAACTGGAAAGCTCCATCAGCTCCATCGCAGCACTGAGTTACTCCCAGTGGCCCAGCCTGACCTCCCTGCTTACCTCTGCCCAGCAGCTCCATGCAGTATATGATGTAGTCTTTAACACTGGCCATCAGATAAGCGCAGCGCAGAGCTGTGGTCAGTATGGCTGTCAGGAGGCCCCACCATCGCTCTGTGCGATAGTCGCACATCACGTAGTCCAACAGCCTGATAACACAAACACAAACACACACACACACTGAGATACTGACAAACAGAGAGTAAGGACATAATCACCTGTATACAGTCCATCATCTGGCTGCACTGATCTGAACGTTTCTACTTTTTCTTTTTTACAAGCCCAGCATATGCTTTGACTTACTTCAGGGCCTTGGTGTAGTCTTTAGCGTGGTAGTACTCCTCTCCCATCTGCACCACTGTGAAGAGAGAAGGGCGTAAACACTGAGTGTGACGAGGTTAAAGCACAACAGAGAGCAAATAAAACATTAAGTGCAACAGTTAATGGTCCAGCAGACACCGGGACAATCAAATGTAATGACTTCCCAATAATCATGATGCGAACGATCTGCTGGAACCCACTGTGGATCAACTGGAAATACTCCAAGACAGCACAGTGATACTCACTGAGGTGACTCTTCATTCGGGGGCACTTGTACTTCTTAAACTGGGCCACGGCGTTACTGAGGAGAGCTATTATCAGCTCCTGTAGGGTCAGACACAGAAAGAAGCACTGATCCAGCAGTACAGCACAACCTGAGAGCAGTACAGGCCCAGCACTCTGAGGTGTTTGAACGACTGGGCTGTGATGACAAACAATTGATATGTAATCACAAGCTGCATGTTTCTGTGTGTTCTATGAGCTTCAAACAGCTGGTTACAGGAAATTACTAACAGTGCAATAGCAACAACTTTAATGAAGTTGAAACAGTGAGGTACAATATAGCTCATCTGTGTGTGTGTGTGTGTGTTCTTACAGAATGTGGTACGTCTCTCTCTTTAATCTGCAGGGCCAGAATCCCTGCCTTCTCCTTCTCTGCATCTGGAGGATCTATACCTGGAGGGACAATGATAGAAATGTCTGGGTAAAGCAGGACCTAGCATCCTGTCAGGGGACGCAGATGTATGTCAACCAGCACTTTTTACTTCAGAGGTTAGACAAACTGTGTGTGTGTGAACGTACTCTGGTGTCCTTGTCTCCAGGGTCTCTGGCCATAGAAGTCCAGGCCCCCACTCTGGGTTTCCAGTGGTTCGGGGGAAGGATACGTTGCTCCAGCCTAGATCAACCAACCCATCAAAGTTAAGCATAAACTGGTGTTATATGGCTAAGATACACCTGAATGATTTAGATGACAGGTGGTGAATATGATTTGTGAAGTAAAGACACTGCTGCAGCACTTTTACTACAAAGAAAACTGTAGTCTAGCATTAGCATTGGAGCTATTTTTGTCACAGCAGTGAGACAGCGGCATCGTGTCTCCCCCCTCCCTCTGACAGCTGGCACCTTCAACTGTCACCATTGGGATCAAGTGTTAACCTTTTACATTCCCAACCTGGTCTGACAAAACAAGTCCTATAAGCAACTTGTTCTAATATAACACAGGAAAGGTGGTGACAGCCGCTGCAGCGTCGTGGTGGTGACAGCAGCTGTAGTGTCGTCGTGGTGACAACAGCTGTAGTGTCATCACCTGACAGAGCTGCTGTGCCTGTTGCTTCCTGTCCTGGCTGTAACAGGCCGCCTGCTGGTAGTAGAAACCGGGGTTCTGGGTCTGGATGGCGGTCAGACCCAACTTTATGGCCTCATCAAACAGCTCGCCAAACGACTGGAATCTGCCGGGCAGCACAGACACATGGACAGTTGGGGTGTGAGGTCATGGTATATGGCATCATACAGCAGATACATGAGATTAGCTCTGAGAACAAACAGAACAAGGCTGACGGTTTATCAGTTGTTCATCATAGTTTAATAGAATAAAGAGCTTTTTAATTTAATTTTAAGATTTGTGATTAATGTGTTCCTCACTAAGCTGTGTGATTTTATGTGTTCTGTGCATGAACAGCGTGTGTCTCACTGTTTAGACATCCATGCTGCATGCTCGAAGGCCAGTTCAGCACTGCCGATCTTCTTCTTACACAGATCAATGTGCTTCCTGAACTGGGCTATAGCATCCAGTGGAGTGTTATGCTGGAAACACAAACGACAGATCTGAAGAGACAAAAAGGGTGAGGGTGAGAGACACGAAGGGCTCTGACTGAGGTGTGTGTGAGTGTGTTTTAGGCTGCCTAAATGTTGACGTGAATCATCAGCCCAGGAAAACTACAACAGCTCTGCCAGCAGGAGGGACGATCTGTGGGTTTTACACACACTGTTTACTTCTCTGTGTGGGAATTGGATCATTTGACAACATGATGATGAGCAAAGGCATTCATCAGAATGTTAGAGGTAAAATCGTGGCTTTGGTGTGGTGCTGAACTGTTACTGTCTGGAATAATGAATCATGGATTAGGTGTACTGAACACAAAGCTTCCATGTTAATGCTGTGTCTGAAGAGATGGAATAAATCAAAAAGACAAGGATTTGGTCTTAACTTGTGACTCAGAGTCAAGGTGGAAATTTCAGGTTCAGTTAAACTGCAGGCACACACTGTATAAAAAGGTCGACGACACCACAGCGCCCTATATGTAGGTGTTTGGATTACTCTATATGTAGGTCACTTTGAGTAAAAGCATCAGCCAAATGAAACTGTTGATTTGTAGCTCCCTGACAAGCCAAAACATTTGGACTGCCCCCTGGTGGCTGGCTGAAGTATACATACAGTATAAACCACAACCCCTCTACATTAACCGAGGAGAGATGAGACAAACCAAAAACATCATAAGTAGTACACATAAAATCTATATTTTTCACACATTAATGTAGAGTTAGTCAAAAGAAGACTTATACCTTATAGTTGATGAACCCAGCCATAGTTTTGATCTCCAGCATGTTGGTCTCGTGCGCTCTGAGCTCATGAACTAGACTGTACGCAGTTTTGTAGTACCTGCAGACACAGACAGACTCACTGAATGAGAAACATGGGAAATCACAGTGGTTCACACGCGTCTCAACTTGAATTACATTCACCAAATCACAACAGAGGTTATCTCAGGGCACTTTACACTGAGAGCAGGTATTAATAACACCCAACAGCTTCCACTGTGCTCAGATGCTTGGGCAGGATGCTACCCATTTGTTTGTTTGCTTTTAATTTGACATTTGCCCAAAAAACACAAGAACTCTGAACAGAATGTCTGATGGCACAGCAGTAGCGTGGTAGGCTCTGTCCCCTGTCTGTGCCCTGTAACAATGAGTAACAGCATCAATATTCCCAGACACTCTTAAAGCCTCTCAGTTTACTACTGAAAACATGTTGCCTGAGTTTCCTTCAACCAGCTGATGGAAAAAACACTGCAGTTGAAAATATTCCCTTCATCTAGTCAAGCGGCAAAGAAGGTGTCGTTTCATCCAGTTTGACTGCAGGTTCAGACTTACTTTAGAGCGTTCTGCGTGTCCTGCTTCAGCTCGCTGAAGAAGGCGATTTTAAACTGGTGCCTGACAAACAGCAGCTGGGAACACAGTCAGAGAAGAGAGGGAGGACAGTGTGAGGAGCGGGCATTTAAAGAGGACTTCAGGGCCACTGTCAGCTTTCCCTCAGGTTCATCTTCCATCCCAAGCAGCTTTACATAACAGTGACTGAGTGTGTGTGTGTGTGTGTGTGTGTGTGTGTGTGTGCAAGTGTGTGTGCAAGTGTGTCTTCGTACCTGATGTGTTGTCTTGTTGAGGAACTCTTTATGCGATTTGACTCGACGGATCTCAGTGTAGTAGTACGTTTGAGCATGTTCATAAAAAGCATTCTCCAACCTACAGAGTCACAGGGAAGAAGACGGTCATCAGGCGGAGTTTGCACGAGATTTCAACATATTTATGTTTGTAACTGCTAGAACGACATTGGGCTGAGCCACAGTGTGAAGACTGCACCATCAAAACCTCGCACTTCAATAGCTGACTAACTGTGAACGCATTTCCAACACCTATCCATATATTTATCACCATATCACAAATGTGTGCAAATGACAAACCAATAAGTTCATTTACACAATGAATATATTCCACTGCTGTGCATTAGATTACACTGAAGAACCATTAGGACCATTGGCAGTTCATAGTTTGCAAGATATGAATGTCAAGTTATATATCAGTGTAACAATGCAGTGCTGGTAATTACCGTATAATGTAGCCCACTAAGTGGTCGGTGTGTGGCAATACGAAGAGACTCTTGCCCGACAGATCGCAGGCATTGCAGAGAGCTGACGCCCTCTCTGATGCTACCAGGTCCTCTCCTGTGCAGACGAGAAGGTACATGATGTTATGGCAGATGAAGGAAAATGGAAACAGACAGAGCAGACTGCTATGGTTGAACAGTGGGAACTGTAGACACGCAGACAAAGTTACATGCGCAGGATATGACATGTGTACAACCTAATATGACTCAGTGGTGACCTTTACCTGGAGGTAGAGGAGTTTTCTTCTGGATTAAAACCACAGCCACCTTTGTGTTCCTGCCCTGAAGACTGGTTCTAAAGAGAGCACAGAGGACTGCAGGTGAAGTTCACTGTTCCTCTGCATGTAGAACAGACTCATGCATATACAGTATGTATACAGTTTGGTTAAATGACTGAACCCGAATCTACCTTCTCTCTCATTGTTAGTTATCCTCTCTGAAGACAGATATAATGTACGCTTACCTGACTATCTCCACTTTAGTCGCACACTCAGACTGCTTCTCTTTCCACTGTGGGTCGTCCCAGTCCAGCTCATAGAAGAGAACAACCAGAGCTGGGACCAGGTTCAGATGTTTGTTCATCCAGCCTGTTTTCAGGATGCCTTTCGGGATGTACCACTCGTAGGATGTACGCTACGCATTAAGACAAGGAGGATAAACCGTTTTTAGAGAAACTGACATTTCATCTCTTTTGTTTTCGTTATTGCTTCTGTTAATGAACCTGATTTCTCTTTCCGCTGCTCACCTTAGAGCGACATTTGGGGTACTCGTGGTCTCCTGGGAGGACTTTGAAAGAGATAGGAACTCTGTCAGCTCGCCTGTTGGCGCAGAAGGCATCCCAGATGGCCCTGTGCACGGCATTGTACACCACATCCAGACCAGTTAGGGCCACAAAGGCCATTGGCCGACAACATAGCTCCGGAGGAAGCTCCCACTGGGAACCTGCCATCATGATAGTTCAGCAGTGGATATACCTACACAAGACAGAGCATCATCACTGCAACAGAAACACAGCTGATATTCATATATTTTCTAAGATTTTCGTTCTGCCCACAAGACCTTGTGTAGGTTATATATGTATTTGTGGTTTGCAGTAATGCTTTGACAGTTTTGAACCAATTCACTAATGTGTCTTCAGGACAAAACAGTTTAAAATGAATATCTTGACATACAAATAATAACACCGTGCAGGAAAACAACGGGAAATGAAAACAGAAAACTCTTATCGGGCCTCCAGACACGGACAACAGAGCCTTTGTAGGTAACGATAGTTAGTTGCAAGTCACAAGACTCGAAGGTTAGCACTGGCTAAGCAAAGTCGAGCTAAGTAGCTGCTAACAGAGACAGGTCAGTTGTTTACATCCTACAGACGGGGGGGTCCAATGTTTAAACCCTGACAGGATTTCACAGAATAATCTGGTTTACCTGCAGAAACAGGGTGACACATTCTATTTTTTTTCTAGCCAAGTAAATACATCAACACAGAAACCGTTAAGACGAAAGCGGAAGTGAGATTAGCAAACTCAGCTAACGCTATTAGCATTGCTGCTGTCCTGTTTGCATCATCAATAAACCATTATAGAAACAAATAGTTATTTGAGCTACGGGTTAATTAAACAACGACATACCTCGGTTGCATCACTTCCACTGAACTGGTGAAGGTTTTAAGTACAGCTAACTTTGATGAGTTAGCTAGCGGAACTGCATAGGCAGCCAGAAGACCAGTGGGATGTGTATCAAGGTTAACAGTTAGCTGTGCTAGTGGGCGAGGTTGCAGGTTTAACTTGCAAATAACTAGCAGTGCACTTTTAACTTCAGGCTGCCAGACTCCGTTTTCACCGAGTCTCAGAGCGGGTCATCATCCGACAGATGCTCATCGATGTGCCAAAGTCTACAGAAGCTGAAATTAACAGCTAATTTGGCAGCTGTTGCCGAAGCAACAACATACTAGCTAGTTAGCTTCCAGTGGCAGAACTTGAACTGCACTTCCGGTTCGACTTTTCGAAATAAAAGTTCTACCTCGAAGACTACAGTATTTACGAATGACTGCACAGATGATTTTTAACATTCAAATAAAGAAAAAAAAAGAAAAAAAATTGTGACAGTAATGATGATAACAATAACACACAGCACTCTAAAGCAATAAGGTTATGATAACCCGCATATGCGTTACAGTAAAAACAAACTTAGATTTAGAGCATAAAGCATGGTTATAGACAAAGCTTTAAAGGAGATACGACAGTAAAATACAATACACACTACAATTCAGGTGCTGCAGGTCTCCCACATAATGTTCTGTGCAGGGATAAGTGACAGAGACCTGCTGAACAGGATCAAAGTGATTTAACAACAAAAGTAGCAATCTATCAAGATTGCTTCAATAAATAAACGTTGACAAAAAGTGGCAGGTGAAAAAGGAGTGGAGTGAGTCAGAATGGGAATTTGATTAGTAAATGCAAAACAAGCTAAATTGATTGTAGTAAAAGCAAATGCATCTTGAATCTGTAAAATTGTGTAACATTAATAATCTCACAGTTTTGTGTATGTGAGAACGTGCATGTCGATCTGAACCCTATGAGTAGTTACACAGTAGAATAGACATAGACTACACACTGGAATACAAAGGATGCAGTGAGCTGGCATGACCACACGGTAGCGACAGATTCAAGCCAAAGCTTTTCAATAGCTCCTCTGATACGCTGGTATCTAAATGTGGTGATTTGTTGGCTCAACCAGTCAGTTTCCCCTGTGCACCACTGAGATAATGTGCATTCAGTCACTGACCGCATCAGTAATATACCAATCATGATTATTATTAGCATACAAACATATAGGGATAGTTTAGAGAAAAGATACCTCGCCCCTACGTGGTTTTTAGTTTTCCTTATCAATTTATGGGGAAAAGTCCAGTGAGGATCTGATTATAAATTTTTCTAAGACAATTAATAATTATTAGTCAATTAATCACCAATTAATTACCTGATTCACACAATTATTATTATTATTATTAGTAGTAGTAGTAGTATGCATGTTGGATGCTTAATTTAAATAATAGATGCATTGTAAAATAGTGTGCAGACTGGATACACTTGGGCGGTAGGAGGGAGAAGCTATAAATAAAACCGACAGGCACAGCATATTTCAGTCAATGTGAAGCTATGTGGAGCTCAGCTGACCCTCTCTGGTTTGACAAAGGTTAAATTCAAACTCGCAGCAGGAGTAGCCCATGGCGCAGACTGACAGATGCCTCCCAGCTTCCTGTTATCCTGCCCTCCACAGCAGACAGGCGCATCCTCCTGCTCCGGCCAGAGGACACGGAGTAGTCTGCAGCCATGGGACAGCATCTCAGCAGCAAGAACAGCAGAGAGGACCGGGCTGCGTCCCTGCCTGACTGAAGGTGAATATCCCTGATAGATGTCTCTGTTTTGTGGTGCCAGGGGACCTGCAGTCTTAATATACGGGCTAATTAAGTATTTAACCTTCAGGATGCAGATAAGGTCTCATTGTGCGCTCAGTGAAAAGCCTGCTTTCCTTTGGATGATCGCATTGCAGAGATGGAGATGAAGTGGTTTGGATGCTGACTGGGTGGGGAAGCTGATGCAGTAAATCAGCGGTACTGTAGATGATGGTATAGGCTACTATAGTCCTGACAGGCGCCGTTCTGTGTCCGTGAAAAATAGCATGCCAAACTCCATTGAAAAAGCTTGCACTTTTATGTCTTCCGTTTGTCGGAAGGTAATCTGATAGAATAAAACACAACGACAGACATGTCATCAATGCATGGAGTCAGCTGTTTAATTCGGCACAATCTGAAAACCAAATATCTACTAATCTAAGTGTTCTAAACTTTATAAATGTTGCGCTTGTAATCTGAAGTCCTCCACCAGAGTAAACCGCACCCCGCTTGGCCAGCCGCAGCCTGCCAAAGATGTGGTCAGTTTAAATTGCTGTTTATTGGATTTTGTGTGAGCCGAATTTTAAAAGAAGGGTCACGTGACTGAACGGATGTTTTTAAAGTTTTGGAGCCGTCAACAAGTAACGTAGAGCAGGTTGATTATTATCCAATGACATCTGTTTCAGTGATTCCCGGGACCATTAGATGAGAAGACTACAACTTTATCCATAACTGTTGTATAAATCCCTTTATGAGACCCATAACAAGTTAGAAGCAAGTAGACTCATTGGAGACCTTTGCATAAAGTTGTGGATTTTCGATGGAGTCTTAATGATAACACCGTGGATAGCTACAGACAGAGAGTCAGGGAAGAAGCTGCAGTTCCCAGAAACTTCATGTTCCCAGCAGTCCCACAGGAAGTTAGTCAATTATTTATCAGATGGCACTTTTATTGCTGATGTAGACTAGTGCATTCTATAAGATGGAATTCATGCACATACATTTCACTGCAACTATTTCTGTCCACTTGTTTACCTGACGTGTGGTTTATATGTGTATGTGTGATTTTGTCTTTAATGTTTGTATTAGTGCTGATGAACAATTTACTAATGTAAGGTCCAGCTCCACACCAAAGTCTCCTTCTAAACAGAAAGCAATTAATCACAGCATCCCCATAAGCATATAAGACACAAGTTCATTATGCAGCCCACTGTTGGAGAGATGTAATGCATAATGCAGGAGGAGGAAAAGCACACATGTACACAGCACACACACGACCTTTAACATGCCATACACAATTAAGATCTGTTTGTGTCTCAGTAAGACATTGCTTTTAAGGCTGTCCACAGATGGGTTGTGGACATGTTTTTGGTTTGTTTGACCAAAAAAAAAAACAAAAAGAAGAAGATGCATTGTTTATTTGAGACTGTAGTAACATATGTATCTATTGTTTAGTGAAACCCGCTTATTCCCTTTTAGAGTGCTCTGGAGATGCCTGGATTTTGAACCCTTATGGATTTCTGTGCTTTGGTCTGCAGAAACCTACACGAGCACAGACAGCAAACTGAGGTTGACATTCAGATTAGTCATGCTGTGCTAAACATTAAGACAAATAATACAAATTGTACGTTGTCACCCTGAGATGACTCACCCTCATAGGTGTGAAGGAGACAGGAAAACATTTAAAGGGATAGCTGGATTTCCTGGAAGTGCCTCTGTTCTTTGCTATGTTGCTGTGAATTAGCAGGACAGTGAAATAGAATGAAAGTCAGGGCGACAGTGGTGAAATAGACAGTGTGGGTGATATTAATGCTAGTCTGTAAAAACCATGGCATTTAAATGTAGTATAATAATAATAATAAAACAGTGTTTAAAGAAGTAACAATCATTTAACTTGTAAAAAGTGTCCCCATTAATTATTAATTATTGTTATTATAATTATCCTGCAGGTGTTTACTGTCATTCTTGGCAAGAGTAGCTTTGTGTGTTTCCCATGAACAATAAATTGTTGACAGTTAACATCTGTTCATGCTCCAGATTGACTAATATCAGTGGCCAGTCTTCGCTGACTTTGTCTGTTCTCAGTTCAGTGCAACATCAGTATGTGAAGTCTGTGCTCCACGGTATCACATTCAGCAGAAAGCTCAGTTAAACAGTTCAGTGCCTTGTACGTTTAGAACAGAATCACCAGATTGTGATTGTTTCTGTGATTTGGGGGGTGAAGGGTCTGTTAATTAGAGTGCTGTGAGTCATAGCTGAGCTGAAACAGCACTCTCAGTCACCAGCGAGGATCCCCAATGATGATTCAGTCAGTGACAAACTCAGGACCCATCGGCTAGAGTCTGATGACAGTTTAACCTCTGGGGTCAACAGCTGTGTTTTGCAGCTTCCAGTGCAGCCAGTGCACTATTCAGACGAGATTTCCTTTCTTATGCACTGGTCATTGTTTGCAGCGTTTATCTCTGTAAGGATGTACCTGTGTTGAATAGTGATCAATAAAAACAATGTAATGAAAAGCTAAATCATCATCAGATGACAGCGATGGGTTCCATTGTTGCATCTCTGCTTTTTTTTGCTCTCTCACAGGGTCTGTTCACCTGCATGCAACCAAGGCCCACTTCGGTCAGTGCTTGTCAGACTACAAATGGAAAACAAACGGAAACCAGAACACTTCTGATACCAAACCCTATGTCTGCCTATAGAATGTGCATGAATGCAGATATCTGTTTATGAAAATAATGGTTTCTGTTCATCAGTATTTTGCAAATTCAGATTCATATGTATACATACCTTCAGGGCATGCTTAGACGACACACACGCGGGCAGTGTGGGCTTGCTCATTCATCATCTTTTACATTTGTTCATCCATCAGACATTTAAAATGTAGTAAATGCAGATTTACACCTAGCTGACTGTGTGTTCTTGAGTGTGCCCCCCACCCCTTCTCTGCCACAGCAGCTCACAATTCACCCGCATAAAGCGATCAATACCACTGTTGAATTGCATGACCTTACTATTAATAAGCACAGCGCTGTTCGTGGTTTATACGACCTTTTTGTAGGGCACATAGGTGACGGACAAATAAAAAGTCCAGTCCAGTCCAGTGAATCCAGTTTTAATCAACTTTTCTACTTGACCTCCTCACTGTCATGACACATGCAAACTATTCTAGCTACCTGTGATGTCAGAGATGTCTGACGTAATGACTGCACCTAATCATACCCACCCCTTTCTCTCTCTCTCACACACACACACACACAGACAGACCCCTCCTTCACTGTACCTCTCTCTTTACTTGTTTTATGACACTGCGTCCCCAGCAACAAAATGCGGCGACAGAGCACAGTAAACACGTCACTGGGAGGCAATTCCGTCGAGGTCACGATGATGCTGAGTCATTTCTCTGCTTCTTTCAGCCCTTTGCCTCATGTGTACGGGAGGGAGAGGGACAGTGTGAGTGGGCATATTTCAGCTGCCTTCCTCTCAACATCGGAGCCACTGTTTCTGTCTGCATCTGTATATTTAGTCTCTCACCGGCATCAACTGGGGAAAACAAGAAGTGTGTTATTATTATCTGCATGTTTTGTAGTTGATAGATGATTTTCATGCAAAGCTAAATCTGCTGCGAACCACTTAGGAATAATAAAATAATAAAAATGTCATTTTTACACCTGTATTGAGAATAAATGTGTTCTAGGAGTGGACATGTAATAAATGAGCTACTGCAACGCTGTTTGACTGAAGGCAAAAGCTTAGAGCCCAGATGAAATGTCATTTAGAGAGTGTTCGGCTTCTGGATCTTGACTTATGTCTGAGTGGAACAGGATATGGGGGCGGGACATAACAGCTGGAGGAATTTGATTTGGATTTTGAAACGTGGACGAGTCGGAGAGTTAGGGTGATTTAAAGCTGGATGGTAGCCTCAAACCCCTGAGGACCAGTGGCGAAGGATGCTGTCGATAGCCAATTATTAAAAAGCTGAAGACTGATTGATGGGTGGAGTCAGGATCTCATTGGTTGATTGCCATTGTGACACATATTAGCCAGTAGTACTGTTATCATGGAAGGCAATGTTCACCTAATAATTAAAAAGTAAAGATACGTAACTATATGTAGTCATACTGTATATATGTAACTATATCAAATTTCAGTTTCTTCACCATGAGCCAATCCAGTAAGTGTATTAGCAGACGATGCTGTATGTGTGCTGCTCTAAAGCAGAGAGCAGCTTAGACATATGGCTGTTTCTTAGTGTGTGTGGGTATGTGCGTGTGTGTGTGTGTGTTTGTGTGTGTGTGTGTGTGTGTGTGTGTGTGTGTAAGCTAAACAGGAAATGCTTTTACTAGGTCTGACATTAACTGCCTTACACATCTCCACTGAATAATGAACCCAGCCTTTGATTGATGGGTGTAAATCATGTGACGGTGGCGGGCCGAGGTACGTCACTGTGAGCATCATGCGCAAACAGAAGGTGGCAGAGAAGCTTTGGGGGCGAGGATAGAACAGTACAGCTCAGAATAGGTGAAGGCTTCGGTCACGGTCAGATAAGGAGATGCAAACTGCAGAAACTTGCTGTGAGGTGGAGCTTGGACTGGACTTGGGGGTAAATGTATCTCCACCCTTGGGAACTGTCCACTGCACAAATGAATGCCAAACTATCTCCTGTTCCATTTTCTAAAAACATGCTAATTTCACATATTTTCAACTAACGGTACAACCTCTCTCCATGTAAAGAAGACATTTATGGGATAAGTTAGACAAACGACAACAAATAAACAGTTTGGAGTCACTGTCTCATTCCTCCTCTCGTGTGTTCCTTTACTCCCTGGGGTGTTGTGTCTGAAAAACAAACATTAAATAACCTTACATGAGAAGGGAAGTAAGACAGTTGGGACAGAGATGGAGTCGGTACTAAATATAGAGTTTGGGGGAGGAAAGAACTAGAAAACACACGTTATGTGCAGGGGGTGGGATTTGACTTCCTGTGGAATCAGGTATGAAACAGTTAAATGCTGCTTTAATTAATAGCTGCTGCTCGTTACCATGACAACAACTGAACACAAACAAACACACAAATGGTTTTGACCTCTTGCAAGGTCTGACGGGGTGAATGAGTTAAACACACGGGGTCAGACAGACCAGCAGACACGGAGCTGCGTTAGCATTGACCAGGAGCCATGTTTCCGCCCGCTTGATGAATGTGTGTCCGCATCTGCCTTTGGTCTCCACCAACTCTCTGTAGCCACTTAATGTAACCACCATGTTCACCAGCTGGTCCCTGACTGGGCCTGTGTGCTGTTTGGTCATACGCAGTGGCTTTGACAGAGCTGCCGGTTGCTGCGGATGCTGCTGGAAACAGGGGTGATGAGAGCTGTGGGACAGAAACTGAAGTAGGGTGATGAATCTGTGATGGTCAGCAACCAAACAATCACAAATGTTACCCTCTGTGCTGGCATCTGTGCATGCCACACGTACTGCAGGTAATGCTGATCACATCTTAGATCAGAGAGAGATCATTGTTTTTCAGCGTGAAGTACTGTTCTCCCTTCATATTCTTCATTTTTTATTTATTTTAACTTGAGCCAATCACAGTGCTGTGCAAGGGTCTATTCTTATATCACAGACATTAATATAAGTAAATATATTAAGTATCTATTTCTTCTGAGCAACATAGAGTTTTAGTGGCTGAATTATATTTAAACAGTGCCCCCTCACATTCCACTTTTCATAATCCAGATATGTGTTGCAACAGGAGCAAGAGTCTATAGTATTGCTGGTTTTGGCAGGCTGTATTTTGAGCTAACGGCTAAACTGGGCACACTGACACGCTGATGTTTGAGCCTGTGAGCTGTTCAACCTTACACGCTTAAACCAAGCACAGCCGTGGCTGCTAGGTATCCAGATTGGCTTGATTGTGGCAGAAGTTGCTTCAGTGTCTCGTCTGCCTCGTCTTTGATCCTTTTCTGTTTTTCGTCTACATTGTCTACAGTGAAAGAGTAAAAATAAGCTGCTTTGAAGATGTTCAGTGGAGAGCGCACATGATATGCACTATCAATGCCTGACCACCCTAAAAACATTTCAGAGGGAGCAAGTTCAGATAAGTGTGTGTGTGTGTGTGCATGTGCATGATGGGCGTTAATGGACACTGATAAGCCAGCAGGAGGACGTTACTGATAAGTGCTATACGTTAACTCAGTGCGTGTGTACACGTGTATATTTAATGTTTGCACAATCACTTGCATGTTACGTGACATATACACATAATTCTATGAGTCTGTATTTTGTATTATATCCTGTAGCTGTAGGTAGATCAGAAAGTGTATTACAGGTGTAGTATTACGTATATCGTCCTCTGGTCTGCATGTTCATTGTTTAATGATGAGTTTCCCTTTTATCTGCTTCTCTCTTCCTTCCCTCACACTGCCTCTGTGCCTCCTTCTCTCTCTGTAGATAGACAGAATAGGTGGGGCTAAGGGAAGCCCATGGGAGGGGCCTGCGCTGCTTGTAGCTTCTTAACTCGCACAATTTTACATTGTTTATCAGTCAGATGTCAACAGGCGCGTTCTGTGTTCTTGCTGGCACACTTCGAACTGACCATACTGAGTTTCACACGTTGGAATGTGTCCGCTGTTGACAGGAAATGGTAAGAGCGACATATTTGTTCACTATCAGGCATTTACAAGGATGTTGCGTGGATGCTGTGTTTGTGCATTTGTAGAGGAGATTAAGGCCTGGGCAGACTTCAATGCATGAATGGCATAACTGATCTTACTGTGATTTCCTTACATTAAAGACTAATGTAAGGAAATCACAGTAAGATCAGGACTGAATTGGCATATTCATATGGAAATGCAGAACTATTATTGCCAGCTCCTGAGCAGAGCTTTAGGATCTTTAATGTTCCAACAGACCTTCTGCTGGTTTGCTTGTTTGTTTGTTTTTGGTTTATTTCAATGTTTAAACATTAATGTCCATATTAAAAAAAAATGTCATTTTACGAGGTAAAGAAGTGGATCCGATCGTTTAAACCCAAGCCAGTCAAGAGGGAAATAACACAACACACACAGCTGCATTCTGAAACATTAACTTGATCTACCAAATTGTGCCATATTAATATTTGACATTGTTATTATCATTGAACAGCAAACAACGCTCTTTACGCTAACAGAGATCTAATACCAGCCAACCTCATAAGGTTACTTCTGTAATTGTGACCAACAGAGTCTGAGAAACTGTTCTCTGAGTTGCAAGCTGTCTTCTTAATGAACCGCTACACAAAAGTGGACAGTTTGGGCTAAATGTTTCTAAATGAATATACTGCTTAGTATCAGGAAGGAGTGGTCTTCGTATTATCATGTTGCTGTATATCTAGTCTGGCCTACAAACCTCTGCTGGTAACACATGGCTGCTGACACACAGGTGTTACCACAGAAGCTGAGTTGTGGCTTTTGATTTTGAAAGCACATGAAAACAATGTTGACTGTACGCTAACTAACCCCGGTTTTATGCGGTCAGTCAGAAAACTTGTCAGCTTTGCTCAGTCAAAGACTTGTTTGTACCACTGTGTGTGTGTGTGTTTATTAATCGCTCGGGCTAATGCATTTCTCTTTTGAAGTCAGTGGTGGAACAAATCTATTAAGCCACAGTGGTTCCTCTTCATCTTTCCATTCCCTCAAAGGTCATCGCTGTCAAGACAAAAGGTGAACTTGGCATGAAAAATTAGATTTTGGCATGGTTTACTGGACATCAGAAATCTCCAAAAGGCTGCTTTGACAAAGGAAAAAGGGGACGTTACAACAAGATTTTGCTGAACTTGTTGACTCTTTCTCATTCCCTCGGAAGCGTTTGAAAAGATCAATATTAAGATACATGTTGGAGTTAATTCATATTGATTGATGAGGGGAATTCCAATAACGTGATCGGTATCTCCTCCTCCTTTTGCTTGTTTCCCACAGACTGACTCCTGATGTTGACCAGTTGACCAACAGATGGCTTGAAGATGATCTGAAGCAAACAGAAAGCTGTATGTTTCTCTTAACTCACATTATAGTTCTGTCCCTGTCTGTTGAGGTTGGGGGAGGGAGATGTTACGATTTATTTAAACAACTACAAGTGAGATGGCTTTAATCTTCCTTATCACTCTTGTAAAACTCTCCATCACATGCTTTTTCTTGGCAGTTACACAACAGTTACACAAATGCCTTCACTCTAGTGTCCCAGTTCACTGATCAGAGTTTTAGTATTTCATTTACCCAAACTTAATTGTAACCATACTCCTAAATCCATGTGACAACCCTGCAGAGGAGTGAAGACCAGATAAAACACATCTGACATCAACAGATCCTCACCTAGGTGGCTGTAACTCAAAATGCAGAACGAACCTGAAACTGTCTCTCTCTCTCCATGACTCAGGCTGAGCCTACATTATGACTGAATTAGAAGCCACGGGGGTGGGGGATCATCCCCCGCCCTACATGATCTTTGTGGTGGTCTTCCTCTTCTTCCTCACCGGACTGCTCGGCTTCCTCATCTGCCACCTGCTGAAGAAGAAGGGCTACCGCTGCCGCACCGGAGACATTGACGATGACGAAGAGGAGGAGGAGAACCTTGGAGGAAATGCAGACGGTGGGTAGACACAAGTACTAACATCAACAGATGACTTTAGGAGTTAGAAATGGGGAATATCACAATATCATGTTGACATTGTGATAGGAGACTAGAAATTGTTTTAGATTTTGGGTATCATGATATCATAATATGGCACAAGTGTTATCATTTCCTGGGTTTAAAGGCTGCGTTACAGTAAAGTGCTGTTCTAGGTGCTATATCCCCTGTCTTTGTATATTTTGTGGATGTGCCATTCATCTCAAAAATAGTGCTCCATATGGTATTGTACTGATATATAATATTGTCTGGGCTCTGGAGGAGCTTTGTAAAGTCCTCTGACTCGTGGCTGCAGTTTGAGGCTATGACCGGTCACCTTAAATCAAGAATATAATGATATAATAAGTCAGCACATGAGAACAGGTCATCGAGATGATAGTTATGATGTAGGTGCAGAGGAATTTCAGAACTGATACTCAAAGAAAAGTAAAAGTTCTTCCCGTCTCTTTCTCTCCTTCTTGAACTTCATCCCCACACAACAGTTCATCAGTGATACACAAACACTCACAAACCTGTGTGGTGGTTTTTGAAGTCCGTATCACAAGGGCTCTCACACACTAAGTTATTCAAACCTACACTCACTTTGATGCATAAAACTGTCAATGCACACGTATGAGCATTCGCACAGTTGTAAACACACACAGACTCAAGCATGAGCAAGAAAAACCTTTATCACAACACATTAATGTTCATCTTAAGAAGCCATACTTTTAAAGTGGACACCTCTGCTGCCCCATACATCTCACCATCTCATAAACTCAGGTGAACTAACCAGTGTTGGTTGACAGACAGGTCAGGTGTGATATTGACTCGAAGGACTGCAATATTTAAACTTTTGGATTTGATCTGTTTTTTGTTTCTCTTGTGTTTCAGATGAGGATGAGAACCAGGATACAGTGGAGCAGATCCTCAAGTGCATCATTGAAAATGAAGGTGATGAATATAACAGCTGCTAAATAGCATGTTGGATTGATTTTGTTCAAGTTTATATTTATACATTTTAATCTATTTCAATCTTTTTAATTTTCCTTCTTCACTATAACTGATTTAACTCTCTACTCTACTGTCTGGATTCATTACATGATATGTGTTTGAAAGAGACGGTGTGACATCCTTGGATTTTGATAAGGTGTTGTGCTTCACATAGGCATCATTTGTTGTGCCTTATAGGAGCAGGTTATTAGCAAAAATTTATTATCTATGATAATTATTAATTGAAAGAATATTATTATTAATAAGAATTAATAATTACGGGGCACCACCCTGGTATCAGGGACCAATAACCAACTCGAAAATCAGTCTCACAAACGTTCGCTTACAGATATCAGTACCTGGGAGATACTGATATGCATAAGACGAACAATGAAGGTGTGAATCCGAGCACTGACTCTTTTAACCAGCCTTTACGACAACACTTGTACAAACAATACAGACAACTTCTCTTTAAAACATAACAGAATTTATTAAAATCAATGATATCAATTAGTAATCGATAACACCTCAATCAATAAACATCCATCATGTACCTGTTCTAAATTATACAATGGTGTGTGTGTGTGTGTGTGTGTATGTGTGTAAAAGAGGATGGGTGAGGTTGCGGATGTAAGGGAGGAGAGGGAGTACGTCACGCAAGAGTTTCGGTCAGGGGAAATGATCGCGAGATTTGAAAAAGACAATGGCTAGTGGCGTCTGTGAGATTAGCCCGTGTGTCATTGAAAATGAGGTTTCACCGGTGTATACCCGGTGTGTATGTGCGTGTCGGTTAAGGGGGAAAGAAGGGAAGACACAGCACATAAAGAAAAGTTCTTCGGGCTCCGGTCGTCAGACCGTAGTGAACCCGATCAAAGAAATCAAATAAACAAATGGGACGCTTGGTCCATTAATTCAAAGCACGGGACTTATACAAAAAAAATTATGAAGAAAACACACTTAAAACTACCTCTGCCCAGATCAAGCCTCTTACGTGCCTACGAAGCAGGGAGATGTGTGGGATCCATCTTTGGGTCCAGCTCGGTTCCTCGGCTCGGATGACGACGGTGGGCCGTGTCGCTCTGTTGGCGGGTTGCAAAGGTTGAAGAAAGACGCGGCGGTCCTTTCTTCCTTCTGCAGGTACTTTGAGCGCTGGTGGCGGCAGCGTCTGTGGCGGCGGCGGCCAGGCAATTCTCCGCGATCAGCGGGAAGTGGCGAGTCAGGTCTGCAGGTACTTTATTGAGAGCGCTGGCGGCGGTGGCGGCGACTCTCCTTCGGATCTGGGGAAATAATGTGCTTGGGAAATCTCAGTTCGTCCAGCAAGGGTGAGATTGGCACGTCGTTCAGGTCCGTACGGTGTTTACTTCCTTTTTCGTCGTGTCTAGCTGGGATTCGTGTGGAAGCCACTAGACACAGACTGGAAGCTCGTGGTTTAAGCAGTGTTCACTTCCTTTTACGTCGTGACCAACTGGGATCCTTGTGGAAACCGGCTGGAAGCAACTGGAAGCAAAGTTGTGAGGGTTAGTGCAGGTAATATACCTGTGAACATCTGGCCGCACAGCAGGGTGCTGGTGGCTATTGTCCAATGGGAGTCTGCACCCACCGGGGTGGGGGGAGACGACAGAAGGGGTAGGAACGGAGGTGGCCTGGGCTCCTTCCTGGTCTGGCCCTTTGCTCTTAGACAAGTTGAGCGGGGTGCTGGTGGTTCCCGTGCCATTTGGGGGTCAGCACTCACCAGGGGGTCAGCCAAGCAGGTAGGGGTGGAGGTGTCCCACACTCCTGTGTGCTCTGGCCCATAGGTCTAAGATAAGGAGCAGCCAGGATGCTAACAGCTCCGTCCAATTGGGGGCTACACCCAGCAGGGGGGCAGCAGAGTGAGTGGGGATGGAGGTGTCCTGCATACCTTTGTGACCTGGCTCCCAGGTCTTAGACAAAGAGAGCAGCCATTTGGTTGGTCTGCAATCTTTGATCTGTATCAGACCTCAGGTCAAAAACCTTGTCGGGGGCCTGTTGTCTGTATGAGGCCCAACAAAGGCGAGTTCAGAACCCAAATGCAAAACTCCACGACTGAGGTCAGTTTAACAGTTTATTAACAAAGTTCAACACAAAATCACTCATAACGAGGGAAAAGGCAAAGTATCAAATAAATTCAAAGACTAAATCTAACAAAGGACGACCACATGGGTGACTAGTTAACAAAAGGTCTCAAAACACTTGGCACTGGCACGAGACAGGGGGAGATGCGGACTTAAATACACAAGAGGAAGGGAAACAGGGAAACAGGTGCCAACAATCACGACCGGGGAAGACAATCAGACAGGCGGGAAACACAAGAGGAAGGGCAAGCCACCTGAAACGAGAGGAAAGTTAGTACTTAAAACAGGAAAACACAAGACATGACAGAAAAAGCCCTTGACAACCTATTTCACCATGACAGATTTGACCTTGCCAGAAAATACAGAAATGACACATACCGTATATCCAAGCATTACAATTTTATTCTTATGGGATTAAATCAATATGTGTTATCATATCCATGAAACAGTACGGAATTGGTTCTGCTGTAAATTCTGCTGTAAGGTTCTTGTTTTTGTCACCTCTAGCTAACATGGAAGCCTTTAATGAGATGCTGGGGAACCACAATGTCTGTGTGCGCCATGACCCCAGGTAAGCTCATCGGGCAGAGTTCATATCTAAATTTTAAACACCAAAAACATGTTTTTTCCTCTCCATCAGCACTTTAAATAGTCTGACCAAATAAACCAAATGATTTCAATTGTTTAACATTGCCTAAGTTATCTTCTCTTGGATCAATTTCAACACAGTCATGTGATAAGAGTAATATTCATGATGATAATAGTGATAATGTTGATTTCCAGGTTACGTAAGGAGTCTATTGGTGGGATACCTACCCATCACCACACAGTTCACTCAGGCACCGACCACAATTCCTGCCACCTCTGTGCCCAGGTGCGATCTAAAAAGGGGCGACGACAAAGCCGTACCCCTCGCTCCAAACAACGACCCGGAGAGCAGACTGTCTTCTCTGTTGGCAGGTAACAACACACACACAACCACTCATGTGGAGTGCAGGTACATGGTGGTTGAAATATTTCACCCTAAATGTATTATTATCCATTCAGGTTCCGGGTAACACATAATGACAAGAAGTTCCATGGAGGTCCTAATCCACTGGTCAGTTCAGGGGACCAGCTTGACCAATCCCAGGACAGTGTAGAGCGAAAGGAGGGCGGGTACAATCTAAGAAGCATGTTCAAGGATGTCCGTCCTCCTTCAGAAAGCTCCAATGGGGTTGCTCCAAATGTGGGGAAACGCAGGAAGAGTATAACAATCTTCGGGCTGAGGCGGGGCAGTGACCCAGTTGCCATTAAAGAGGGGACAGGTAGGGAGACTGGAGGTGTTAGATTTGCTATTCAGCAGCAACTTGTTGTTATGGAAGAACAGTTGCAGGCAGAGAAAGCTGAAGTTGCTCCTGAGAGCATTAAAGCCGGCATTAAACCTGAAATTGAGCCCTCAAAGAATCAACCTGCTTCACCTCAACATGGGGCTAAAACTTTAGGTTCAGTCAATTCCCAAAGTAAAAATCAGGTCCATGACTCCAGCTCTGCTCCTGAGAATGGTTCTAAACATGGGTCCAGCCCTGAAACTAATAAAAACCTTGTGATCAAACCTTCCATTAGTGGGACAGCGGCTGCTGCCCCCAGTTTTCTTCCAATTCCATCTCCTGCTTCATCTGGACAGACAGTGGAGAAACAAGGAGATGTTGGAGACAAGGTATCACCAAATAAAGACGCATTTGATCCTGGGCCACTACAGACCTCAACACCGATTGCGCCCATGCTTGGATCCATTCCAGGTTTTACTTCAGTGATTCCTACTGGTCAATCTGATCCAGATTCTAGCGCAGGTTTTCCAGTTACCCAGACACCTCCTGACCCAAGCTCCAGCTCAGCTCTGGAACCAGGCTTTGGCGCTAGCCTAGGTTTAATAAGCTTAGGTTTATCTCCTCCGTCTTCATTCCAAATTAAGACCCCATCTTCAGTCTCTTCATTAAAAACTCCTACCTCACCCCTGGCGGTCACACCGAGCCCCAAACTAAGTTCAAGAAACACTCCATCAGAGGCTACACAAACTGCATTTTCTCCTGCCCTGACTCCAAGCCCCAAATCCTCTTCAGGCCGAGTGGCATCTAGCCAATCCCCTGTGCAATCTTCATCCTTTGGAAAAGGCGCTAGTCCATTACAAGTCCAAACTCCCTCACCTGCTCAACCCAAATTTGAAACTGAACCAATGTCAACACAAACTCCCTCTTCTTCTCCAGCTGACAAAAAAATGTCTTTTGGAAGTTCACCTCATCTGACTGTGAAGTCAGAAAGTGTGATGTCTGTGAAAAGGGATACAGTTTCAAGCCCATTATCTCAAAAGGAACAGCAGCAAGATGGAGCAGAGATAAAGAGGGTTGGGATTCTCAAAACACCTAAGCTCTCCCCAGTTGAGGGAGATTTTAAAGCTTCTGCTCTTTCCTTCTCTACTGATCAGCTTTCTAAAGACAGACTGAGCAATTTGCCTCTGACCCCACCCAGCCCGCTTTCCCCCTCCTCACCTATTGGGAGCAGAGTAAGTAATGTGACCATTGTCAAAGCCAGCCCTGACAGCAAGCGAGAGTTCTCTGTTGTCACTATGGAGGAGGAAGCAGAATCCTCTACTTCAATAAAAGACCAGAAAGGACAACCTTCTGCGGTTGAATCAGAACCTGAAACTCAACATGGAGAGGCTCCTGGAGCAGAGGAGAGTGCAACAGTGAGCCAAGACAAGGATGATATGGTGGAGATGGAAGATATCAGGGACTGCAAAGTGACACAGGTGGAAGAAGCAGAGAAGGTGGATGAGGGTTTGGAGAAGCTGGCAGACATTTAATATCAAAGAGAAACACGACTGAAAGGGTAAGCCTCAAACTGTCCGATAACCCAAAGAATGAAGTGAAGTTGAAAGGAAATGAAGTAATACTAAAATGAAGCAATTATGAACATGCCTTTAATTATTAAACCAGTGCAGTAAACATGTTGCAGAGGGACTGGACTGGCTGGTGGCATCACAACCTGGTTGAGGGCATGAAAAGCATCAGATACACTTCTGCTGCTAGATAGTTGCATGTTTTAGCCCTTCCATCACAAATCAAATGTACTTTTTACATAAATGCTAGCCAGTATCCAACCCATGCTTTCGTGTTTTAGATTTTTTAATGTTTCCTACTTTTCCTGTGACGCTGAGATCATGATACAGTGTAAAATGCAGTGATCACGATACAATCAAATGAAAACCTTACAAGACAGAGAGTCTATAGCGATGCTACTGACCCTGTGAGGTGCAGCAGTTAGGTTAAATGCTTACGTTAATCCAATGTACTGCTGAGGCTAATGAGAATGTCAGTGGTGCAACCATTTAGTATTGAAAATGTACACTGTTTAATACCAGTTTATTCAGTAGGTAACATTAGTTGTAGAGTACTAATTCTGTCCTGGAGCCTTTCAACTACTACGTCTAAAGATCAGCATCTAAATTTGATGTTAAGTGTCGTGGATTACAGAAATGAATGGGTGCAAATGGTTGCTTGTAAAAACACATTCATAAGTCTAAAACTAAACAGAGTGCATTGTGCATTCGGCTGGCAAATGGTAAAACTTGTGACACTAGTATAGACCTTCAAGTATTGTTTGATTTCCAGTGCACTGCAGGAGTTGTGTTGCATTCCTACATTTTGTTGCCTTCGATTGGTAATTTGCTACATTTTCCAAAGGCACTGTGGAATATACCATACACATAAATCAGCCTACGGCCTGGGTATAAAATAAGCAGTGCATTGGGGAGTTTTCCTCTGATGAACTGCTTCACGTGTGCCTGGCAGACAACTTGCCTGGGCACTTGCAACATCTAGGTGCTGACTCAATTTGCAAACTGACTGATCACATTAAGAACTAGAGGCCTCTGATTAATTTACTGATTTGTCATGATTATTTATTGATGTACAAGAGGTGTTAAGGGCCAGCAACCTCTAATCTCATCCATTGAGCCTCCTGATTGTGAATCAAGATTAACAGCACAAGCAGAGGGGAGCAGCTCTATGGCAGCTTAGCCAAAGGAGAGGTTTGACAAAGGAATTTACAACAAATTTGCTTACCGTATTTTTTGAAATATAAGTCGCTCCGGAATATAAGTCGCACCAGTCAAAAAATTCATCATGAAGAAGCAAAAAACATATAAGTCGCATTTTTTTGGGAAATTTATTTTACAAAATGCACAGTGCACAGTGTGATTTCTCATGACCAGTTGTCACTATATTCACACTTTTTTGCCCTTTCTCTGCGACACTTCGACCCATGGGGATGTCAAACGTGAGGAGGACCTCGTCCATGTTGATAATATGATCCGGTGTCACGGAAACTGTTGACCTTGGCTTGGAAGTCTGCTGGCTGTTTTTGGCACACCGTTGTCCGTGCTCTGATAGAGAGGCGGTTGCGTTGCATGAAGCAGTAACACCAAGAAGGTCCTCCCGCAAAGTCATTTATATTAATCGCCTTGGCAACTACCAGGGCGTGGAGACGTAACTGCACCGTTGACAAGCCTCTCCCGGCAGCACATTGTTCAAGCACCCATCTGTGAACTCGTTCCTCCAGCTGTGGCCATCCTGCGGCTGTAGGTAATGTTTACTCCTTGGTCATGTCAGTCAGTGTGAAATAACATTTAAGAACATGTGAAATTATATATTTTAATATATACAAGTCGCACCTGAGTATAAGTCGCAGGACCAGCCAAACTAAAAAAAGTGTGACTTATAGGAAAACAGCCTTTTTGTAATTTGGAATGAAATGTTGTGTCCACCTCATAACATGCAACAATGCAGCACCTGTACAGGATATGGTTATGTCCCCTATTTGCTGCAGGTTATAGCATGATCAACACCATGACTTTGTAACCCTATAGATGTTTGCAGTGGTTCCACAGGTCCACCATCCTCTGCACAGCTAGTGTTAGTGACGCAATAAGGATTTGATCCCTCACTGGCTTCCCACCATAACAACACTAACAGTTGTTCTGAACAGGGGTTTGGTTGTGGACAAGGGTTTTGTTTTTACTTAGCACCAACAAACACAGCGCCAGCAGTCTTTAATGGGACCATATTAAGTAGTCTCAGCATATTGCTCTCAGTGTTTCCAGTACCAGTCACTCCAGTCCCAGACTGTGTCTTTCAGTTTCTGGAATTATGATTTTAATATATATCTAGCAGAATATTGGCTTTAAAAAAAAAAAAAAACAAGTCTTATTTACAATTCTTTTCATCCTGTGCTCAATATAAAGTGAATGCCTATGAGGAAAGTGCATAACTACAAATGTCACCTATGACAGCACAGCCATAGACTTTGCATTGTATTGACATGTGGAGTCTCATATGTGAAATAAGCTCTCAGACTACAGAGACATGAGCTTTCCACAGAATAAACTCTGCAGTTCTTAAAGCTGTGAAATAATGTATTTTAAAGTATGATAATGTCTATTGTATAGTGTATATTGGAGTATTTTAAAGTCTAACTTGTAAAAGCTTCAATGACAGATCAAAGGAGGGTGATTGTATATTGGTGACCATAGCAGTACTCTCCATTGATCTATGGGTTTTCTTTTCCCTCCTGTCATCATACGGTAGAACTCACTAACTTGTAACATGTTACATCACAACAAAAGTGTCTGTCATACCTGCAAAACAGCATCTGAGGGATTTTTTTAAAGTCTGTGTATTCCTCTATGGGAGCAGGAGCAAGAGCTGTGGTTTTCATCAGAGTTGATGTTGTTATTTAAACTATATACACAAGTTCATCTTTCACCCTCACTGTCTCTGTACTCTCTGAATGCAAAACTACTGAAATAACCAAGCCATTATATACGTATCAACAGTAATCCTTTTCCGGAGTGCTTATGGTGTCATGGTTCAGAGTTGAGTTTGTTTTGTTTCCTGTTTTATTTAGAAAAGTTTCTCTTGCATGTTTCTGTCTGCTTGTTTCCTGTTTCTTGATTGGTTGATTGGTCTCATCTGTGTCTCGTTTTCCTGCCCTCACCTGTCTACTTAAGTTGTGTCATTGCCTTTGTTCTCGGTTGGTTTGTTTGTTGTGTTAGTCTCCATGTACCTGCCTCGATTCCTTGTGTTTCCCTGCGTATGCTTTGAGATTTTGGTTTTTGGATTTGCTTTTCGTGTGACGTTTGGACTGATTACCTGGTTTTCGACCTTGCCTGCCGTGACTACCCGTAAGCCTAAGCCTGAAATAAACTGCTTAAATATCTCTGGCCCCCTTGTTCGTGTCTGCATTTGGGTCCTGCTCTCTCCTGTAACCCGGCCTTGACAGAACTTCAAGGGACAGATCCCAGATGTCCCTAAACTGTAACTCAAAAAAGAAGTCCATGAAACAGGGTGGGTGGAAGGGGTCCGGAGGAGGGACAGAACAGGGTGGGTCAGCGACTGTGGAGCAGAATTCCGGAGGCTGGGCAGGAGGCCGACGACGAGGACAAGACTCCTCGGGAGGACGGGCAGGAGGCCGGGGACGTAGACAGAGCCTCTCCAGACGTTGGGCTGGAGACCGACGGCGAAGCCCTACCCTCTCTGGAGGCCGGGCTGGAGGCCGACAGCGACGGGCCACCCTAGGGTCACGGCGAGCAGGAGTCAGGGGAACCATAGATTGTGCACTAGGGGCCAAGGTTGGAGGTGCTGATTGGGCACTGGGAGCACAGGCATCACTAGGGACACTGAGCACTTGGGATACTAGGAACACTAGGGACACTGGAAACACTAGCAACTTGAGTCGGATGGGCCGCCGACCCCGACGGGACACTTGGAGCACTAGGGGCACTTGGAGAAACATGAGTCGGATGGGCCGCCGACCCCGACGGGACACTTGGAGCACTAGGGGCACTTGGAGCACTGGAAACACTAGCAACTTGAGTTGGACAGGCCGTCGTCCCCAACTGGACACGCGGAGCAGGCATTGAATGTACTGCCGACTGGAGACGAGGTGCCGGAGTCGGGACCCCCGTGACGCCGGAACAGGAACGGCGTCTGCCGGGACCCCCGTGACGCCGGAACAGGAACGGCGTCCAGTGGGGTGATGTGCAATTGAGGTGCTGGCTTGCAGGGCTGCTGAGGCGCTGGAGGGCCAGGGAGCCAGCAGTAGTGGCTAGCAGGCCAGAAACTGTGAGGCACGTTGCTAGCAGGACCAATGCTAGCAGGCCAGTCACTGGAAGAAGAGCTGCTAGCAGGGCCAATACTAGCAGGCCAGAAACTGTGAGGCACATTGCTAGCAGGACCAATGCTAGCAGGCCAGTCACTGGGAGGAGAGCTGCTAGCAACGTTGATGCCAGCAGACCAGACACTGGGTGGGAGGCTGCTAGCAGGGCCAATGCTAGCAGGCCGGACACTGGGAGGAGAGTTGCTAGCAACGTTGATGCCAGCAGACCAGACACTGGGTTGGAGGCTGCTAGCAGGCCGGACACTGGGAGGAGAGCTGCTAGCAACATTGATGCTAGCAGGCCAGATACTGGGTTGTAGGCTGCTAGCAGGGCCAATGCTAGCAGGCCGGACACTGGGAGACAGGCTGCTAGCAGATCCATTGCTGACAGACCAGGCACTGGGAGGCAGGTTGCTAGCGGAGTCGAAGCACGCAGGCCGGATACTGGGTTGCGATATCGTGACCGTCAGCTGTTGGACCTGGGTGACCAGTGAAGTTAGCACCTGCTCCATGGCCGACGCAGACTGCCTAGCCTCTGCTGCGTTGGAGGCCAGCTGAGCCTCTTGTTGTTGCAGCCATACCTCTACCTGGTCCAACCAGGACTGAGGTGGCGGCGAGTGTGCTGGGTCCATCCTTGGTTGGTTCGTTCTGTCAAGGCCGGGTTACAGGAGAGAGCAGGACCCAAATGCAGACACGAACAAGGGGGCCAGAGATATTTAAGCAGTTTATTTCAGGCTTAGGCTTACGGGTAGTCACGGCAGGCAAGGTCGAAAACCAGGTAATCAGTCCAAACGTCACACGAAAAGCAAATCCAAAATCCCAAAATCTCAAAGCATACGCAGGGAAACACAAGGAATCGAGGCAGGTACATGGAGACTAATACAACAAACAAACCAACCGAGAACAAAGGCAATGACACAACTTAAATAGACAGGTGAGGGCAGGAAAACGAGACACAGATGAGACCAATCAACCAATCAAGAAACAGGAAACAAGCAGAGAGAAACATGCAAGAGAAAGACTTTTCAAAATAAAACAGGAAACAAAACAAACTCAACTCGGAACCATGTCATATGGTGTAAGATTATGTCCATTTCAACAACACTGAAGGAAAATTACATTTTTACATCAGTTGTTTTTTTTGGGGGGGGGTAAAATTGCATCTTATTCACTGAAATAATGATATAATAAAATAAAAAGAGGAGCTGCTCAGAATTCAGTTTTAAAAACATTTATGTTTTTTCTCAAAGCCTCTGTGTATAACGTATATTGCCTGATGGCTCATGTGGTTGATGAAAGAACCATCACGTTTACGCAAAGAGATACACAAAGAGATCCAGGTTGTAAAAAATGGAAATTTTCCTTCAAGTGCAACAAAACTAGTTGGCAGCAAACCCCCAGTTTTCGGCTTTTCCACGATAACGATCAGGAAAAAAACTATTTATGTCATAATCTGAAGCATATTTATATCGACCCCTACTTAGTTCCTGACCACAACGAAGCAGTTACTGTGAGTGATGAGTGAAGATAATAGTTGAATAAATTGGAACTTGATCAATAAAACGTTTAAGATGAGAAGGCATCACTCACCAGCAACACACAGCACTGCAAAACATCACAAACATGAGCACGAAGCAAAGAAAATGGTTTCCTTTAAGTAGTGTGGTGGTTATAGACACACAATATAGGACACACAGTGCACTACCACTGCTATCTTCCTAAAAGTGTCATTGCCTTTCAAACAGTGAAGGTGAATGTTAAAATTAGTGGTGAGACAATATGGATTCAGCTGATATAATTTGGGTGAACTTAACCTTTAAGAGTTGCATTCGTTGCTGGGAGGACACGTGTGCGTCTTGTTCGTCATTAGAAACGCCACAGTGACGCTGAACTCCACAAGAGAATCTGTGTTTGTTCACATTTGCGTTTGCTGGCTCTGAGCCCAGTATACATTCAGGCCTATGACCCTAGAGACTCATGAGATCAGAGGGAGAGTATGAGACACAGTTCAAAGGGCTCAGGTCAGAGGTCAGCGCCGTTTCCTGGTCTTTATGGGAAACCAACTGGGAGGACTGCAGTCTGCTGCCCCCAGTTTCTTTCCACTCTGAGCCTTTGTTTTGCTGCCAAATGTGAATTTCAAGCATCTTCTGTCTGGCTGTGTGACTCTTCCTTCCACTCAGAGTGACATGTGGACTGAAGATCCACTGAAACACTGTTCAGCTGGAGATACAGCACATTATCTAATCCAGACCTCTATTTTGGGGGTTTGTTTGTTTTTGAGGTTTGTTTTTATTATGGTTGATTCAAAGTGCAATCACAGATAGACAGGCTGTGGGTCACCCCCTGCTGGTCAGCAAACACGTCACACACGCACACGTTAGAGTGTACCTCCATCATCGTCTCCTTCACTCCAGCAAATATGCTCCTTCACAGCTGTGTCACATGTTACCCTGCTGACAAATTCACCATATTAATCATGTAAAATGCACTGCGAACATAACTATGTATAAGGGGAACCATGATGTTCTGTTTATTTTGTACTCGTGCACTATATCTAAAGCCATTTTAGAACTATGAAAATGAACTAAATGCATCATATACGTGCATTACTCTGCAAATATAGAATCATATATATAAGAAGGCATGAGATGTCTAACTGGTGCAGCTATTGGTCACCACGATATTCAACACAGACCATGTAAAGCTCTGTGCGTCTGTAATATCTTCACTACAATACTCAGCAGTGACCGTGTCTAAACTGATTCCAGTAGTTGAGGCCGAAGGGCAGCCCTGCCAGATGCAGCTCCAGATACATGCACATGCAAACAAATGGAAGGTTAGCACCTGAATGTTACTGACAATAATCAAACCTCCAACACATGAAGCAGGACAGCTGCCTCTTTAAGGCCGGGGCCAGATCAGGGTTTCCGTACCAGCAACTGTGTGAGTGTGTGAGTCAAATTCAGCCCAGCGTGAGGTTTTCTTGTAGTTTTCAGTTCAGCTGCACTGCCTTCTACTTTACTCTGACGCATAAACTCTAACAGCATCTGTGTGATCCATGAAAATACATGATTCTTTTGTTTTTTTAGCAACAGGATCATTAATAAATATATTTGGCCAGCTTGCATCATATGCTCCACGTTGTTGCCCTCAAATTTAGAGGAAATAATAAGAGATGCATAATAATTGCGGCAATACTACAATAATGGTCAAACATCGAGTGTTCCACAGCTCAGCAGCTACTGAACTATGTCTATCAAAGCACTGTTGGAAACTAAAAATCCACCGAAGAGCCTCTGAACTCATTATTCCCCATAACCACTAAAACTCCTCACAGCTGATCGGTGTGATCGAACCCTGGAATACATGTACAATACTGTACACATGTTGTGTGACCTGTAAATATGCAGATGTATCATACTCTTATGAAATAAAATACCCGAATTCTCCTTTTCAAACCTGCGTGGGTGTGAAGTTTTTATTGAGCCTGATGACATCACAACCTGACATCAACCGATGACCCAGGCAGTATGCACTGCGCACCATGCTGACATGTTTTATAAATAGCCACACCATGTGTATAATACACAACGAACAATACAAGTACAATACAAAACGTGCTACATAAAACATGAAAACTCAAATTAAAATTATTCTTTGTGATATATTAAGTAGTTCATTTGACTAAAATACAAAATAATACTCATATACCTGTAGATATGGAATCTAAAAAGTGTACACTGTGCTTAGGCTTCCCTGCAGCCACATCATGAAACATGTTCTCACCCTGTACTGTGACCGTACGGTACCATGTTTACTTGGACGAGCGCTTTTACTGGTAAAGCCACTGACTGTTGAGTATAATACAACATATAATACATTATTCATTAATTATGTATGGTAACATTCGCAAGCTGGTGCCTTCATTGTTTTCTACAAAAGGACAGAAACGCTTTGTTATTTTTTCAGTAATGCTTCAAAGTGTTTCAGCGGGTCGTTGAAAGCTTCAATGGAAACATTACAAAAGAGTTTTTATAAAGAAAATAAGTTTTACGTTTCATTGCAGACAGCAGTGTTTCCTACACACTAAGCTAACTAAGCCACACCTATGGATCATATCCTGATAGTGAAAGCTGAGTAGCCAGTGATTTGAAAGACTGCAAATATCCATGAATTTAATGAGTTTTCCTCTCAGTTACAGCATGTTTCAGAAATTGGTTTTTAGAAATGAGAATTCCTGATGCTTTTTTCACTGTTGAACTGAATGTCGGTGAACTTATTTGTATCCAGGTTCGTTTCTTTCTGCTCACGCAAAGTTAAAGTCCACTGCTTTAAAGTGGCACATGAAAGACACATGGAGGGATATTTTAACTGCTTTAAGTTCAGAAACTCAAGTCAACCAATGGTAAAACTCTAACAAATACAGTTCGCAGACCCTAAAGGATGTGTATTCTTGTGGACCTTGACAGTGGCTCCAGTCTTTGTCTCAAGGCTGAGCTGAAGGCTTCTGTGTTGGGGGAGGAGGAGGCGCTCGACACTAAAACAGTCCAGAGGGAGGAAAGAGATGGCTTGGTTATGACAATCATGATTGGAATTCATAGATACTCAATTAGCATTTTGTCATAAATCACATACGGGTCTCAGTCTGCAGCTGGACAGATGTGGAGAGTTGTGGCTGCTGCCTGCAGTCTCTGATGGGACAGCGCACAGACGAACATTAGCGGCTGAACTGACATGTCTCAGCTTGTGCAGCAGGTAAAAAGGCTCTCCGCTCACCTACTGCGTTGTCTGCAGGCCTCGGAGGAAACACCTGCTGCTTGTCCTCCACACAGCCAGGGGGAGACACGCTGACTGCTGAACTGCAGCCAGCGTTTGAAGGGCCTGGGATGGGGGGGCAGAAGGAAGGCATGGTTGGGGTGGGGAGAGGCTGGAGAGACAAATTCAATCAGGGAACAAACTCTATGAGTCAGGCAGAAGTCAGAGGGTATGTGGGGTGAAACTTTCACTTCTGGTGTTTAGAGAAGTCACGATTTGCAGGATGATTCAGGCTCACCTCCACCTCCTCCTGCTCCTCCTCCTCCCCTTCATCATGCATGAGCTCTACCACCAAGGATGGGAAGACACCCACCCGTCCATTCAGCTCTCCCTCCCAAAAACCATCATCCACCTGCAAAACAAGGTAAACACGCACATAATGTCTGTCTGTCGTGTGATGACAGAGTCACTGACTGAGTTCAGTGACTACTCTAATTTGCTAATGAAGAAGGTGATGGGTAATTGAAAGTGGGATCTGTAATAGCGTATAACGGGTGTGCTGCTCTTACAGAAGAATGTAACCCCCAGTGGATAAATCAGGAGAACTGAACTGCATTTGCTGGGCTCTCTAAATTTAGGTGGCAGAGGACTGCGCGTCTCTGAGGCTTCAGTCCCTGAACTTGTTCACATAACACACACCTCTCCATGGCGACAGCGTATCAGCTGGATGAGGGCCCCCTCCTGGAAGGAAAGCTCCTCTGCACTCTGAGCCTGGTAGGAGTACAGCGCTCTGGCTACACCTGCAACAGGAGTCAGCTCATTATGAAATGCTATATGCTTCCGTGCAACTGATCAACTGTATTGATACAGTGACTGTAAATGACCCAGGCTGACCTCTGCTAGCTGCCCTCTCTTTATTCTCAGCAGATGAGGTGGAGCTGAAAGAGCTGTCCAGCTGTGCGGCGTCCTCTGCTGGCAGACACAGGAACTGCACATAGCGCTCGGGAACATAGCCCACCTGCCCACATGAGTTACACACCTGCGCAGGGACATGGACAGGTGAACACAGACATAGACGAGACGCTGGAGAACACATACACCACAGCATAGACCACGTCTTCCACCAAAGACTCTTGCTTCAACTCATTTTTCAAAGTAAAATGGTTCACATTGTCCTGATCCTGTGGCTCAGCTGTTACCTTCAGCCAGTCCTCCATGTCTCCGTCCTCTATCACCTGAAGCTCCTCCCCTTCCATGATTGACAGCTCATCTGAGTGGCCAGCCTACACAAAATAGCATGCTTGAGTTGCTTTGATGAATCGAGTGAAATGAAATCCATCTGCAGTGCTCTGTGCATATGCTTTGCAATTACATGTGTGAAGATCTCATGGAAACACAGCATCTGTCTGCTTTTTAGAGAAGCATCCACTGAAAAACACTGTGGTCACTGTGGCAGATGAGCATGTCCATTTACATGCTTTTAACACCAGATGTACCTTATGTACTTATTGTGATATGAACCACTCACACAGATCAAACTGCTAAAGATGACCTCTTCCTCTGGGTTTCTCAACACTGTCTGCTGTGTGACTTCACTTCACTTCACTTCCCAAATTTGTCATGACCACAGCAAATAGAAGCATGTTCTCATATTTTAGAATCACATGCTTATGTATATTTCAAAACCAGGAAATCCAAATAGAAAGTCTGATGGTTTTGAAAATAAATTAAAGTTTTGACTTAAAAGATCTTGATGAAATCTCAGGACAGATCTCTTGGTCTCCCTCTACTCCGTTTGTGCGCAATACCGTGCAAATCTCTGACTTTTTAAGGCTGAGTGTCACTTCTGAAGACGGAGGATATCACCACCTGATAGCTGTAGATAACTCTGCAGGCCGCAGGGTAAACGTACACACCAGATGCCGACACCGGATCTGCAAAGATGTCGCCGTTCTCATCGCTGTAGTCCTCAAAGTCAGTCAGCTCGAACTCGTCCTCCTAAAAATAACAGAGAAAAACAAATAAATCAAAGGTGAAATAAATGAGAAGTAAAAGTAGAGAGCAAGACATTCATGAGATAAAAGCCCACGGCCCACCTCACAGGGGAGTGGGATGTTGCATGTGTTTGTATTTTGGAGATACGACTTTTCATGGATACGTTTGGCGAAAGGCAGCTGATTGATTTCCTTCTGAGCTCCTTATGTCAGTTCCTTTTGGGAGCTCCAGTGGGACTGACGGCCTAATAATGTGCAGTGTGCATGTACAGCTATGCATGTTCATTTAGAGCAGAGATGAGGCAGCTCTGTCACATGGGTGGGATGTGACGAAGGTCCCAGGCCCTGATTATCTCCACCACTGATCCACCAGAGCTGCCCGTGAAATTCAAGGAAGTTGTGTGTGTGTGTGTGTGTGTGTATTTGCATACTGAAAAGTCCTCAGTGGACTTCCTCTGCTCGCTGAGACGTCTCTCTCTCTCCAGCTCCTCCTCTGCCTGGTTCATGGCGTTGTGAAGCCACTGTTCGATCCCCGTGATACTCTCTGACAGCAGAGCCAGCCGGGCCTCAGCCTTCACCCTGCTGAGCTGAAACGGGAAGACAACAACACACTCAGACACACAACAGCTGGAGCACGCTCTCAATGTTACATGTCAAAATATATCAAAAAGTGCTCCCACATATCCTCCTGACTACCAGTAGTTCAAATTTGTCCTATGTGGAGGACATATTTAAACCTGAATATCTCCCACCCACTTTATACTACTGAATTAACTCCTTTTGCTATCTACAGAAGACATTTACGGCTTTTCAATGATACCAAATGTGAAGGGGTGCGGCTTTGGTACCTTACAAAGATTGGGGAAATTTAAAAAAAATTGTATTGGACAATATTTTTTTTCCTGGTAGTCAGGAGCATATGAACTCTTCAACTTCCTCTATTCTGCTGATGAATGTGCTTTACGTCTACAGTACATCACTGCTTTAAGCTAACATTTAGTCTCAATACAGCTCCAAAGTAAACAAGGACAGATGCAATTTGACCCTTTAGTGTTTCACCAAGAGCCACAGATCCTCAGACACATCACCATCTGATCATGGATTCAGTTTCAACATGTTGATGATTTGAGTTCCTCAGGTGTTTCCAAATGTTAATAATCATAAGTGATGAAATGTCATCAGCTGTTTAGTGCAGCTCTCAAATAATTTATTTCTTTATTGGAAATGAATGAGTTAATTTCCTTTGTCTCTAAAAACGAGTGACAGAGAGAGAGGCTGAGAGCATAGTGGGAGGGTGAAGAAGAAAAGAGACACTAGCTCTAATGCCCCTCCTGTCTCTCTCTCTGTCTCTCTCTCTTTCCCCCCAGCCAGTCAAGGCAGATGGCCGTCCACCTAGAGCCAGGATCTGCCCAAGGTTTCTGCCTGTTAAAAGGAAGTTTTTCCTTGCCACTGTCACCAAGTGCTTGCTCATGGTGGAACTATTGGGTGTAATTAATAGTAATGAGTGTAGTCTAGACCTGCTCTGTTTGTAAAGTGCCCTGAGATGACTTTTGTTTGTGAATTGGCACTATCTAAATAAAACTGAATTGAACTCGTGGGATTTTCAGATACCTGTGGGGAAGAAGCACATTTGAGATCAGACAGACTTTGACACGTACTCTGGCCTTCCTGACGCTTTCCTGCACCTCTGCTATCTTCTGCTCCACACTGAGCCCTGTCTCCCCTGACAGGAGCTTCATCCGACTCACTAACGTGTGCAGGGCCTGAGGGAGCAACAAGGCAGCGATACACAGTGCATTCCTTATTAGAGTGGAGTTTGAAACATACAACACTTTTAATGCTTGCGCTTCACACAGTGTCAATAATGAATTTGTTGCTAGTATGAGAGAAAGCGGGACAGTGGGAAGAAGTTTGGAAAATGTCACCCTCTCTCCGTGGGTGATGATCTTGTAGTCTTTAGCAGCCTTTGTAGCCCATTTCTTGGCCTCCTTAACCAGACAGCCCTCTGCCTCTGATGCACAGACCTCCAGCAGAGCAGACACCTGCACGAAAGAGACACAAACATCTCTTGATTCTTTATTCCTGAGCCTTCCACGTGTTGCTCCTGGTCCAGGTGATGTGATGTAGCCCTGCACACAAACGCACAAACGTACCTTGTCACGCGGAGCTGACTGGAAGCTGAATTCAGGTGTTTTGCTGAAGGAGACAGCTTCTTGGAGAAACTGCAGAACATTCCTCTCTCTGGTCACCTGACAATGCCCAGAACCATCAGTGATAACAAGAACAAACAAACAGAGAGTTAGATACGTACGTCTGGATAATATAAGCGGGTGCACTGGTCACCAGCCATTGTTTTGGTGTCTTAATGACTGATAGAGCAGTTTCAAGCAGAAGCAGACTGAAAAGCCGCTCTGTGTCACTGCAGTGGGATTTCTTATGAGCTATACCAACAAGCTGCAGGTGAACAAGAACCCAGAGCTCTCACCTGAGCCAACTTTGTACTGCAAAACTAAATCAAAGGCAGAGGTGTCGAAATATTTTCTACCCACTCATATTTATGAGGTGTCCCTGTTTCACATTTCACTCAGCTGCTACATTAATTCACACATTTCTGCCTGAGTGTTGAATTTCCCTCTGTAAACATCAGCTCTTTCTAAATCCAAGTTGCGCCGATGAGGCTTTTAACTATAGCCCCCATTCTCTTCCCATTCAAAAACAATCTTCTCAGCTAACTTCTCCCCCATCTCTCTCTGTCTTTACTGCAAAATTTGTCTTACATTTATTTGAGGTGGAGGTCGTAACGGAGGGAAATTGGTGAAAAACCAGGACAAGACATGATTGTATCATACACCTGATGTGCTGGCTGTCTCTTTCTGCTCCCATGCTGTCTAAAACCACAGATCTTTCCAGTGGTACTGCAGGATCTGTGTTCAAAGGGCTTCTGTCTGTTAACCTGCCTGTAACCCCTCTGTTCCCAGCCCCTCTAGAGATGAGGTGAGAAATGTCTTATGTCTGGTTTCTCAGGAGCCACTGTGGGCACTGAGGACACCTTTGAATGGAGACCCTCCAATGTTTCTGTCACTGTTATTCCATACAGTGAATACACAACACTACGTTGTATGCACACGCAAGCACACACGAGCAACATACCTTTGACACACGCTCCCATATCCCGCTGTACAGTTTGTGCATGGCCAGACACGTGTCCATCTCTGTCCCGCACAGTATGGTAAAATGGCTCCTCAGATCATCATAAATGTCTCCGTCCATCCGCTGATGAGGGAAACCCAGCACAAGAGTTCATCTTATAGCGAGTTTTGACAAAGGGGCTCAAAGTGCATGTTGCTGTTTTAAACTCGAACAACTGTGCAGATAATCAAATTACTGAAAACCCAAAGTGCACCTAGTAAGGGTTGTCCTGCTCGGTTCTCTGGGTGTTCCTGATGTTTCGCGTGTTACTAATAATAAAGATGTTACTTGCTGATTGCAAGTTTATTTGCTCAGTGAGTCAAGATCAGTCAGTGTTCTCACCTGTAAACACTCCTATTACCTCTAATACCAGAGCAGTTCAAGAAAACAAACAACAAACAACATTCATTTCATTTTCATCTAACATCAAGAAGAAGGTGATGATGGCAACCAGTGGATTTTCGTGACAGAAAAGTTCAAAGTGAATGGAAAAGGGGGAAAGCAGACTGTTCTCTGCACCGTGCAGAGCAAAGTCAACAGACCAAGAGCCTGTAATATGTCAGGAAATGATGAGGTCAGCGTGTTATGATTTACACAACTCATAGAATAGTTCAATAGTTCTTAGCTTCCTTTTGTGTGTGTGTGTGTTTGTGTGTGTTTTACCTCCATTATCTGTGGTAAGTCACTGGTATAGTAGTGTTGGTAGTGGGCATTGACTGCTGCTAATGCCAGAAGATACTCGTTACGAACTTCAGCCAGGCGGTCCTCGCACTCTTTCAACCTGGCACTGAGCTGTGCACAAACACACACACACACACAAATAGACAAAATGACATTTCTTAGCTAATGCTAAACTTACATTACTCTTACATACTTAATTATATATATTCATAAGCACTAACAGTTAATAAAGGTTTAAGTGCCATTGAAATAATGGACAAATCTATGTAACAGTATGTAATCAGCTAATGCATGTTTACTTGCATATATACTTATACTTATATATGTAATACATGTATTTGTTCATTTTACTGTATTTAACAATAGCTCATGTCTGACATGTACATTGTATACTTGTACCTTAGTAGTCATCTTTTGGAGTCCTGTCTTAAAGTGGAAGATTCCATGTTCACTCTTTCTGGCTCTGAAAGACAAAGAACATCAAATGCATCCAATAACAAAAGGCCCACGCTGCGCTACTCTACAAATAAACTCTGAACTTCATGTTCACCCTGGGTAGTACATCAGCTTTTGGCTGCGAGCACTGTGCACTGCCGCAAACTGGGTAATGTTATGCACTTTACCTCTCTAACTCATGCAGAATGTACTGACCCAGACACAGTGACACACACACACACACACACACACACACACACACACACACACACACACACTGACCGAGTTTGTGCATCGGCAGCTTTCTCTCTTGCAACATTGGCAATGTGACTCAGTTGGTGGTAGCTCTTCTTGATCCTGTGCAGCTCCCGTAGAGCATCCACCACTTCCCCCTGTACCCTCTGGAGCTGCTCCAGGCCCTGATATTACACACACACACACACACATTTTAATGTGTTGGAATAATTAAAACACAAGTGTGTGTGTTTACTGTGTGCAGCTCTCTCACTCTCTTGGTTCGGATGTCCTTTGCGTTGCGAAGACTTCTGGAGGCTTGCCCAATCAGACAGCGGTATTCCTCCGCAGCAGCAAATCGTGATGCAGCAGACTGAGCTGTAGCATCAACCAGTGACCGCCACACACCAAACACCCCCCTGAAACGCGCAAACACACACAAACCAGTGACAAACAATCACTGATTAGCTATATCTTAGACATTTCCCACATCCCCCATGCTTGGCAGATAAAAGGAAGACCAGGTTAGTCCCAAGCATTGTTCTTGGAAAAGCTGTTGCACACATTGGCTTCACAACTTTCTGTTTTTACTGGAAATGACGTCAGAGAAGCAGGATACCCCAGTCTTAGTTCTGAATAATAACGTCAGCTTCAAAGGGTGAAACAGAAGGGGCAGACAAGAAGGCGGTGTACTTACCCGGAAGTGATAGCATCTGTGTTTCCTCTCTGCCAATCTCTCTTCTGGTACTGGACAGCTAACCTCTGAAGAGCCTGAAAATACACAAGCCCAAGAAATGAGGCAGTAAGATTAAGTTTGATGAAGACACAATGAAGTTGATTAAACCGAAAAAGACAGTGTGTCAGAGTGGTGACCATTCAGATTTCATTTATTTTGGAGAAGAGGAGGAAGTTGCCATCATCAAATCCAGCAAGTAGGGCTGGTGGGTAACTACAATCTGTGTTAGTGTAGCCACCAGTAGCAAAGTAGAGCTCTCCACTGACAGTCTGAGCCTGGGGGATGAATTCATGCTGCACAGTCATGTGAATGTTGGAGGAAACATCTTGATTGCTCTGTCTAGTACTAGGCTCCTGCAGCTTCTCACACACACATCAAATTTACTTTTGTTGACATTTCTTGACCCTTGTCTACCTCAAGGCTTGTGGGTAATAGGGCTTTACCTTTCTATTCATCATTAAACTTTTGAACCATCTTCCTTTGTATCCAGTGTCTGCATTTGGGTTCAGCATCTTGTGTTTTCCTGTCCCGGTTTGGCAAAACCATCCCATCCTGTAGTTCAGTTCAAGGTCCTTGTCATAGCACGTGCGCATATGCAGTCTGTGGACTATGGGTCAATTGCTCCAACGTATCATGACATATCAGATGCATGGTAGAAGACACAATCCTTGCATTGGTAGTGATCTCATTATTAGCAGTGTTCCATGGTGGAAATGTCACACCAGACACCACATAGATGAGGTCTCTGTTGAATACAGAGATGGCACCATCAGTATTGTGTCAACTTGTCAATGTAAATGATTTACTGCATCAGGTTGGTGATTGCAGTTATCCCTACAACAGGGTGCAGTTTGTCAGAAAACAGCCTGGTGCTGTCTTGTCTCTTCTTTAATCCTGTGCTATAAAGTTGGGTACACTTTTGCCAGCATTAGTGTAGACACACGTATACGTGACACATTCTCCACCACGGTGCAAAGAAACACTGGAAGCGCTCTCCAGGGTTTCCCCAAAAAGGTGGAAACTGAAGCACCGAGTGATGGGAAGACACAGACGAAATTGGAGATAACACAACTGTGTGTTCAACTATACTGACACACACACACACACACACACACACACACACACACACACCAGTGTCACCAGAGGCAATGAATAACAACACAGCAGTCAGGTACTGACATGGGACCTTGAATCAATAAATTATGAGCATTTCCAGTAAAAAATGAAAGTTTCCAGTCAGAGGGCTAACAGTGGACTAGAATAGCCTTATGGGTACTCACCTGACCGTACTCTTTCTCTATAGCTGCTCTTTGCTTACTGAAGGACCTTAGGGAGCACAGAACAACAACACGCCAACAGACATGTGGGTTAGCATGCTATCACTCTGCATTTGCGTATTGATCTCTCTGCACACGAGCCTCCGCCTCAGACATCAGGCCACACCTGATCTCCTCCAGCAGTTCGGTGTCCTGGTGGTGTTTGACCTGCAATTTGGCGAGTTCCTCCGAGAATACCAGCTTCACCTGTTGGCTCTCCTTTACCTGCACGTGCACATATACACACACACACACACACACACACACACACACACACACACACACACACACACACAGAGAATGCTCACTGTAAAAACTGCATTTTGTTTAATCTTGTTAAACAAAATGGATGTTACTCAGCGTTTAGAGGGCTGTGTGATAAAACAGGTTCTTTCATATATCCCTGTTGCATTTCCTCTTCACACCAGTGAGCCAGCACAAATGATATCAGGGCCCTGGAGCACCGAGCTGAGTGAACGTAGCCTTCACTAAGGTAAGGTGATGACAATCGTGCGCAGTCGCATATCAAACTGTCTGCCATGACAGTTTGAAGCGATGGTGGGAGTTTCCAAGTCAAAGCTCACTAAGTTGCAACTTGCACACGTTCACAGACATTCGCTTTTGTTATTCTGTCAACCAGTAGGTGTTAACTTGGTTTATGGTAAGTCCTTGGTAAATTCCACATCATACAGTCTTATACATTAAAGAAAGCATCAACTTCAGACACTGCTGAAAAGGTTTTGAAGACTCCTGTCACTGACTACTTGACCAGGTGGAATACTTAATCTGAATTTCTGCTCCCTTTCAAAATCCTTTATAAACTACAGCAGGGAAACCAGAGAATGTCCACTTGTGACTGGTGTACATGATGTATTGTCTCAAATGTGTGAAAGCCAAGTTCTCAAACACCTTAAAATAGCCACTCTAGATAATGTTGTTCTGCACATTTATTTAGAATATTCATCAAATACCATAATTTCCTGCAAAGGATTAATAAAGTACTATTCTAAATGCCTTGTAGAGTCAGTGTGTGCACTGTAAGCAGCATTAACACAATGTGTCATGATACAGGCTCAATACTCACAGACAGATGCAGGCACATCCTCACACAAGATCAACAAAATGCCTCCAAAACTATATATTTCATACACTGTGCAACATACACCTGTCTCAGCTATGTGTCAGACAAATCTGGAAGCATTCCGTGTGAAATACAACTTGTTGTATCTACAAACAATTTGGGGCTAAATAAAGGTAGTAGAGGCACCGCATGGCAGTAAGCAGTATGCACGCTTTATATTAATGTGAACTCAGTGTCCCCAGTGGCTGCTCAGCGTTCCCTTACCTTTCTGGGTGGAGGCTGCATGGCTGGATGCTGCTTATATCCGTTATAGTCTGTTATTGTGTTAGTTCCTACTTCCTCAATATTTCACATATGCACATGTGTAACCTTTCTCTCTCTCTCTCTCTCTCTCTTTCTCTCTCTCTCTCTCTGACTGTAGTGCTGTTCTGAACAAAGCCTATAGAGGGCAGCAGAAGATTTAATAACACTTGTTTAAAGGTTGTCCTCGCATGTTTCCATATTTGTCCATAACTCAGGACAGTGATGTGTTTTTGTGGGCTGTGGTCATTACCTGAAAGCAGCTTCAGTGGAAGTGAAGTAAAATCAAAGTCCTCGTTCTCGAGTCAGAGTCTCGTCAACAGATCAAGTAGGTCGCTTCTAAAGTAACAGATTTCTTTGTGTTGCTATCCCTGTGAAAACCTCGGAACCTCTCATTTGTTGTTTCTGAAGAGAACAAAGTCTATGGACTCTTTGGACGGATGGAATGATTAAATACACCAATAACTCTTCAGTATATGGGTTCATAGAGAGTAATATATTAAGACAAAGCAGGAAAATGTGCATCTGCCCAGGAGCATCCCAGCTGTAAGAGTTCACTAACAACAATCAACAGCCAGGCAATACAGCAACATTATCAGCACATGGAGCAATCTGTCTTTGCACTAGACCTTTAAGATGATTGAAGGTTCTGCTATGTACCTAGAACTGCACTGTTGAGATGCACCTCCGGAGGCACTACAGGTTCACTGGCAGCAACAGGAACAGTTTGGTATTTGGGATTTATGACATTACAAAATAATCCTTTACTCCGGTGCTCTTGACCCCAGATATCAGATTAAATGCAGACTTTACTCTTAAGTTCAGACCCGTGTGATGTTTCCACTGTATATATTTCATTTATAAGATCTGACCTTTGTTAGAATCCTCACATTACAAATACATAACCTACATAACACTGTTTACCATTGTTAAATCACCATAAATAGTCAGGCCCAGATCAGCTGTAATGGTCTCCTTTAACATATACATGGTGAGAAGTTATGGAAACAAACCAACACATGGGCATTAGTGACAGTTAAGGTTTTATTTGTGCGGCAGTAAGTAAGAATTGACAGAATGATTCACAAAACATGAAAAAAACATTGGGATGGGCTCTGAACAATGAGTCTTCATATCGCAACAGAGTTGGATCTAAACACCATACTCTTACTATCATGATTCACTCGTAGGCAAAATGTATTACTTGGGTGTTTCTCCCAACCAATCTGGAGACAGATAATAACTAACAGGTAAACCAGTTAACATTTATCCATAACACAATGATAAATTAATAATAAATTAAATAAATAGTAGGTTTAAAACAAAAGATCTTCAAACGCGTATCTAGTTTCCTGTTCAGCATCAAGAATCATTTTCATTATGAGTGAAATCACCTGCAGTCATGCATGGAAATATCGATCATACAGCATATCAAAAATAGTGTTTGATGTAACTTTTATTCTCGGGTTTCTGCAGCTACTGATTGATCGAATTGATGTGTCTGGTTATTAATAACACAGCGGGTCCAGCAGTCATTATTGATACATATTCATGTGATGAGTATTCGTGAGATGAATGATAGTGGCCAGTTACTGAGACATCCCTCGAGTACCTGTTCCTGCAGATGTTTCACTGATTTATTTACTTAGTTTACTTAGATTGCATCAGGTGTGAAGCACTTTGTGGTGAAGAGACACCATATTGAAAATGTCATCCAGCAGCTGGACTTAAAGGGCCAGCTGCCTTTTGGTGTCGCTGGTTGTCCCAGTGGCTGTCCCTGGAAGCCATTTACACCACAAGTGATTTTAAACTAGTTCCCTGCAAGTTTTTTCAACTTTCGCTCTTTCTTTACTTAACTTTTTTACCTGTGAACGAAAAGAGTTTTTTCCTAAATGATGCCAGCTAAACTGCGATTGAGTTTCCCTGATTGGTGATGCTGCAGCAGCCAGTTAAACTTGAAAAGACTGAAAGGAAATGAAATGATTTGAAGCGGGGAGTGATCACACCAGCGACTGCCAAGGTTCTGCCGTTGATGCAGGGTTCTCAGTTGGTCGAATAAATAATGGTGTTGACCTGCTGCTTCAGCTCCGTCAGTTGCTCGTGGAGGTCTCTCAGCGAAATGAAAGCCTTGTACGTGATGGACAGCGAACAGAAGTTGATCTTCGACTGAAGGGAGACACACAGGGAAACACATGCTAGATGAACTCACAGAAGATAATTACACAGCATTGCACCTCCACACAGCATTTTGTCTTGTTTCAGTGGGCATTGATGGCTTACTTTCTCTACTCTCATCAAATGTGCCAACGCATCAGCCATTGCTTTATAAAGCCGTAATATGGCTGTCTACTTAGACCCTGCCACCCACTGCAATGAGGAGGATACTGAAGTGCGAATCTGCTGTCGGTGGGCCTTTGGGTGCCAGTACTGCTAGTCTTAGCCTAGTACATCACACTCAAATGTGTTTCAATGACGCTGAGCCTGAGTAACTGTGAGCACACTTGAGGTCTGTGACATGGGAAGATCTTTTACCAAGTTGAATGATTTTACAGTCATCTTTACATATTTGCAAATACTTAAAAAACACTGATAAATAATAATAACTCAACAAACAAACTGATGTTTTTCCAAATGAATTCATGATCAGTATAAATAACGCACTTCTATCAAGACAACTACACCCAATGTAACAGTGATGTCTGGTACTAAAGGAAGGAGCCATGTACTACCTGCGGGAAACATAGTGGAACAATATGAACCTCAAATATTATAATAATATGTTTACACGTGTCCAGAAGACAGCCTCCTGTCAGATACTGAGAGAGAGAGAGAGCCACCACGAGCTTCAGTCCAATGCTAACAATATAAATGTGTAAAGCCTTTGTCAGCATATTCACAGACAAACACAAGCCACCCACAGTGATTGCTTACCTCACACGTCCTGGCCATCGTTTTCAGTGATTTAATCAGGTCTGTGACGATCACCTGATCGGAAATAGTGGGCTTTAGTAACTCCAAGCCTTGTACGAAATAATTGGGAAAGAAACATTCCTGTCGGAGAACAGACACAGCAGCATTAGTATACACTGATGATAAAATGCCATTTTATTTGAAATATCATTTGTGGATAACAATATTTAACTTGTGCATTGCTTTATTTAACACAGACACAAATTTAGGCTGTCATTAAAGATACACTTTGACTGAGTAAAATAAAAATAATAATAACATATGTCAAAAGTTTAAAAAAAAACTCAACTACTCTGAGTTTGAGCTGCAATGTCACTTCACAGTAAGACAGTAAGTGGGGCTATGTTGAAATGATTAGTTGTTAATTGCTATTGAACGTTCATTCATGCAAGTCCAAGTTTTGAACTGGTCCTTAGTTAAGACTTTCTGCTGCAGGAAAAAGGCCAATCACAATGCAGGCGGGCCTTTTGAGATGGCCACAGTCTGAGAAACAGCTCTAATTCCTGTTAAATGACCCTAATCTGTCACCGCACCCAATGTCATCTGACTCTGGGTAAGCTTTTCCAAAACGTCAGACAGTGGGAAATACACTCTCTGGTTGTCTGGATGTGAACCAAGTGTCAGAATCATTTTCCATCCTTGATATTGCAGACAATCATTTATCTCTGTTTATGATACTCAGTGATAGTTATCTCCCTGTCCTACTCACACACAGAAACACACCCCACTCACCGCCTTGCGTGACATGTTGAGGTTCATGCATGTGCACCTCCTATCCTATGGAGATAAGAGACAATATGAAAATGTTAAATGTCAGTTAACACACTGATTTCAATAGATGAGTTTCTGTGTTCAGTGTAATCTATCCTTTCCACAGTTAATGTAACCATTATGTTACTTTCTCTTTTGAAAGGTAAAGTAAGAGCTTATTTTTATACACTTTAAGTAAAAACTATACCAAATTAAAGTAATACAATTAAATCAAATCAAATTAAATGTATTTTACTCCAGTAGGGAGCTGGAAGACAGGGAATCATTATTCAGCTGTGCACACAAAAGTACAGACAAATGAAAAAGAATCTGCAAGCTATGCAAAAAAAAAACCTGAAATCAGATGGAGATAACTGCAAAGTGAAGAGGAAGTGGTAAAGATGTCATGGTGCTGAAGCTGTATGTGTGCACACTGCAGAAGAGCGTTTACATGCATGATCCAGGGTGCAGTTTCAGTGTCACACACAGTGAAAATTACATTTTCAGTTAATCAGACGGTTCATTAGCACATTCCCCCCCACGTGCAAAAAGTAAAATGACTCGTTACTTTTTTGTGGTTTCTTCAAGATGTATTTGTAGACTTACATTAAAAAAATAAAATCAGTGTACTGTTTCTGCATCTTTTCCTCCCTTTATGTAACACTTACTGTCAGTTTATACAGTCAGAGAGCATGCCACGGCGTGATGAAGCCAGAATGCGAGCTTAAAAAACTTTAAAAGATTAGAACTGAGAAGGCTAAACACTAGAATTTGTGATCTCCTAAAATAATGCACATAGCATTTCTCCACTGAAAGGGAGAGTGTGCATAAAGTCAATATATTTTCACATGATGAAGAAATTCATGTTCAGAAAACATTTCAGTCCATCAATTCAACCCAATGAAGAGCGGCAAGTTAGAGAGGGAAAACACTGAGCTTCTAAAGAAGGAGAAGGAGTGAGCAGAACAGGTAGTGAAGCAAGAGAAACTCAGAGTTGGAGCAACAGGAGAACAGCATGGTGTACTTACAGAATGGGTTGAGCTGCAGTTCTTAGAACAGTTCTGTTCAAACAAGAAAAAACAGTTCACAACAGAAGCATCAGCAAGTCCAAAGACAAACATGCTAATAGACGTCACAGCAGCAACTGCTAATAGGCTGCTGTGATGCAACAACTTGACCCTGAACATACAACACTACTACACTACACCCACTACAACAATGGCTGTTACTATTGAAAATGGGAAACATATCTTCATATCTCTAGTATGAGATTTGCATTTCTTTGTGTCACTATCCTCTCTCTGCAGCTCCGCAGAGAGACACTGTCTGTGGAAACACAAAGTGACTTTTGCACTGAATACACTGCAGATTTCACACTTGATCTGAGTGTTGCAATCTCACGTTGGCTTCGGCTAAACTTTCGCACAAACAGAATGAGGAATGTGGATTTTGTCACGAATAACTGAATGCTCACGATGCTCGGTTTTTATAAACAAGGGGAATGTAGGAATGACTATAGTTTTAATCCTTTTCCTTTAGGAAAGTCTTAATTCGTGAGGGACTTGCTGTCTACCGAGGCCCTGCCACCTGCTGCAATGAGGAGGATACTGAAGTTCAAAGCTGCTATTAGTGGGCTTTTGGTGCCAGCACTGCTGGTCGTAGCCTAGTACATCACACTCAAATGTGTTCCATGTCCAGATTTATGATCTGTGATACGAGAAGATGTTTGATCAAGTTGAATGATTTTCATTTTTACACATTTGCAAACATTGCAAATATTAAAAAAAACATTGATAAATAATAATAACATCAACAAACTGATGTTTTTCCAAATTAACTCTTCATTTATACCTACAGACTGTCCTCAATTTGATTGCTTCCTGAATTATATTATATTGCAACAGACATTTTCTGGAATCAGTCTAATGAAACTGCTGCTAGAGTGTGTGATAAGTATTTCCCTGGCTTTAAACCACAGTCTATTCCCCATATTTGGTTTTTGCAGCCTATGTAGAGTTTCTCCAAACTGCAAGAAAAGAACTGAGCACTATCAGTGCACAATTCATGATCAGTATAAATGACACACTTCCATCAAGTTATTAGATTAATCATTTAGATAACTATATCAAGTACAAAGCAAAGAGGCAGGAAATGAAAAGATACAAATGAACTGAAACCAGAGGGATTTCTGACTGTGCATTCTCTAATTCACCAGCTGCTGAACAGTTGAGTTCCTTGGCCCTCTTAGTAAAGGGGCTGAGGGTCATAATATCTCGAACCTGGCACAATCAAGAAAACAACTGCTGCAACATTTGTGTCTGGTTTTGCATGAAAATGAATGAAATATCTTAAAAATCCTCGCAGGCTCTGACACATCTAATGAGCACCTGCATCACATTCTAAGTATTTTATCAGAACTATGCAATTTTACCTTCACGAGATCTCCTATGGCATCCACATTCACTTCGAAGTCCCTCGAAGATCTGCATATGCCTGCAGAGGACGTCTGATGAAAAGAGATGAAAAGAGGCAACAGCAGCACAAGCAGCATCCTTGCAGTGGGCCCAGTCATGGCTGATGGATAAGTTATGATAACTACAGACCTGGTTCAGATTAAGGAATTGGATTAAGGGTCGATTTTCAGTCTATATTTTTTATTCTGCTTTTTGTCAAGGCTGTTTTTTCTAGTCAGGATTAGATCACTGAAAAGGTCTAACCAGTTATTTATGCCTACACCTGCAGTAGCTTTTGAAATCTTGAAGAAAGTGTTGCCTGTGTTACACGCCTGAAGCTTTGTCAATGGATGGGCAACAGGTTTGCTGCTTTTAACAGATCAGGATGTGACTATTGGGAAATCCCTGCACTCCATGTATTGATCATTTATCATCAAACTTTTCCACACAGGTTTTCACTCACAGGACCCTGATATGGTGGTGAGATGATACAGCATGTGTGTGCTAATGCAGGCCACATATCAGTGAGATCTGACTGCTTATGACTGTTGCGGCATTTCCTTACCTCTGTGTAGACCTGGCCGTCACTGCAGAGGAAAGTTAATTATTGGTTCCAATATTGCACATCTCTTTGCAGCTGTTATGTTTCACTTTGTGGTTGATTTATGTCTCTTTTAAGTTGTCCTGTGTTTTGCATTGGTCGTTTGATATCTGTTGTGCAGTGGTTGTTGTGCCTTTATGTGATTATATTGTGTTTCTTTGTAGTTGTTTTGAATTTCTTTATGGTCTCTTGTGTGTTTGGTTGCAGTTGCTTTGTGTCTTTGTGGTTCACTGAAAATGATGCATGCATATAATTAGAACGCAACCTCTAAGACAGAAGGAGGCCAGTTTGACGAAAGAAGACGTAGTACCTAGGTGGTTTTCTGATTTGGTTCCTACATTAACCCTACCATTAATCCCTCTCAGGCCTCCAGAGGACACAACCTTGTGTCACACCTACACCTAACCTACAGTGTGGCAACTTCAATCCACCTTGAGGTACCCAGGCCCTAAAGCAAACTATGCTTACTCGCCTTTTTGACTCTAAATGGGACCATCATTTATGAAATAAAGATCATGAAGAAGAATCAAAATTAGTGATTGAGACCATGAACACCTAAGGAATGTACTGCCAGTGGTAATAAAGTAAGTAAGTATTACCTGTGGTAAAAAAAAAAAAAAAAAAAAAATCAAGTGAGAAGTGGTGTCATATTCTCAGAGACAGGACCTCCTTTTTGCAGTCAGTGGGGTCCTTCTGTGCAGGCCATGGCAGAGAATGCAGATTTAAGGCACTTCCATGCTGGCTACATATTTTTTTAGCCTGGACTACTTCTTTGGTACTGTATCAGAACAGATATTGCAACAGAACATAGCTCTGCTTACATCACAATCCACACATGCATGCACAGGGATGATAAGATACACAGTCCTGTTGGTAGTTTCACGCTGTTGCACTGATCTGCAGGTGGCCATAACGTTCTCAGATATGCATCATGTACCAGCAAAGGCAGGGAAGGAGAAAACTGCTGGCATGTTGACAAGGATATCAGCAATTCAAGATATAATACTTACAATACTTTGGCTTTTAAAATGTAAGCGAGAAAATACATTCAGCATGCTAACAGAACCTCAACTGACTATGTTTTGTAGAGTAACACTTAAGGTAAACAGAACAAGACAATTTACAAGACAAGTCTTTGGCACCTTTAAATGAACCCTTTGGTTCATCAGACTAGGACAGGAGTTCCTCGACTCCATGCTGGTTCAATGTTTCTGATATTGTGTGCCAGCAATGGGACCAAAGTGAATTAAAGACAATTCTTATGCCTTGAGGTCCCATCGAGGTCAGTGCTGGGCTTATCTTCTTATGAGGGGTGGTGTCATTTGCTTTTGATTGGCTGGTTGAGCCCAGTCCTATGTGGACCACAAAAGACAGGCACATACAGAGGGTCAGTGAAGAGACAGACAAGGCTGGATGACCGGTAAAAACAAAATTTCACGACTGGCCCTTAGTTGCAGCAGCCCATCTACTGCCAAACTGATGTGGTGGCTTACCAGGATTTGTCCCAGTATGCAGGATATTCAGCACATCACTAGGTCCCACCTTGACCTAATTCTCTTTACATTTGTGATGATGTATAGGTGAAGTCAGACCAAGAGTAACACCCATGTGGGTGGAATGAGAGGCCAAATGGGATATCTTGGTTAAGGCTGCTTGATAAGAAGAGGAAGAAAATTCTATTACATTCTCCAGGAATTACCAACTAATGCAACATGCTACTGTGGGTAAAAGTGTGGGTTCATACAGAATTCCACTAGCATAATAAAATTGACTTTGTTTTCCATTGTGACCTTTGCTCATTGAGATAATAAGAAAAGTACAGAAAGTCATTTTCCCCTCAAGTCGTACCAGTTGCTTAGTGAAAGAAATAACAAGACAACAGCAGATAATATTACTGACCAAAACTGTAAATGTTACTAATTTCCACATCAAACAGTATAAAAAGCTTTTCCCGAACACTGTTAATAGGTGACAAGAACTGCTATTGATGACTGCACTCAGTGGGAGGTTCACAAAACAACAGTGATGAAACAGATTAACTACTGTGGTGGTTTTCTTAGAAAGTAAAACCACCCTGCCACATCTGAGACTTGTAGCACTGCCTTTGGACACGGAAGGGGTGCTAAAAAGCTAATTTTCTTCTCTGGAGCTTGGTGTGGACAAGACTACCCACAAGGGAAAAGCTAAGACTATATCTAAATCAGCTAAAGTTCATTTTAGTTGTTTTTTACCAAATGGTTGGGTTTTCCAGTTATCTTTTAAATCCCTGCACACAAAATAGTATCACCTCTACGTAGTATCCTTCATGGAAACAGTAACTAAATATAAAAAGTATCATAAAAACAGTACAGGCTGCATGATATTGTTCAAATGTGGCTGCTGTTCTGTATTTGTCCTCATAGTTGCACAGTGCACATATGTGGTCCCGCAGGAGTCATCCAATTGAAAGTGTGTCACTCTGCCGTGGCCAGAAAATGAACAGGACCGAATGAACAGATAACTGAGTATAATTAAAGTATATCAGGTATTTAAGTCACCGTAAGAGCAGCCATGGTAAACATGACTGGTAATAATCATTCAGTATTCTCTGTCATAATCGCTTGTGGTGCATTTAAGTCAATACTAGATGAAACATAAAAATAAATAGAAATATGCAAAGCCCACAAACATAAACATGAAACGTAAAAGTAGGGCCGGGTTATGATTTTATTTATTGACTTTCAGCGTTATTGTTCATAAAATTCTGTTGTGTCTCCATGATTTGACTGATGCAATGTTTTTGGGTTTTTTTTGTTTTTTTTTTACAGTGGCCCATACACACCAACATTTACAATTCTCTGTACTTGTATATGATTTTAGATCTGAGTTTCTGATGATATGATACATGGAATACTGATATCACTGATACTTGGTTTTGATTTGAGTAGTGATATGAACCTTCATACCACAGAATGCCTCTCACATAAATTCATGTTCTGGACATATGAATACACCTCTGCTCACTCCGTCTTGTGTTTTTTAAATGCCTGTGACTCTGTTTATGATGCATTCATGAAACCAATGGTTTTCTGCTGCAGGACAGTAAATTAGCCGCTTTTAATGATAATAACTATGACTATAGATATTTGTCATTCTCACATGGAATTGTATTGAATTTTATAAAAGATTAACTAATTCATTGGCATGAATTTCTCATTTAGTATAATGTCTCAGATGATTGAAACACAGTGGTGCGGCTAAAAATGTATGATAGTGGTGGAGGAACAATCAGCTTTTAACATTTCTTGCACGTAAGCGAAACCTTGGGCCTGATGCTGATGATAGAACAAAGGTCACTGAAAACATTGCTGGGGATTGTGAGGGTTCACAGCAAATTTGATGGAAATTTGATGATTTTTGAAGCTACCTCATCATGGACCACATGGTGGTCAAAGTAAGATCTGATCTGATGGTGCTGCTGAAGGAAAGGTAAAGGGACCATCCAAGTTATTCATCTTGAAGATGGATTTCATCACTGAGACCTTTTAGTAACCAACATGACATTTACCATTCCACTGATGTGAACGTCTGCTTCCAGCAAACATTATTTCTGCATAAACACAACAGAATGCGAAATGAGTAATAAAGAAAAGTATGTTGTCTGCACTGACAAAGTTTGATCAGATTCACAAGATAAGCTCAAAGTTAGTTTTATCTCTGTGTCCAGTAGAGCAGAGAGGGGTGATCTCAGCTGAGCCCACACGCGTTTCTTTTTGGGGGAGTTAGAAGACTGATGGAGGAAGACATGATGCAAACACAAGCGGGAAGCACATTCAGGTGGACTCCCCTAACACTGAGTACACTACTGCTATTTTAACATATATGCAAGTATTACACCCTTTAATTTTACATTACTAATTAATGCGAGACTCAATTTTTCCAAGCTTGCACTATGATGAAATAATATATATAGCGTTGTATAGCAGTCAATAACTGCACTTGTTAACCATTTTCATGACATGGCAAACGTGTGCAGATGGCAACATTTACGCCATGTTGTTCTTTGCAGCTGTGCAAACACAGAAAGTGTAACTTAAGCTTAAGCATCGATCAGTAAGCTTAATGCATCACTGATCAATGATCTGTTGCATCCATTTGGTCTTTTTGTTTCAAACTGACATTCCAGTCACTGGTCTGGGATGTGCCAAAGGAGGAACTACACTTTCTGCTAAATCTCTGGTTCTCTATTCTACTCCTCTATTTAGATGATGTGCCTCCTAACTAACTAATGTAGGACAAGGTTAATTAGAACACGGATTCTTGAGAGTTGGGACAAAACATGTCCTACATAGAAAAGTCATCTTTATGTTAAAAATCATGTGTATATACCCATGTTATTATTCCCAAATATATTTAAAGTTTCAATTCAATTTGTTAAAAATGTATGTTCTGTAGTTAGAGAGTGCATGTTCCTGTACCTGTCCTCTCTGAGAGAACACAGTGTAAAACTTCCCAAAAAAACTTTTTAAGACTCCACAAATTAGAAAGTATATGTATCAAAAGAAATATAATGGTTATAAATACATCAAACAATACAAAAACTGAACTTCAAACAATATTTTCTACAAAAATCTGCCTATCAAAGTTGTGTCCTCAGTTTCCGTCAACACCGTCAGATTTTTTCATAATACTAAATAATTTAGGAAATAGTATGATCAGCTATATCCTTGATGGGCCCTTTTCCACTTCCTATGTATGATGATTCAGCAGTATTACACATGCTCTGGTAAGTTTTAGTTTTTTGATTCTTTATATAAACAATGTTGATGTCACTGTAGTCACAGCTGTAACGTCTCAACACCGTCTTCCCAGTAATGATAGTCTAGTTAAGAATTGTGGATTCAATTTAGGCATTTTAGTGAGGTTATTGAGGCAGCTAGCAGCTAAGGAAAAACAAAATGGCTGCAATGTACAAAACATATTTACCATGGGGGAAAACATCCCTTTTGTCAACACCGTCAGATGTCAACACCGTCAGATCTCAACACCGTCACCGATGTCAACACCGTCAGGTTTTAGCACTGATGGTGTTGACATGTTAGCTGACAGAGTTGACAAATCCTCCCGTAACTTCTTAATGTGATAATATAATATTACCTATGAACATGATAAAATATTACAGTGTTATCTAATGGTTTTGTTTACACACAAATGTACATATAGCCATATAGATTTATGTTATTTAACCTTGTATACCATAAACTTTTGACTTGTAAAGAGAGTGATGAAATGTAAATGTAAAAATCAATATAAAATGAGAATAACGAAAGAACACTACATTCAATCAAGAGAACCACTGACACAATACTGAAACAGTATCTCTCTGACAGTTTCCTTCTTCCTGCAGCCCCAAAAGACGACGCACTTCTGCACAGACTGTGCACTTTAATTACGTTCAATATGTTCAAAGACAAAGATTTGTTAGAATTCTGTTAGAATAGTTTCTGTCATCTCCATCAATTGTTTAGTGTTTTTATTTATTTTTAATTCATTTAATCCATTTGTTAGTATACTTAAACTGACCATGCTGACTAACGATTTTGTCAACACCGTCAGTGACTGTCAACACCATCAGTGACTGTCAACACCATCAGTGACTGTCAACACCGTCAGGTGCATGTTTTTGCTGATTTTCAATAAACATTATTTACTTTTTTCAGTTTATGTTGTTTATCTTTAAAGATAACTGATCTACATCATATTGTCTCATTTTTCAAGAAAGAAAATCATTTATTTAGTCTTAACATTGAAAACAAAGGTAGAAAATAACAGAAATTAGGAACTGGCATTTTCAGAATAGTGTGAAATCAGAACAAAAGTTTATATATTGTATTTTATTACATATCAGAGTAACTAAACCCTATTATTAGATACTTAAGAACTTTAAATTCTTGTATTCTTGAACAAATTAAAATAACACTTTTTAGTATGTCTGATGGAGTTGACACAAATGAGTTACGAAAAGAATACTTATTTTTTAAAATAGTGTTTTATAAGAATAAACCTGTTCCTTTACATGGTTTGATAACTAAGACCTGTCTCTACAAAAATATCAACTTCAAATTAATGTAGCATACATTTTAAAATTTTGAATTCTAAAACATGTTTTGTCCCTTATCTGAAGAATCAGTGAGAAGACACATCAGCCCGCTGGTAAGCCTACATTGATGAAATGAATGGGATTTGGCAAATAAAGCTGCTGCAGTGTATTTCCTTCAAATGGAATGTTGTTAATGGCCACACAGTTGTGTTTTTTTTCAACTTGAACTTGTATTAAACACAAAAGATGTGAGGCGTCAACCCTGTTATGATTATGAATGTGTTTTGTACTACCTCTACTTCCTCTCTGGACTTATTTATATATGTAATTCTGCTATGAGTGTGTTTAATTTGCACTTTTCTGCCTCACTACTGATAAGCATTGGCTTGCACTTTCACTATGTATTCGGTGTTTTTGGTAAGCTAGGCTAAACATGTACCTGTTTGACCTGTTGTAGGTCTGAACACACAGAGGTGAACTGAAATCAATTGTATCAGCATGTAGGTTACATGTGCAATGAAACCAATGCAATTCATAATTACTCATTTAGTGTGCTTTTTGCCTGTTGTAGATTACAGCGTGATTATTATGATTGTATTACAAATGCCATTTTAGGAACAAAAACATCACTTTTGAATAATTGATATTATAATTTATTAAGAATCATCATAAGACACACAAAATAATCCAGCCACCTGAATTTCCAAACTAGAATGTAATTTTTCGATATGATTAAGCAAATACAACAATAAGATATGAACAACACATCTGTCTTTGATGACTGATTTTTCTTTCCTTTACTTTTTCCGTTCCCTTGTCTCCTCTCACCTCCAATCTTCCTCCTGTCTATTCCAGGAACTCACTTCTCAGACTCCCCTCACTGTCTGAGAAGTTGATCAGCTCATCCACCTCATCACCCTCCTCATCTTCATCTTCCTCCTCAGCCTCCCTTGATATCTGCACCTCCCCCTCTCCTCCACCCTTTCCTCCTAACTCCAAGTAGCCTTTGGCCGTTTGGTTTACTGCCCCACCACTCTTTGGCCCTCCCCCACCTCCACCACCACCACCACCTTCAGCTTTGCTTTTAACAGGCTGAACCATCAGGATGCCCTCATCCAGAATGGGGGTCCCTTCAGGGCTGACTCCCTCCCCCACTGCGCGGCTGGCTCGGTCTGCACTCAGGGTATGAGCACTGGGATCCAGGGTGACGGTGGACTTGCTTGTGCAAAGGCCCATGATTGATGCCTTCTTGTGCGCCTTAAATTGATTGATGTCTAATTCTGAAATTAGCTCCTTTTCACAATTCTCGCTGGTGGACAGAGTTTGTCACAGCAATTGTTTTGTAGCCTTATGAGACGAATATGAAGCTATCCATTGGCAAGAGCATGAAAGTCGCTTGATGTGTAGTTTAAAGGCAGTGTCTCCTTTCACTCCACTTTGTGTTGGTTAATCCAGAAGATTCGCAAAATTGGACAATCCTGGTGAAAGTCCCTCAGCAGCCTTCTCTATCTTGATGCTTGTTAGAGGCACGTCAGGTGAAAAAAAAGAAGTATATGTTTCCAGGAACCCTCTTGAAGACTGGATTGCAGTTATTAGAGATTTTGTGAATAAGAGCAAGCTTGCTGATAATCTCAGGAGATTTCTGTAAATCATTTCAGAGTCCTGATGGCAAGGGCCTGCAGAGGTGCTCTCATCCACGCTGTCTGGCTGAATTTGCTCACCTGGTTTGAAATGAACATCCTTACTGAACTGTTGGAGTCTGACTTCTCTTTGCCTGCTTCAGTCCATGGAAAGGTTTAGGATAGAATGGGTTTCACCTCCTCTGCTGTCCAGAACTCTGGAAAGAGCCAAACCCTTCTGGTGTATCTGCTCTGTTCATCCTTGGACCACTTGGAAAATGTGGGTGGGATAAGTGAGGGAGTAGTATTGATTCTGCCTCACCAACTTGAACTTGAAGTACTCTTAAGCAAGCGATTGAGCCACTGTGTTGAAGTTGCTGAGTGGTCACATCAGGAGACTCCCATGTGAAACAAATCAGATCCATGCAAATCAGTTGAACCCTACAGTGACTAAAGTTAACCAAAGTCTGTGTGTGGCCATCAAGACCGAGACATGTTTAAGATGATTACATGTCCCTTCTCCAGACTGTCTGTGTGTGGCTCTAGGTGCTTTTCCACATACGGTTTTAGCAGCATGCATTGTTCTCTCTGTCTCAGCTGGTCTGCTGAGGGCCCTTAATGTTAACCCACAGAGCTCTTAGACAACGCACAGACAGTGTCAGGAAGAGACGGCCTGTTTGTGGCAGGTCTGTGAATTTTAATAGCCAGCACTCACAGCAAATGGCACAATGAGAGAACACTCCAATGTAGTCTACTGCACTGTCTGATGCTGCTTTGGTTTGCAATTACCCAACTGTCTTGTGTAATAACTCAAAAATTACCTAAACTTAACTAAAAAGTCACTGATACTAGTCATTCAGCAACCATATGAGCCCTATACCACCTAAGATTTGTTAGGTGGTATAGGGAGATGCACAGAGTCAAAATAATCAATATTCACAACACATTCCTAGGTTAAGAGTGGCTATTAAGCAGCCTGTAACCACATAAAATTAGAGTTGCGTCAGTCCAAGCTTTAGAACTAGGTTTCAGCTCTAAAACCAGGTCATCAGTCTAAGCCACTGAGACCTGCTCAGCCAGTACACTGCCTCAGGGAACGTCATTCATTCAGAAACATACAATGACAGCGTTTAATAAGGGTTCAATCAGAAAACAAAATGGGACGATTCAACGACGATTGACAGTTTGCACAATTCTAGGCTACTTTGACAGCAAAAGGATATAAGTCACACCTCCAGTGACTTCAGCCTCAGCTATTTGACAGAGGTAAAAGTCAACACATATGAAATTGCAGTTTTTTTAATGTAAAGAGAATTAACAAGAAAATATATGTCAGCCTTCTTCCATCTTTATTTACTATATGTTTGTACAAATGAAACATATCCCTGATTGTGTAACTACATGGTTACTTGTGTATGTTTTAATTCATTTATCATTTTTTTCCTTGGTCTTTGGGCGGAGAAAGTGGAACCCCCTAGCCCTGTTAGTCAATCTGAAAATTGAAAAGGTTCTTCATTTCTCAACTCTGAAAGGCTGACTAATTGAAAAAGGATTAATGTGGTCAGCAACAATATGATGGCCGAGATAGGAAGAGAAGCCGCTGGTTTGTCTTATCTCCCTGTTGTGACAACGCAACAGCGTACGGTTTTCCACCACACTGTCTGTTTATGAAAGGGAAAATTCAGGGTGTTCCTCTGAACTTCCACAGTTCAGTCAATCTTCTCTTTATGAGAATCACTCTCTCACAAAGAGTGATGGAAATTGTTCAGCTCTTAGGTGTTTTACCATCCCTTCTGCGTGTCTTAATAGCTTTATATGGATTCATGAATGAGCTGAAAGAAAGCATTATGTGAGCCTTTTACATAAAGCGCTTTTTTATATTATTGCAGAACTGTAAAGTACAGGATGTTCCATGTTAGGATTGACACACATTTTTTCCTTAATGTTATCTGAAACTACTGAAGAGGATGTGAATGTGAAGGTAGTTTATCTCACACCTGGTCTTTCTATGAGCGTATTGGGACAACCACAGCAACCACTCTGTTGAGCTTGCAGTAAATCGTGCAGATGTGGTGTGTGAGGATTCCCCTTTTCGATGCTTGGGTACTGTGAGGTTCCTCAAGGCTCGGTGCTTGGCCCACTCCTTTTTCCCATTTAAATGCTTTCCTGTAGGTCACATTTTGTTTCTCACTTTTCTGCAGATGACACACAGATTTATCTAAGCTGCCACGCTGCAAATATTTTCAGGAAACTGAATCCAGTGTAAGTATACAGTTAGGCCCATATATATTTGGACACTGACACAAGTTTTGTTACTTAAGCTGTTTAGCAAAACATTTTTAAGATACAGTTATATAAGCAAAGTAGTCTTAAAGTGCAGACTCTCAGCTGTAATTTGAGGGCATTTACATCCAGATTGGAGGAAGGGTTTAGGAATTACAGCTCTTTAATATGTAGCCGACCAATTGACTCCAAAGCTATTTCATGGGCTGTATGGGCTATTCCCTCATTAAACCATCATCAATTAAGCAGCTGAAAGGTCTGGAGTTAATTCCAGGTGTAGCATTTGCATTTGGGAACTGTTGTTGTGAACCCACAACATGCGGTCAAAGGAGCTCTCAGTGGAAGTGAAACAAACCATCCTTAAACTGGAAAAAAAGAAGAAATCCATCAAAGAGATAATGGAAATGTTAGGAGTGGCCAAATCAACAGTTTGGTACATTCTGAGAAAAACAGAGCGCACTGGTGAGGTCGAGAACTCAAAAAGGCCTGGACGTCTATGGAAGACAACAGTGGTGGATGATTGCAGGATCCTTTCCATGGTGAAGAAAAACCCCTTCACAACATCCACCCAAGTGAGGAACACATCAGTATGAGTACCTAAGTCTACCATAAAGAGAAGACTTCATGACAGCAAATACAGAGGGTTTACCACAAGGTGCAAACTATTAATCAGCCTCAAACATAGAAAGGCCAGATTAGACTTTGCCAAAAAACATCAAAAGAAGCCAGACCAGTTCTGGAAAAGCATTCTTTGGACAGATGAGACTAAGATCAACCTGTTCATAAATGTTTCATAGGATATTTTTGTTCAACCCCTTGAATTAAACCTGAAAGTTTGCACTTTAAATGTATCTCAGTTGTTTTATTTCAAATCCAATGTTGGCATGCAGAGCCCAAATCATGAAGATTGTGTCACTGTCCAGATATTTCTGGCCTAATTGTATTATATTATTCTGCAATTCTCTTGGTACTCTGTTCACCAAACCCCAGATATCTTGATGCCATTTTTGATGGCAGCCTCAACTTAGACTAACACAACCAACTGTTGGTTCATTCCTGATCCCTACAATTGTCGACATTTAATTGACAGCCTGTTTCTCTAAACCTGAACACTGTTATTCACGCCTGGCATCCCCATGCTGCCTGTTGTTTATCAAGAGACCTCACTCCCCAAGATCCCCTCAGATGTTTACCTTCTTGTTGTTCCAAGATCTAGACTCAAAGTCAAAAGTGTCATAGGCTTTGCTGTCAGGTCTGCTGGATTTACCCGATGAGATCAAAGCACCAAACTCCACTTCTTTGAAATCACTTTTGACCATTTTTACAATATTTTTCATTGATTGTAGTTTATTATAGTTCTGATTCTGTGTTACTTGTTTTTTAACTGTTTTCATGTTGTTAGGATTTGTCCTATTGTAAAGCACCAAGGCAAGTTTGTTATTTTAAACATTTTTATCCAGATTTCTTTTCTGATCCCTATTTCAAGTTTTAATAAGGTTTTTAGCTCTGGACATTTTTCTGATGCTTGATTTAGTGTAACAGCATTTGTGGAACCCTGGCATGACCCGCCTCAGAATGGGGATCTTGATATCATGTAAAACAAAGTTGCAACTTTAAAATCTCTAGATCTAAACTACATTAGAGCTTTATTTTTGTACACTGAAGGCATTCGTTCTCTAAATCTTTGTTGTGGGTTCACTGCCACATTATGAAACAAGTGAGGACAAATTGTACAATTTGTACTAAATGTACACAATTTGTACAAAATGTACATTGTACATGTACAAATTGTGAATTAAAAGTGGCCAGAACAAGCTTTTATCCCAAAAATCCCCCACACCTGTCCCTAACTTGTGTCCAGAGCATCAGTAACTGGAAAATGCTTCTTTCATATTTCAACCATAGAAGAAGAAATACAGAATGTTTTGGCAGGTTAATGAGGAAAAACCCTGCCAATAAAGTCTCCTAACAGTGGTGCTCATGATGGTCCTGACAAGAGCAACACTGGTCTGACCTTTAAGTCATGGTTAAGAAAGGATGGGGCACCTGTAAACCTGAGTTTGTAGGTTCCATGTAAACAGTTTTGTGTCAAAGTGAGAATGTGAACTCTGTGTCATGAGCCACACAATGCTTTCGCAATAGTAATAACACAGTGATCTTTGCATGGTGATAACACTGTGCCAGACAGTGCAGACCAGCAAGATGACTTGATAAACTCACGCAACATTGTGTTGTAATCAAGTCACTTAATCCCTTTTTGCATTTATAAACCCATCTATCTAAATGGAAATATGCTTAAAATTGTAATTAAAAGGAACATGATCAAAAATGTAACCGTGACCTTTCCAACCACTAGAGAAGGTTCAATTGTCGAGCTCACACCAACATGAGAGGCGTCACCAGGCTACGGCTTTTACAGGTAATTGAGCTCCTTTTGGCTCAGAATGAGATGGTGACTGTATCACCAGTGCGACCACATATGCTAAAAGAGTAAAAAGACGTAAAGTATAACTGGGCAGGTACGCCTTTGTAAACAGCATTAGGTTTGTATCAGTCAGATAATGGGCTTTTAAAGATGAACTATGGTGAATTTTTGTCTGGCCATGATGGACCCATAGCTTTGATTCATAATGATTTACATTATAACAGAAGCATGTACGTTAAAAAGTACTTTGAAGCTCAGTTTTAGCAACTATATGCTCATTTAAAATAAAGAAATACAGATTCAGTGCTTTAGAAATGCTATAGAACTTGTTACTCCCCCAAATCTCCAGCTTGTTGCTTAGTAATGGTGCCAATAATAAGAGTATATGTTAAAATATGCTTTTGCTGCTAATGCTTTTGCTACATTGTTTCCCATTTACTTAACTTGTTACCTGTCCTTACATTTATGTACCAGTCTGTGGAAAGCAGGTACACCATTCACCATGAACAAAAAAAAAATGATTTATGCAATGCAATTTTATTGATGTGGAATAGATGACAGAGTTGCACTGGTGTCATCGACTATAGATTTCTTTTTTTCCTCATCCATCCCTCGAACCATGTCCTCTTCCGCTAGAATACCTCCAGAGGGAGGCATCCTGATCAGACAAGTTTCCCACGTTTCCTCTGGATGTCTGAGCTCTTCATCCTTTCCATGACCGTGTTTTGGATGAACAAGCTTGTTCAGACTGTGCAGTTTAGCCCAGCTCAGCTTAGCACCCTCTTGTGGCTCTCAAAACAAAACTGGAGGAATACAGGGAACCTCCCATAGTGAGGCTAATTTGCATCTACATGACCTCATTTCTAACCCAGGCAGCATAGCATGGTTTAATTTGACATTATATTAATATCATAACTAAAATCAAATATTTCTAAACCTGATCTTCACGCTTTATTATAGATTGAAAGGGCAGACATTTGCACAAAAGAATCAAATATAGTATACGTGGACAGGAAAATTGTATTCAGAGATCAAAAAGTTCTAAAAGCAACCCAGCTGCAATATTATCTATTACACCAAAAAACATGTTCATGACCCACAGTGTGAAAAGCACTTTGATCTAATATGAAGAGCAACTTCTGAAAAAGATTTGATCATAGTTGTCAGCATGTTTCAAACAAATGGGATTTATCAGGACTTCAGAAGGACGCCTTATCACAGTCGACACGTTGAAACTTTTGAGTGTGCTAAAGTAGCAGTGTGCATCCATCAATTCAAAGTGTGTCTAGATTTCCCCCCATTCAGGGAACCCTGGTTCACCTCCAACCTGCTGTGCTCCCCTGCCAAGTCTTAAAGGTCAAATATACAATTCAAGGCTTTTTCAAGGCAAGTCTGTGACCACTTCGAATATGAGTACATGCTTCCTAGATTATATGATTTTGAAATACTCTCGTCTCGTTTATGTTACTCGTTTATGTTACTTTACTAACTTTAGTGTCTAGTGCTCCACGGATCCGGATCCAGACTCACTGGATTTGACCTTAGCCTAAGTTAAGTGAAACCTTGGCTAAAAAAGAAGAAAAAACAATAAACTAGAGCTTTGTGAGTTGAGAGAAATCTAAAAGATCATGAGGTAAATCAGTGGCTTTAAAACTTCACACCAGATTGTAGTAAATTAATGGATTTCAATCATCCTGATTTGAGTGTTGAGCTGGGTGGAAACAAACAGGTGTTTCAACATCTCATGTACATGATGACCAAATTTTAGTAGTTGGACTTATTTTTTTGTGTAGGCTTCTCATCATACCAGTGAGTGTACCAAATCCTAGATACTGACAAATACACCCATTCACTGTCTTTGTGGATAATATGAGGGACTGGAAATCAATTTTGTTAAGTCCAGGTATGTTTAACCAGGAAGACTGAGACAACAGCTGGTCTGGTTCTGTCCAAAGTTAAGTAAACACCCACCAGCATTACATTGCATCACATTGGTTTAATCCTATACAAACAGAAGTGTAAAGCAATTATTAATCAATCGTTGGGCCCAAGACTCTTGGTTCGCTAAATGATTAGATTATGCTAAGCTAGGCTAACCACATCCTGACTCCAGCTTCACGCTGAACACACAGATATGAGAGTGGTACTGAGCTTCTTCATCTCACAGTGAATGTTTGCAGATGAGTTGTTCTTCTCCCTACTGATTGACTGATAACACAGTTGACTTGTAGACTGCAGCTTTAAGGAACCAACAGTGTCCATGTAATTAGCAGCAGGGGAGCAATAAAAGATGTTGTCCTGCTACCAAGAGCTCCATTTTGGCAAGTGCATTGTGTCCAGATATGTGAACCTCTGTCCTGTATGTCTTTATGTTTGTTTCCATGTCTGTCCCTCCCATGGTCCCTCCTCCTTCCTGCTGCTTCCTCCTGCTCTCTCTCCTCCCTCCATCTCTCCCTGAGCTCCTGCCTTCCTGCAGGCGGAGACAGAGACAAGGAAAGGTCGTCCACCACAGGTGAGGATGAGGAGGAGTCAGTGCAGTCCAGCCAGTCTGCAGCAGAGGATCGTGGGTATCCATCCTGCAGTGGGGAGCCTGGAAACGTGAACTTCCAGTAGGAGTCTCCTTTGAAGAGATAGACAGAGCCTGGAGAAGATGGAGAAAAGTTTTTACAACAGACAACTTACATGTTTTGAAACAAATGTAGTTTTATTCTATCTGTAGATTAAAATGGTTTCACAGTGTTTTCCCTACCTTTCTCTTTCTTACACATCCTCATTAATCTTTAATTAACCACTTTCCCCATCTACATACAATTAAGTGTTGATACTGTAGATTAAGAGCACTCACCATGTAAAACCTCTGCTCATGTTTAACTTTAGCTCATTCATAAAATAAATGTAATAAAAATCAATTTTAAATGGCATCAACTAACTTTTTTGGCCAGCAGAGACAATCTGTGAAGATGGCTTCGATATTGTCACCTTTTAAGTAGCTAAAGTGACCTTATTAGCAAAAAGTTGCTTATTGACCCATCCAGCAATTCTGGGGCAAAATTATAATTTATCTGGAGTCATGTTCTGTGTCCATCTGATCAGTCCATCTATTTGCTGTAACTTTCAGGATTGCAAGGATGTTAGAGCCTATTCCAGCAGTCATGCTGGGATAGGTGGGTGCTACCCACCGCGCCACCGCGCCACCCCCATCTGATCAATGTAGGTCCTGCCCTTACCATCACTGTCTGTGGTGATGCCGCTGACCCCCTCTCTGAGGAGCTTAGTCCAGGTGTCTTCTTGCTCCTCTTCCTCAGCTCTCCCAATGTTCCCCCAAATGGGGCCCTCCTCTGGGTCCCAGACCAGGCCCCATCTCCCACCTGTTGCCTCATGTGCCTCCTCTTCATTTGCTCCAGATAAGCTCACCCCCATCCTGAGGACAGACAGGGACTGAGGGTATCCTTCTTGCAGGGACAGATCCCTGAACAGCCAGAATTGGGAACCTGCAGAAGGACATGACTTGGAGCGGTCAGTCTGTCACTTTGCTGGTTTATTCTACTTCACAGCCAATTGCATTGGCATTAAGGTCTTCAAGTTTCACTGTATTGCATTGGCTGTGAAGTTGGCCCCAAATAAACAATAAAGGAGGAAATGCTTTAGGACAAGGTTGTACGTTTGCATATGGATGGTAGGGACATGTCAGTGAGTGTCACTAAGGTTGTTGTGTCCTGGCTAATGTTGAGACCAAACCTAATCTACAGCCTGTGATTATCAAGCTGCCACCAAAGCGAGCTATCAGTCAGGAAAGTGACATCACGTCTCATTCCAAGTAAACAAGATGGCAGCAGCCCAAACACATAGAATTATTTTTCCATGCATAAAATGAGTCACCGTGAAAAAAATAAAGTGTGCGTCAAAAGAAAGCCACATTCATTCTGTACTGACAGCACTGCACAGGAACATACCACTAATAAAGATGATGGCATGATCTAACTGTCTCTCCAGCACAGCATGAATACGGGGTAGGTCAGGTGGCAGACCCCGCCACAGCCTCCTGACAGAAGCACCATGTGCTGATACCAAACCACCGCCATTAACTCGCCACATTGACAGACCTGAGGAGACGAGAAATGTATGAAAGAGAAGTTAGGGATCATGAGGAAAATGGGTCATAGCTAAACATCTTTAAGTTCATCAACTACTTATTCCAGTCTATTTTTGAATTTGACAGTTTCTGGTGTTGTGAGACCTTTGAAGAAGAAAGTCTCTCCTCGGATTCTTGCCACAGCATCGAAACTGGTGTTGCAGCGATCTATGAAGGGGCTGAAGGGAGAAAATGCAGTGAAACTTGAAGACCTTTATGCCTTTGCTTGGTAGAATGAAATCAATGTTTCTGTACATAAAAACAATCCTAAAAATGTAATATTAACTCCAGCAATGGCTGTTCTTAAATAAAGTTCTAAAGAAAGGTTTGAATCCCAGTCTTCCTCTTGTCATTAAAAGGTCTGTACGTTTTTTGAGACTGCTCTAATCGTATCCTGATGACTTTTCACACTTGCAGCACACCACCAACAAGGCTGAAGTCTTAAAGGGGACATATTCTGGCAGCTGAAAGCTGTTTTAAACAGTTCCTGGGTGTCTTAAAAACAATTTTTTTGCAAAAAACTCCTCTGAGGAGGGTCTGCAGTCTCCCACTCGCGGCTGTACGCTATAGCTACGACCCATAATCTGAGCATGAACAGCGGCAGGAAACGGTTGAAGAGAATAAAAGAATAAAAAGCAGCCACAGTCTCCTCTGGTCTTCTGGGGCTGGGACAGAATATGGGCAGGAGCTGGATCTGAACGGCCTGTAGGACCCATTTTACCAGTGGGTGGGCTGTAGAGACGATGCACGACTTATCTGCCTTACTCATTCTCTGAGTTGGTCGGCCAAGGGGGGACTAGTTTAAATACGTATAGGCAAGAAAAAACGTGTTTTTCATAATATGCCCCCTTTAAGCTAACTGCTAACTGCATCCTACAGCTGCTGGAGTTCAGCCAATGTAGGAAGTATATGGTAGTTGGAGAATAGGCTATATGCTATATAATGCTGTGGACAGGACAAAAGGACCTACATGCACAATGTTATTGCTTGGATCTAATACAACAGACCAGAGGTGATATCCTGTTGATTAATTTTTCAATTTACGTCGACTAAAAACTGAACAAAAATAAAAAAGATGAAGTTGACAATATGACTAACTTGGACTTTTTATTTCAATACTAAGACTAAATCTAAAAATAGCTGGCACAATGTGCACCAGTCTAATGCATGTCCTATACTAATGTGTCTTGGCATTTCATTTCGGGGGAAACACTGAGAGGCACTGTGCAACACATTCGTACAGTTTGGTTCCAACCTGAAGATAAACAAGTTATCTCTTCATCTGTCTCATGCTGTGAGTCATACCCATGTCTGAGATGGTGGTGGTGGCCTCTGTAATGCAACTGAGGCCCTTGGCTGAGGTGAGGAGCATCAGTGGCCAGCGGCTGGTTCCTTTTACCTAAATAAAAATCAAATCACTTTCAACCAAATGAAAATAAAGCGGGCTGATAGTCTTGACAGCAATGATGAAACAATAATTATTCTATGTTCACAGCTTTTTCTCTTTTGCAATGCAATGATTACTTCCTGTCTTTCAACGATCACTGGATTAATCAATGGATTTTTTAGATTCTTACGTAATAACAGTTTATAATCAGACATAAATCAATCTTAATATTGCTAATCTGTAATTAGCAATATTAATAAAGCTGTAATCGTGGGATCATGAGATAATCACAAACAAGATCACAGCACAGAACAATTATTCCTCCAGCAGGAGAAAATAAGACTTTTTGTGTTGGGCTCATTATACAGCAAAACAAACAGGAGGCGAAGTGAAAAAGTCCCCTCTGACCACTCTCAATCACTTCGGCAGCTGTATTGTGCATCTGTTTAACAATGTTAAGTGTTACAGGTTTTAACCAAATCTTGAACCAACCAATTGTAACCAGCAACATCATGACATCCATCTATCAATCAATCTTCAACTCTGCAGCACAAAGCTGCACAAAACTGTTTCCTCGCATGTTTTCCACCTGAAACCCTGATGAGGAAGGAAATGCAGGAACCTTGAATCTTTCATCCAACTCTGAATCACTGTAAACCTCCATGTTTGTTCTGACTGGTCCACCTTTCAACGGACAAATCATATTCCTCCAAACGCCATCTGTCCAAACAGTATCACTCATGAAATATGCCACAATCTGAAAATTTTATGGCAACTCATTCAACTCATCAAAAGAGACATCTCACTAAAAGTCCCTTTCAACCTCAGTGTGTCACTAGAGGAAAAAATACATATTTATCTCCGATATCAGTCATTTCAGGGCAACCCGTCTTATAGCTGATTAAATATTTTTGTGGTGGATCAACCGAATGTTTACACACTGCACGTCTTTATCTTCCACATGGAAGATCAGCTGAAACGAAACTTCCTCCAGAGACTACAACTGCAGCTCTGGGCCCAAGTGGGAGGGTGTATTGAAAGCAACAATGCAGCTACTCGATCCTCAGGCTGATGCATATGCATATAAAGTGTGCATATCCAAGCACACAGCTGAAAGGCTGCAGGAAGCATGCATGACATTATGAACAGGCAAAACACATCATGAATGACTCTTGGTGAAATAACAGAGCAGTCACACATAGGACTTCCTGCTTTTGATCCGCTGATTCTTTACAATGCGAGGCTTTCGCATGAGCATCCATGCATAATGTGATCGACAAGACAGACAACAAATGGCACATTTTGTCTGTGCTTCCTCTACAATGCACCAGAGAGAGATCAGTTCATGCAGCTGCTTCACAGCTGTGGCCTTTTTTTAAGACATTAGGTTGTAATAATTCAGTCACTAGTCCTCTTTCTTGAAATATACGCATCCTTGCATGCCAAACAGGATCAAGATTAATAATCATGTGACCAAAAATGTTTGCGCCCTAAATTGTCCTGACTACAATTGTCTGACTGAGACGCGAGAGAGGTCTATCTACCATAGAGCTGGGTGATGTGTTCCAGATCCTGTGGTCCCAGGCTGTAGTGGAGAGGGTCTCCAGCAGGACCTTGATAGTATGGCCTCATCACTGAGTGGCGGGATGAGGAGTGAGCAAGGCCCAGTGCATGGCCAAACTCATGGACGAGCACTGTGAAGAGGTCAGTTCCTTCAGAGGCTGGGAGAGAAGGAGAGGTGTGGAGAGACAGACAGGGAGATAAAGAGAGTAATGAGCAGATTGGAAGGTGCAGGAGTGTGTTATTCTAATATTCAATCTTATCCTTCCCTCACTGAAAGCCCTGAAATCTGCTACATACTGCAATGTTCAGAGAAGCCAACAAGGTGGGGCTGTTTGACAGAACAAAAACATACTGGCAATGTTGCTTTTCTGATGATCCTGCTGCAGTGGTATCAGATGTTAAGTTTCACCTCTGGGTGCCACTACAGGATGTGTATAGTTTGTCCTCTGGGTACCATCAATATCATATCAGTATCAGATAAGGGATTCAGATTATCTTGATACCCTTCCTGTGTCAAATATGAAGAAAGTTATATGATTTGATGAAGTCAGTATGTGTATTTTTAAACATGATGTGTCTCAGGTGATCTTCTCTCTGATTAAAATTAGAGGTACTGAAATACTGTGTATGTACTCTACTGTACGTGTACTGTTCGTACTATATGGACATCATAAGCATGTAAGCTGCTTGAATCTTATCAGACATGTTGAAGAACATTGTTCCTGGACTGCTCATGACTGTTTAAAGTCAAATAAATGCTGTCAGGAATTGATGCAAAATAGTGACCAAATGAATCCCAAGATCAATGTAATGTGATTTCTGTACAGATGAAATAATATTAGAATGTGATCTGTTCTGTAGCATTGTTCCACCTGGCTGTCTGAAGGCCCACTCTTCCTCCGCATCCAAATGAACCCCTCCTGCCCGGGCAGGGTCTGATGGGAAAAAAGCATGGCCGACTGCACCACCTGCCCCATCAAAGGGATAGCCATCACCATGGTAACCATGGAGGAAGTCTACCTGCAGATCAGCTGCTTCTGGGCTGCTCACCTGAATACAGAGGATAATAGTAAGACATGGCTTGATCCTTATTTTCAGAGTGAAAATCCAGGAATGGGCAGTACCAGACCTACTTAAAACTCTGAAAATGATTAATACGCCATCAGACAAATGTACCAACCTCGTGGAACTCCAGGGGTGTCGGCTCTGCCCACACTCTTAAAGCATAAAAGACCAGTGAGCGAATTGTTTCCCGGGACAGATGTGAAGATGAGGGGTATGAATGCAACCTGAGAGAATGTAAGAGTGTTTGTGGGTGATAGAGAAGTGAGAGACAGAGACACTTATTGACAGTTATAGATGAATTAAGGCAAATTAATGTGCATCTGTAAAACACTAAATTGACTCTCTTAACTATAATCTAGCAAAGACTTCTCCAACCTCCAGTTAATGTTCCTGCGAGTCCACATGGAGATGGCTCTTCTCCTTCTCCTCTCCATGTTCCTCCCTTCTCGGCTGGTTGGCGATTTGGATAATTCGTCTTTATCAGGTAGGGAGCAGCGTGGACTGTTCATCAACGCCACTGTCTCCTCATCTGCGCAGACCAAAGCACAGAAGAACCAGAGACAACTCAGAAAGTTACATATAGAATACCAGATTTATGAAGGAGCTGCATAAATTTCAATTTGTTGGATCTCAAAAGCAAAGCATGTTTTTTTTCCCATTTTAAGTCTCACCTACAACTCCGGTGTCTTTGAGGCCTGCAAATCTCTGCATGGCCCTGACAGCATTGGTGACAGCTGTCCAGGCCTGTAGCTGACCAGAGGAGGGGTCTGAGGGGGGGAGGTATCCATACTTCATCAACCAATCCTATAAGCAGAGAAGAGCACATAGTCAATGCAGAATCATTACAGGGTCTCTGACATGCTTCAGGTCAGTATTATTGTCTGGCTGTAATCAAGGCAGCCTTTTGTTTCATCCTGAACTTATTTGGCAGAGCAGATGAGTTTATATCCAATATCCCTTAAATTTCAAAATACATGAGGCTACATCTATTTATATATATGAATGTACATGCATACTGCAGACTTTTGATACCCTCAGCCATAAGTCAGTATGAAAGAGTTAACCTGGTCAGCTCTGCAGGTTCAGGATCAACTATTTCAAGTGAACAATTCAGTTACGCATGTTTACAGTTAGATATGCATATTGAGTCACAGTGATGCGGATGTATTGCAAAATGTATATTAATTGACACTTGACAATGTCGATACTGTTTATTTTACCACCAGTCGGGTGCTCTCATCCTCAGTGGGTGTCACTGGTGCAGAGGAGGGAGTGGGGGTGACCTCAGCAGTAGAGGCTGTTGGCATCCATCCGTTGCACAGGCAGAGTAAAAGAATCCACATCTTCATCTTGGCTGCATGTTTTTATAAGACGTGTTCACTTAGGAGAAATGTTCAAAACCGCTGGTAAATCCATTGGAGTCACAGATGATTTTCTGTCCTGGGGTGAAATAAAAAAAATAAATACAATTAAAATTAAAACTCTGAAGACAAACGTCAACTGCTGCTGCTAATAGTGTCAGAACGTAGCATTGACTGAGGTCCATATTTGTAGTGCAATACTATGTTGGAGTGAAAAAGACGGGATGGCAATATCAGTCAGTTGTTTGGTCAGTCTACTACTTTGGTCTAAACTTAATTTAACAGCTAAACTAAACAGACTGCCATCAAATGTTGTACTGGTATGTTTGAGAGCACCACAAGAAGAATGCTAATGACTTTAGCTATCACCTGACTCTTTATCTAGTGTTCAATGTGCCCAATTCTTTAGTTTACAACCAAATACACAGCACTTTATCTTTGTAGTGATAACAACTAGCATGCTATCACACTAAACTTAGATGGTAAATGCAGTTCACATTGCAGACCTGTTGAATACTGGAAGCAGGAAGTGCAGTGGGTCTTTCTTTGAAAAGACTAAAGGTTAAATAAAGCACTGTGACAGCGGTGAGTATGAACCAGAACAGTAAAGTTACACCCAGGCAGCTAAGCAATGAGCTCAAAGTATAAAGCTCCGTTAAGCCGAGGGGAGCTGCAAAGTACTGTGATCCTTCTCTGGATAGATTTGTCAGTGCAAACAACCCACTTCACCTTGTTTGTACATGCTAATGTAATTTGATACATTGTTATAATATGCATATTGGTTATAGTCATTTTAACTGTAAACTCTTTGATTTTTACTGTTCTGAGCTGAACTTAGAAGAAAGAAAGCACTAATATAAATGCCTTTATTCTGTTTTGGTCTTCTGTTGTCTAATCATTCCTGGTCAGATGACTGAATTCTCTCACTATAGAAGCAGGGAACACACTGTGACATCCAATGTCACAACAGCATGAATGAGTTAAAACATTCAGTGAATGAAGTTGACGGGAAACATCCATACTGTATTCCCACTGGGAGGACAATATACCAGATGCAATCAGAAGATGGAGGGGAATTAGCATAAAGTATAGAGGGGAGGGCAACACTGACTGCTGTACAGGACACTGGTGGATGTGAGAGCCTGTGCCCCTGTCAGTCAGAAGATGCTTCATTTAATTAAGTTAGAGGGTATAGCCTTTCAGTTAAAGCACGGGGGAGCAGAGGAGAAGGGGTGAGGGGAGGGATGAATGGAGGAGGAGGACAGTGTTAAAGTAATGAGATTAAAGCAGCAAAGAGTGTAGAGGGCAAAAGCCAAGAGAGGTAGACTGTTAAAAACCAACAGACATTGTCTTTTAAATCACCTGTAACGCAAACCTCATTTTGATAAGTATTTTCTTTTATAACATGTTATATCATTATTATTATTATTATTAGCATTGGGTTTTTTTTAATGAGCATACGTCATTTTTTTTTATCATAATACAAATCAAGCATAGGTTGTCTGGTTTTTATATTTTTTCCTGTTAGATGCATTTCATTAACTATTTTAAACTTAGTTAATGTGGGTCAGAATAAAGAATACAGTATAGAGAATAACTGACAAGCACTACAACTCATCCACTGCTCTTGAAAACTGTCTTTCTTATTTCTTAAAAGAAGTAAATGCTAAAATAAGACAACTTAAAGCTGCATTCTTGTATTTTCATCCACATGGGGGCAGCAGAACAAGCAGTGAACACAACACTGACATATACCTTTGTCTGTTTAGTGCTGGGCAGGTAGTGTGTTGTCAGTTAATGCGTTTCATGGCAGTGAGACTGGACCAAAACACTTAAGAGTATAGTCATAAAACCAAAACAATTAGCTGAAAGAGGCTATAATGCCCTATAGAGCAGAGTGAACTGCAGAGCTTGTGACGATCCTCTGTGCATCCATCACTTCAAACTACTCCTTTCACATTACACACTAATTTGATCCACTGTTGATTAATGAAGCTGTAATAATCTTTTACATTTACAGAGCAAGAAAAAGAGGAAGCAGGAGAATGTTTTTGATGTTAAGGTGGTGCTTTTTTCTTTCATTGCTTTATATTTTTCATTATATTTTGTCTTCACTTCAGACCTCCCATTAATGAAAATGCACCCGACTTCACTGAAAATGAAAAATAAAAATATTAGAAATGATTTTCCCGAGAGCATCTTTAAAGTAGCTTCTCTCCATGTAATGTTATTCATAGCTATACAGTTCATTTATCAACATTTGTCACAATTTGCACCTTTTTTACTGGAGTATGTAAACCAGGGGGAACCTCTTATGATACTGAGAACACATTCAGTTAAACAATTAAATGAAATGCCAGAATTTTGTAGCAGAATATTAATCCTGGTGGGTAAGTGAGCAAAAATTTACATTATTTTTATGTAAAATAAAATGACACAAAATGTTCTAAAGAGTTTTCTGTGTCAGCTCAAAATCCTCTGGGTGGTTTTGAGTATGTGGAGTCCAGTCCTCATTATTTCTAAAATCCCTGCCTCTGCCCTACGCAGATTCTCAAACTTTTACTTTCCTTGTTCCTGCGGGGGTAAATAGGTATACAGAAGCCTCGGATCACTGTTGCATCTCTGCTTGCAGCTGTACAGTAGTTCTGATTATACTGGCCTTGACACATGCAATATTGTTCCCATTTGAAGTGCTCTCCACCATCCAACACCTTTCACTGCAACGTCCATCAGATAAACTTAACATGAAGACTCCAGTCTAAATCTAGTCCTGAAGTTAAACTGCACTTCACACAAGACAAGTCAGTGAAAATCCAATTAAAATACAGAAGGTGTTTTCATGCTTACCTCCTCCTTTACATCTGTCCTCACTCTCTCTTTATCTCCCACTATAAGAACAGATGGGTCCTTTCTCTTCGCTTGCTTCTTCCCTCAAAGCCCGGCTCCTAACCCCCACCCCCCAACCTCTACCCCACCCACTGCCACAGTGCCATGACAAATGTAAGCTCGCATGTTTGCAGCCTCTTTCTTTCACTAAAGAAGATTTTGATCCCATCCTCAGTTTGCTCACTCTGTTGCTCTCTTTTCATCAGTCGACTCCAGAATCCAAAGCTGAATATTTAACATATATGAAAATAAATTAATACATTTTATATTGATTGTTCGACTGTTCTATTCTAATCACAGCAGTTAGTTTCAGCGCAGCACTATCTGAATCTGGAATCCTGCATTTGACCCAGGAGGATTAGTGAGTGTTACACAGCAAAGATGGATTTAGATTTTGTCTGTGCGTGCGTGTTTGCATGTGTTCAACATCTGCATGTTCATGTGTATCTTCTTTCATGATGGCATTAACATTTTACGCACAATCCTCTTAACACGAGGATTAAAACTGAAACTAAAATGAAGACAAGCAGATCTGCCTCTCTCTATCTGTCTGTGTTTCTTTTTATCTCACATGTTCTTTGTGTTAAAGCCACTGTTGGAAGGTCAACACAGCAGCATTTTGACCTCCTTCTTTAAGTACAACCAGTATCCTTTGACTGATCTCTCTCAGTATTTACATTTATCCCAACATGCAAGTTCAAAAGCATAGAACATACAGTGAAATCACCTGTGGGAAAGATTAACAAGAGCGTGATATAACTGCATACAGCACTAGCTCATATTTTCCATATAGCTACAGGCAGATTCATGTCAACACTAATTTTCCATTTCCATTTCCATTTCGTGTCCTGCTCTATTAGCAGCTAAAGCGTCCCATTGGGATCATTAAGTTCCATCTAATCTGCTCCTTTGTCTGCTGGGGGACAATGGCTGATGGTAAAAACACATGTCGGGCTGATGTGATGTTTTTGCAGGAAACCTGATTCCTCTGATCTGTTTCTGGAGCAAGACAGGCCGATCGAGTGACTGACTGATGCGCCTCAACAGGCCATCTCTGAGCTGCTCACACTTGCTACAACAGCGTCTCCTCAGTGTCGCTTTACTTCATCCGTCATTGAAATGCTGACAGAGGGGTTTTGATGATTTTTGAGTTCGCTGCTGGAGCCCAAGCACACAAGCATTTATGAATCATTTGAGAAGAATCACTGTGACCAGTGGGTGTGTCCACAGCAGCGTGGTCTCAACTCAGTAGTGATACAGTGCAGGAGTAGATGGTTTAACTCTGCTTCTGTGCTGTAGTGATACTGTATCTTTTTTGTTGCTGAGGGTTTTAACCTCCACAGTTCCAGTGGAGATTATTTTACCTCAGTAGTCCTCTGTTCTAAAATCACTGCAATTAGTCCTGCTACAGTTCTGTTTGGATCTGGAATCCTGTGTTTGAGCTGGGGAGGATTAGTAAGTGTTACACAGCAAGTATGGGTTTACTTATTTATTTTGTGTGTGCATGCATATTTGCACCTGTGCAACATTTGCATGCTAATGTGTATCCTGTATCTTGCTAAGCTAGTGGAGTAATTAGCCCGATAGCTTGTTTTTGTGCCACCTAAATATATAACAACATGAAAGGAAAACCTGATGTGCAAGTGTAGTGAACTTTTGTGTTACTACACTAACTGGATGCTACATGCGCAGCAACAAACAGCAGATAATAAAGATAGAGACTAGCTGTTGAACCAAACCAGCATTCACACCCATCTCTAAATATAGGCCGACGGAGGTTAATCAACCTGCGTCATACTAATAATGTGATACTAACATCGTGTTTATAGGTTGTTCTCCTGACCAAGTTGAATAAAAAATCTGTAAATGCAGCTTTAAGTCCATACTAATCATAGTTATACAATGACATCTAAAGAGATGGATGTAAACAATGCAGGTTTCAAACCACTGTGTGAGGATTATATAATTTTTTTATTATATAATTTCTTATATAATAGTTATTTGGCATATATCTTAAATATACACATAATGCCTGTTGGCAACAGTGAATGTAAAGATAACTTTTGTTTGTTTACTATAAAGGTCTACATGGCACCTTTAATGGCATTTGGCCATTAGTTTCACTACTTTACTGGCAAAGGTTATTGGGATACCTGTAGACACTACTCAAGGTTATACACAAGTCCTGCTACTGATGACCTTTGGGGAATATTTAGATTTACAGCTAAAATTGTCCTAAAACCCCTGGCATTGAACAACATTCAGAGATAAAACGTTAAATTCAAAGTCCTTTCTCCTTTTATTCAAAGTAAGTTTACATGAAAACATCAAATCTGATTAAACATTTCCTCTGTCTCCGTGACAACAGGCCACTTCCTCATGAATGCAGTTGCTGGGACAGGTCAAAGGTTACTTGGGGGTAATGGGTGATGGATGCTGGGTGGGTGGCTTGGGTGGGGATCTTGTTGAATATATGAATGGACCTGTGTGTCTGGGACTGTGTGGGGTTCATCTTGGTGTTGTCCATAGCAACAAAAATGCTCGTTGTGAACTGCATGGTGTCTGTTAACTTTTCTGAATGACCACCTCTGAGGTCCTGCACCCATGGGATCCTGCTGTGCATATCTGCATCCTGGTTTTTAAACAGTCATTGATTCCACTACAATTCTATTTTTTTCTACAATTCTATTTTTAGAAAAATGTCCTGGATGTGGTTGATCTCCATCTGTTGATGAAGTATCTGTGGAATTATTAGCCTGGTGCTAACAGACTAGTACACTGTATAAAAATGTGACTGACAATGGTCTGCCCTGACGATAGTCTGACAAAGCTGACCTACGAGGGCTGGTAAACGGTTGGTGGTAAGCCACCTGAGGAGCTTTGGTTGTTTGGATGGAGAAGCAGAAAGGTCGAGACTTCAGGGCCACAAAGAGAGCAGTGTTAAACTGTGATTACTGATATGGACGTCAGAGTTGACAGGACACTGAAGATGTGGTCGCATTTATATGATTACTCATTTCACAGCTGAGAATCTAACTAGTAAATAAAGGAGTCTCTGTCTGTCTGTCCTTGGCATACTTTGCAGCATGTTTAATATTAATAGCATTTGAGTAAACAAGTGAACAGCACTCGGTAACAGCTACGTCCTGCAGGAAGGCAGGGCTGGATGGTCTAGCTCCACCCTGAAGCACATTGGTAGGAAGGTAAAAGCAGCATTGTGTTGGTTATTTTGTGTTATTTTGGTTTCTACAGTAATCTAAAAACCTAGTTTAAACCTTTTGATGAGTCAGACAGGACTTATTGCTATAAAATGTTGTGTCAAGACTACACAGGGAAACTTTACCATTTTCAGTCTATTTTCCCTATTTTCTCATGTTTTGGGGGCCAGTTCAGACCACAGACTCGGGACAGGACTAAACCTTTTTGGAATGTTGCAAAGAAAGGTGCAGCAGAGTGGACATTCTCATCTCCTTCTTAAACATACACATCATACGTGTCAACAACCAAGTAACTCATGGCAAAGTCAAAGGGTCAAGTCAGTTTTAAACTGTAGCCTATGAGATATGTACTTGCTAATAAGGGACAACTATGTAGATGTGGGATATACAAGAAATCATGTTGAACAAATAGGAAAAATGGGTGAAAAGTATGCTGAAAATATATATAAAAAACAATATATAAACTCTCTGAACTTTACCACAGCTATGCAGCTCAGAAATGTTATTTGGGGATGACTCACCATGACACCACCCAAATCTCTAATAAACCAGTTCATTGCACTGTTGACCCTGTTTTGTGACTTGTTTGATCATCCTGGCTTAACAGCCCCCCCCCACTAGTGACTGTAGTTGATGGAGGAAAACATAATTCTGTTGGAGGCAATGCAGATCCTGCTTCACTGCACTACAAAATCCACAGCCTTGAGCTGACCAGACGATGACCAGGACTTCAGGGATGGTTCTCCCCTTCAGAGACTGGTGAAAGAAGGTGGGCATGGTGCATCATCTAAGTCCTCCCCAACAGAACCAATGGATGCTTGTATCCAGGGTGAAGCTGAAGCCCAACGTGTCTTAAATGACCATATACTGTATGATAGAGGTAAAACAGACCATTCAAGTCAAAGCTTTAGTGTCTAAATGGTATTGGCTCACTAGAGAGTTTAATAATATAAAGTACAGGGGAAACGTAAAGACCCTTCATCAACATAGAGTTTAATTATAAAATTAGATCATCCAGATCAGCCCCCACATCTCGTGCGTAATAGATACTCATGTCCTTCACTCTCTGAATTATAAAGTATTCCTTTATGTCTAAGCTCTCTTATGTTGTAATGCAGTATGTTATGCGCTGGTGATCAGACCCCAGAGCAGAGACAGACACAGAAATAATGAGTAAAACAGTTTATTGTCCAAATAATAAAGCAGGGGGACTGGCAGCGGTAACAGGGATGCAGGTTTCGTGTAGCTTCCACTGGAGAACAGGTGAGTTGTCCAAGAAGATGACTGGAGGACTGAGCGGACTCCGACACTAGGAACACGGAGTGAGGGCAACGGGCACAGGGGACAGCCTGGGCAGAGTAAGAGCACGGATCAAAACACGCTTCTGATACTGAGCAGGAACTCAGGAAAAGTGGAATAGCGCAAAGGAGATACTAAAGGGAACTGCCGAACGAGACAGAATTATCTGGCGACGTAGTGGCAGAAAGACCGGGTTTTTATATTGGAGTTGATTAGCTAGAATGGGTACAGGTGTGCCTCACTGCAGTCGCGGGAAAAGCCAGTCACGCCCCACGTACATACACTCCACCTGCAAGGAAGGGAACAGAAACGGGAAGAGTAAAGAGAGGAGACATAATCAAACAGCACAACACTGGACTATAACAAAACAGCTTGACAGTATGTGTACGTTCTTTAAATCATAACTTTAGCCTTGTGTCTCTTCTAGCTTTCTCCGATTTTATTTCGAAAGTTAGTTTGGTGAGTTAAGTGCATACCTGTAACGACACGCTGAGCGTGACTATGACACCAGCAAGACTATTTCAAATAGGGTCGTATTCCCCCCAAACAAGTTGCTGTTTCTGCGAGTTGGTTTTACGGCCATGGTTGGATACGGAAATGCTGTCTTGGTTACCTACTGTCAGTAAGCAACGTCTGCTTACCGTAAAATAACTACTAAAAGTGAAAAGAATTTTATTGGTATAAAAGAGTGGAGATGCCGGGGATTGAACCCGGGGCCTCATACATGCAAAGCATGCGCTCTACCACTGAGCTACATCCCCTGATGGAATATGCTGTCGGGAGCAAGTTATTAATAGCTATAATCAATGGTTGTTTGAACCAGTTAGATGATTGTTACTATGGGTCAGGAAAGTGATAGTGGTGGAGATGATAAATGTTCCGTTAATATAACCCATTCTGCTTCCGTTACGCTACGTCTCAATGGTTTTGTCACAAAACAGAGAAAATATTATTTCGTAATATCTGATTCAAGACAATTTTTTTACGTGTTTTCTAAATGAAAACTTCTCTTTGAGTTTTTAGTTCATTCATAATCATGTGCTAAAGGACCAGTGTTCTCTCAGTCCACCAGCAGATGTCGCCATTGCCCACACATGAGATTTGAACCTAGCAGTTTTATTGCCGATTGGCAGTTTTACACTACTTTGAAATGAGATGTCATTATGTGACAGCGTACACACATCCGGTCCCCACAGGCGGAAAAGGTAAAGACAGGGATTCTTTTATATTGTCGGGGTTTTTTTGACTTAGATTCCAGTCAGAGCTGTTGTAGCGCAACATTAACCAGCGTTTACCTGAGCTGCTCACATCCACCTGCTGCCCGGCGGGAAGGCGGCAGACGAAGACGGACGGACTGTCAGTGAGAAATGAAATGAGGTTGTACTCCTTCAGATTCGGATGTCTGCTGGCTTTTGCGTGTTTTATGTCGGTTACCTGGATTAAGTCGATCCCCAGTGATGGAGGTAAGCTGCCACCTGCTCTGACAACTTGCAAATTAAACTTTTTAGACAGGAAAAACGGTGTAACTGTTTAGAAAATGTCAGCGCTTTAATTTATGCTCTTGTCAAACTTCGCTGTACCCACTCAAAAGTTTGACAACATAAATCATACACAGAAACCACTACGCGCGGTGAGCGGTTCAGGTAAGGGCTAGTACAAACCATGCGGCGCATTTGGCTACATTGTATTAATACGTGCTCCTTCATGGCAACGCTTAATCGTGTCATTATGTAGGACAGATACAGGTCCCTGTTCCCTGCTTAGCGCAACACCTGTCGTTATTTGTACAGTGCCTGCTTATCAGAACATTGCAGAGGCTCTGGGTGGAGGGATTCCAGCCGTTAAACAGAAGCTCCGCGTGGGCCTCAAATCAGAGGTCTCACTTCCTCTTCATCACTTCCCAGAACTTACTGTTTTCTGGTGTAGTTCGTTGACATCAGGTTAACCCTGTAGCCCTATACTGGTGCAGTCACGTGACACTGTGGCAAAATACGTGCATGTGGTTTTACAGATAAATTGGATCATCAGTACTAATTACTACTGAAAGTGTAATTACACATGCATATATGTTTCATTTGCCAAAATCCGAGTCAGTGTCTGGTCTCATGTAATCAACGTCATCCAGCTGGTGCGACGGCTACATATGTTAGTTTCAGCTGTTCCAAGGCTGTTCGGCCTAACACTGTGGTGAGACCGTGCGTAACATGAACAACAGTAACGGCAATGAAGCGAGTCCTTTTGACTCCAAAATCTCACATAGCACACATCTTAATTGAACTGGGTGATACAGCATGCCGTTTTTTAAAGCATCACAAGATTCTAAATATTAGTAATGAATTCATTCATTCAATATTAGTAATCAATTCATTGTAACAGTTTAAAATGAAATGGATCAGAATCAGCTTTATTTCGCCAGCTAGTGCACACTCCAGTCTTACACTTCTCTCTGTACAAGAACAGGGATAGATGTAAGCATAACAAAGACAACAAGGGGATGTGTAAAGGTGAGGTAGACCAGACTATTATTTACACAGCAACAACATAAATAAAAAATATATACAAGTTCAGATAAGAGTTTCAGCTAGTACAAATAGTGCAAATGATAGGAATGACTTTATTCTCCACCAAACAAAGTGTGCAATGGTCATTTCCAAAAATTATACAAAAGTATTTGAAAAATGTCCAAAGCATGCAGTACTAAGTATTTAAAGATTTTTACTTCTTGAATAAACTGTATTACTGTGATTATAGGTAAAGATGTTTGGAGTTGACATCCTGTTCACATGAGACAAAATTAGGACTGCAGCTGTTTGTCACTGCATCATTAACTTTTTACTTCTACGTCAGCCACAGTTTTCTTTTTATGAAAAAGCATCAAGTCTTAGTTAGTACATTTAAAATACAGCATATACGGTAGTGATATGGAATCAACACGTCTCCAACAAAACACTCAATACTCTGCGGCCTTTATCCTTTTCACCATGCTCAGTGGTGGTGAAGTAAATAGTTATTTAGCAGTACTCAGGGACACGTCATGTTTTAATGATTCAGTGAGCTCTACACGTATTTTTAGCATGAAACTTATGCTAATATGTCTTTTACAGTTTTACAGAACATTTACAGTTTCAGTTGTTGTGTTTTAAATGTGGTCAGGTCTGAAGACTGTCAAACTCTGATAACACCAAAACTCTGTCTGTCTTATCTGACAAGTTCCATTTGTATGAAACTGTCAGGGCTACTATAACATATAGGCTGAAAGACCTGTAAGATGACATTACTGTGTTTTCTCTCTCCCTCCCCTCAGGAGTAGAGGGAAAGAGGTGATCATGTGACTGCACAAAGAAAAGAATGAAACAGACACTAAAAACGTAATGTGAACTCACAGACACTTTGTTTGGTTGGCAGGGGACAGTCAGGGACGGGACATGGTATGTGATGCAGGTCATTGTAAATATGTGATGCTAACGGGCCAAGTGCACATCAGCAGCAGGTGGATCACATTTCTCCATGTGAGAAAGATGCAGACCTTCTCAGCAAACTTTAAACTTACTTGAATATAGTGCAACACCATCAGCCACTGGCTTCTGCAATCTATTAAAATTAAACTGACAGTTTACTACTTATGTGCTAATGGTTATCTTGAGCTGTGGGTGCTGTGAGCTTCAGTCCACCCGAATAACCACTGAATGTTTCCCTCAAAAACATGCTGCCCTTTTGTATGCATGTGTCCAATAATGAGATGGGTCACAGCACGTTATTGTTAAAGTGTTTGTGTGCTGGATTACACTGCAAATTGCGAGTATAAGCACTGAAAGCAGATGAAAACTGTCATTCAAAGAGTAAGAGATGAAAGCACTTGAAATGCCAATTGTGTAAGTAAATAAGTTGGACACAGTTGCAAACGATGTAAAGGTTAAAATGTTTGAACTCCCCAAGTGACCTTTCAGTGTGATTTTTATGTTTTCAGTGTGAAGTGAAGGTAATGCAGTCATTTCAAGTGCCAGCACTGGAAACAGTTGAAATTTCAAGATATAACTGTAGGTTCGGGGAGACTGACGACTTTATGACCTTAACAACATATCAAAAAAGATAATGCAGTTGTTCTTCATGTTGGAAACAAGTACACTTAGTTGCTTAGTTAGTTGATTCTTCGCTATAAGGCAGTTCTCACTAACACCTACAGTGTAAAGACCCCCTTAATGTAATTTCCCTCACAAATTCAGTTGCCAAGCTTCAGCTTCAGTAAAACTATAACAATACATGCTACATTAAATACTAATAAAGCAGAGTCGTGTTTGTTAAAGAGAAACTGATGCCGATAAACCAAACAATGAGGTCCAATCCAAATGTTTCCAGACTACTCTTATAAAAAAGAAAATCGGTACCTGATTTACATTTGGCTGCCATCCCCTCAAAATTGTCTCCTCCATTCATACACTGTTTCCAGTGCTTCTGCTATGCTTTGAAAACACACTGGAAGTCCCACTCCATGTCCTAAGTGTGTTATGGACCATCTGTGAAGTTCCTCAGATGTCCTCTACTATGTCAAGACGGTGACCCTTCAGCTTTTATTTCATTTTGGGGAAGAGGAAGAAGGGTGTGTGGGGGATGATGGTGGTGGTCTAATGCACTGAATTCCCTCTGTGACTCTGCAGCTTCTGCACTGTGCAGACTGCTGTTGCTCTCAGGGTCATAGCTGCTTTTGATCCTCTACATGAAGCTCGCCTTTGATACAGATTTTGATGTTTGCTCTCTGCCCAAGTTTCAGATTGATGGTGACAATGTGCAAAATGTGCATTGACCAGATTGCAAGCATGCACCTGCAAGTGGTCACATAATGACCTTTAACTTGGTTCAGCTGGTGATCACACAGCATGTATCACGTCACTGTACTGACTCACAACAACAGCAGCTAGCAGTTTCTACTAGCAGTTGCTACTCCTTTTTACTGGCCGTGCTATGAACCACAGGCACCTTGAGAAAATCTTGTAATCGCACCTTGTTCAGTGACAATGACGGTTAATACTTTCAACTTATCTGTGTTTGTCTTGGCGTCTCTTGCCAGACCTGCAGAGCCTATACATGCGTCTGTCGGTGGCTGAGGAGTTGGGAGGGCAGGTCAGCAGGGACCTCAACAGCATCCTAGAACAGCTGAGGAACATCTCCAAAGCTGCCAACATCACCCATCCCACCCGAAACATCACCACCAACAACACCACCATCTCCACAGGTGTGTGGAGTGTTTTTACCTGAAGTAAAACGCAAACAGGGGGCACTGGTTCATTAGTGCTTTTCCTAGTAATAGTAATTGATTCTTAGACTCTTGAGTGTGAACCTTTGCATTGACCTGTCCCCTTCCCTCCTGCGGACAGAAACTGTAAGGCAGCCGACAGGTGGTTCAGGCCAACAGATGTTCCTGCAGCCCAGCATTTACCTCTACTTACCCCACCTCCAACAACATCCAGACAGTGTGCTGCCCAACGTAGTCCTGGGAAAGGGACGACGTGGTGGTACGGAACAGTCATACAAAAACACACCCACAAAAACACATACAGTATATCCTGTTGTATAGAACATTGACACATTGTGTTTTAGCTTTATTTACAAGATTCAATATTTCTTCTCAAGGCCGAGTTGATTTGAAAATGTTGAAACACTGTAGCTGCCTGACAGTTTTGTCACTAGAACTTCCTAAAAGATCTCAGGCTCCATACACTTTAATGAGGTGTGGATGCCTCCCCCACATCATCTTAGCTAAAGTGTGATTGTGAAACGTGGAGGAGTGGAAGTGTATAAAGTGAATAAAGAGGTGTCAGTCTTTGCAAAACAATGTTAATGGTCACACAGAGCACCTGTGTGTGTATCGCTCTTGATTACCTCTGTGTGTGTCCTTCCTCAGTGTCCGTGGTGATGGGCATTCCTACAGTGAAGCGTGAGAAGCAGAGCTACCTGATCAGCACACTCAGCTCTCTGCTATTCAGTCTGACTTCCTCACAACGGCAAGATCTCCTCATAATTGTCTTCGTTGCTGAGGTGACACATAACCCCTCCCATCTGGTGTTAAGCAAACTTATAAACTCTTTGTTTTCAAGTTCTTCATTCTGTCACACACCACAGAATTAACACTGTGTGGTCAGATGATTCTTTCAGTGGATGGCTCATTTTGGTTCAGTAGTTACTTGAGAAGCCTAATACCACTCTTTTGTTTGTACAGTAAAACAACAATAAACAAACAAAATATAACACTGCTGGTCAGTGACCTTTGGGTGCTGGCAGGCCATTGCTGTTGTTTACTTTTGACAGGCCAGCTAAACTAAGCACTGCTAGCATTAGTTTCATTTCTTCATACTGTAGAGACGTATGAATCAGACGGTGTAACCAGTGGAACCAGTTTGATATTTTCCTGTCCAGTACTGCTCAGGCCTCAGCAATGTCATAAAACCTGCCAAACTATTATAGACGCAATCAGAAATAAACAGCTGTACTTTACTCCTGGGATTTACTGCGGTTGTGGAGCGGTTATAATCTCTGATATCACAAAGTCAAACCTCACTTTAGCATTGTGTGTGAATTAAATATCATAAATCATAAAGTGGGGATTAAGTCGGCACCTTTTCTTCTGCTGCTCCCGCAGTACGTCTCTCTCTCCAACTAGTTTCAAACCACCCAGTATTACCCTGACTGGATGAGTGTGTGTGTGTGTGTGTGTGTGTGTGTGTGTGTGTTTCTGATCCTGTCTGTGTGGCCTAGAGAGATGAGCACAATTCCATCATCGCGCTGCCTCAAACTGCCATGCTGTGTGCTTTGTTGCAACAGCATGCAAGACTTCCTGTTTGGTAAGAGCTGCATCTGAAATCCCCCACATCTCTGACTTCCTCCTTTTTCTCTTCCTGTCACACAGACGGACTTGGACTACGTGGGCACCATAGCAGAGAGCATCAGGAATAAGTGAGTGAGTGTAGACTGCCTCCCATGGGCAGTGTCGCTGTCATTAGATCACCGCTTCCTTTGGCTTTACATCTTCTCTTACCTGTGCTTTATCACAGCAGCCAGCGTCTTGTGTCTGTGCTTTTGAGTGTTTTAATGGAAGAATATTTCAAGGTGGTGTATTCAGGTATCAAAACCAACCTCACTGGTAAAATCTGTACAGTGTAAAGTATCGCGTTTGTACACCAGTCTTATGATCAAACTCTGTCACAAAGGCAGGGCTGCACTTGAGAAGGGTGTCATGGAATCACCTTGTTTCCCCTTGACACACTATACTGGCTTTCATATGAGGCTAAATGTGAGACTTTTTGTGTCAACGCTGCAGGAGCAACACCAAATTTGACAAAGTGAGCTTTCTGAGGACCAGTTTAACAAAGTGAAAATTCAGGAAAGGCAAAGTCTCTGGGCCTCTGAAATGAAGTTTGTTTCATCGCATGTCGTTTCACAGCTTGTGGTTGCACCTTTTGGGATGATGGGAAGTCATCTGCATGAGAAAGTCAGCTCTGTAACAAATGCACCGGTTTTTAAAGCTGTTTTCATATTAATGTCGACTCTGTGTAATGTTGCAAGTGTTGCTCATCTATCCGCAGATCTCCTCAGCTCTGTGGGACTGTGTAGTGTCTCTCAGCTCAGTGTTTTGTTGTTACACAACAGCAACTTACCTGCTTAAGTTCAGTCTCACTCAGCTGTTATCAGTGAGAAAGCTTCGATAACCCCACACTGCACTGCCTGATAAGCAGCAACCAGCAGACAGACACAGTTAGGGACTGTGTGCGACTGATATGACATTTTCGAGACAGATACGAGTTTCAGAGGGGAATCATCACAGATAGACTGAGTTTGTGTGGATTGCACAGCGATTGTGCAGTGATGCGGCCATGCAAAGCTGCTCGGAAAGCTGCTCTCCTAAACAAATACCTTTCTTAAAGAAGACGTCTCAGTTATTATTCTTTATATAACTTTGCTCGGATACCAAAGCGTTACCACAGGAATATATGTTGCATCTGATTTAGCAAAATAACAGTTAACATACCAATGCTTACTGGGTCAACCAGCCAATCAGAAGGTGACCTAATGAGCATCCAGTCTCTCTAGTAGTCTGGCTTCTGCTCACAGATGTTGATATGAAAATGATGTAGGCAAAGCAGGTGGAATTCAGGAACATGTCTGAGGTGAAGGGAAGCTCCTTCTCCTTTGCCACAGGGGCTTTGTCTCTAGCTGGTGCCTGACACTGAAGGCAGAAGTGGACTTTCAGGTTTGTTGTGTTGCGTTGTTAACATGTTATAGAAGCTCCTTCTGTCCTTAAACCAGGGGAATTTCAGAGACATTGTCAGCTTCCTAAATCTGCCCACAGGCTGGGTTTATTTCCTTACAATGTGGCCAGACTATATGGACAGACATTACTGGCTGATCAGTTTACAATGCAGCTTCTGCACTGCATTCTGCTGCTGCACCCCTCACATTAACATGTCTTTTCCCATCCAGGCAAGATATCCACACACAGATTACCTTTGAATCCCTGGTGTGACTGGGCTGACAAAGGCAGTTTCACTCTCAAAGTAATCCTTATGCGTTTTTTTATTCAGGAAAGTGTGAGAAGAGAGAAATGTTGTGGGATGTTCAGTTTCCACCACTCGATTAAAGGAAGCGGACAGATGAGGACGGTGTCAGAAGAGTTGTTATTCAGTCAAAGCCTCACAGGTGCTGATGTTGCTAAATTATTTCAGAATTATTAGTCTTTTGTGTTCAGAGGACTGTATAAATAAACTGAATTGAATTGAATTGGTTTTCATCCAGCAATTCCAGTTCGGACTTTGCTTTCAGATGTTCACATTTTTTTTTCTTTTTATGTGGAATCACTTGTGCACATGTCCACTGCTACAGGACATATCTTCTCTACATGTAAATCTTTTGGACACATTCACAAACCTGAAATTCTCATGTATCTGTTTTAGATGCGAAGTAACATTTCATAATTTCTAGTGTTGCTTTTGTTTTTCAGTTTTATAATATTTGGATGTTTAATGCACAGCCCTCTGAGCAGCCTCTGTGTGCTACAGAAAGGCTGCAGCACAGGTGATCCTGCGTGATGGCCAGGTTCCCCTGGCTACAGCGTGGCCCCCATTGTGCAGAATTTTATTAGTGTATTTTTAAACGTTTCCAAGCTGTTTCGCGAATGACGTGGTGTTTACTGCGTGCAACAACAAGCTCCACATTAGCAGTAAAAGGTTTGTGGAGCTCTTTGGGTTCCTGTCTCTGGTGCTGCATTCAGGTCCTGATAGCAGGAGAGTTAAAAGCAGTGACTGTGAAGTTTCAACATGAAACTGTCACGTTTCTCTTCTCCGCTCTGTCAGGTTGATACATTTTGTTTAGGCAGCAAACTAGATGCTGAATGTTTACTCACATAGTAATAATGATTTTTAAAGAGCCTTTTGAAGAAGCGTACCACTTTTTAAATTAGGTGTTTCTTTTCTGTATGTCGTCCAGATATCCACCAGCAAAGTGACTGTCTGAATGCTGTCATGCAGGATATTTTAGCCAGGAATAATCTCTCCCATATGATTTCAATGCTGAATCGTTTGTGTGTTCCCCTTGATGGTAAAGTCTGGAATTAAGTGTGTGTTTCTCTGCAGTTTTCCCAGGGAGGTGCACTCTGGTCTGGTGGAGGTCATCTCTCCTGCACAGTATTATTACCCCGACTTCACCAGCCTCATCGAAACCTTTGGGGACTCCAAGAATAGAGTCAAGTATGTTTACCACTCCTCTTATTACTTATTTAAATTAAGAAATGTTGGTTTTGTTTACTGTTATAAGCTCAGAACCCGCCGGCTATGGTCTGATAATGATCTAGCCTCTGCAGTCAGCAGCCAGTCATTCAGGGTTTCCAGTGTAGACAGTGACTTTGCTGATATGGATATTACATCTCTGAATTATGGATTCCACTATGGCAACACCGTGTCCTGCCCTTCTCTGCCTCTGATTCGCTCATACTCATTGCCTGCATGGTAGGGACTGTTAGTTTTAGGCATGAGGAGTGATGATTGGTTAGAGTTAGTCAAAACATCAGGGTGAGCCAATCAGACGCACAGCAGGGGGGGTCATGCTTTTACTGTAGTCGGCTTCCATCACCAAAATCTTGTCCTTTGTCTACAGAGCATGTGCTCATCTGTTTATAGAGGTGCACTTTAGACATAGACTCCTAAATTTCTTTGTGTCCATGCATTGGTTCCTGCTGCAGTGACATCATTTGCATTTAATATAATCCTGTTATAATCTTCATGGGTCTGGATAATTTAAGACTAAAGTAAAAAAGCTGAACAGCTTCATGTTTGTGTGTGCATCTGGTTTGTTCTTAGATGGCGAACGAAGCAGAACCTGGACTTCAGCTTGCTCATGCTGTATGCTCAGGACAAAGGAACCTATTATGTTCAGGTAGGCGTCAAAGGTCAGACTACAGCTATTAATATGTTTCTCTTTTTGGTTGTATATGGAGGTGATTTGGGTAGCCTACTAAAAATACAGCCTGAGATGGATGATGATGCTCCATGGTTAACCACCATAAATACACGCTCTAACAGGAAGTTAACATAATAGCTGCATTTACACGTGTCTCCAAAGGTGGTTCCTTGAAGCCTCTGCTGTCACTTGGCGGAAAATTTGCTCTTCGACAGGGCTCTAGACATTTAATAGGAACATTGGACAGCAGGACAAACAAAGGGATGCATTTTACATTTCCTGTAAGAGCAGTTTGTTTGGCACAAACAGAGGCACAGCTGAGCAGCTATCACGAGCAGCAGTGCCCTCAGTGTTCAAACATGCTCGGAAAACACAGCCTCAAACCTCAGCAGAGAGAGACGTCACGCCGCCCACATGGTTTGACTGACAGTTGATGGAGCCACAAACAAAGATGGCGGTGCTCTGCTCGCCACACAGACTGTGATTTGCCTGGGAGCTGATGTCAAGACACCCACTCAGACTGAATGGTGGCGACTCACTGAAATGAGAGTTTGTGTTCTGTGTTTTCCAGTTAGAGGATGACGTTGTTGCAAAGGACGGCTACTACAATGACATGAAGACCTTCACCACCCAGGAGGCTTCCAAGCAGTGGCTCTACCTGGAGTTCTCACAGCTTGGATTTATAGGTGTGTGTGTTTCTAATAATGATTGAGGGTCGGTGTGACAGTGCAATAACACTGGGGACTTTTTTGCTGAGTTAGGTCTGACAGCTGTTTTTAACTAATTTTTGGGTGCGGAATCCAAAACTGATCTCAGTTTTTCTCTGTCACGTCAAGTTTTTGAACTATAGGATCCCCGTTTTCTTAAAACATATGAAAAAAACAATAGTCAGCCATCATATGTACACTACTACTACTACTACTACTACTACTACAGCTAATCAGTGGAATTTTGCTTATCTGGAGGGTAAGCTGTGGAGAAAAAACTTGACGTGCTAGAACAAAAACTGACTGCAATTTTGGAATCAGCATGCCAATTTTAGTTTTAATCAGCATAAAAATCTAACTCAACAGAAATTGAAATTGTTTTTTCAAATTGTTCCCCAGTGTAATTCACTGCCCCTCATAGTGAATGTTGCTGAGGTTAGATGCAGTAGACAAGTAGTAGCGAGAGGCTCTTGGCGAGGATAATGCAGTGGAGAGCAGGACCTTCAAGGCACGAGGTTCTGCATCTGACTCCTGACTGCTTTGGGTTTGGTGGGAGGGACTTAGTGGATGATACAAAGTGGCAGAGAGAGTTCAAAGTGTTTGTTCAAAGTGCCTGCTGCTAATTAAGTTTTTATAATCATTCCAGCACCTTTCAGAGAACAAGGTCTCAAAGTGCTTCAGAGGAATAAAACAAGAACAGGATGAACAAACAGTTAAAACGTGAATACTCTGAGATTATAGACACAACACTGCACAAGTGAGGCAAAGGCCACTTTGAATAGATGTTCTTCAGCTGCTTTATGAATGCATCAGATGAGACAGCAGATGGCATGTCTGCAGGAAGAGTGGTTATAATATCAGAGCAGCTTTAAAATGGTGTTTTAGTGCAGATATTGAGCCTTGTTTTGTGTGTGTATGCGTGTGTGCAATCCTCCAGGCAAGATGTTTCGAACCCGGGACCTGCCGATGATTGCGGAGTTCTTCCTGATGTTCCACAGAGACAAGCCCATTGACTGGCTGTTAGATCACATCCTGTGGGTGAAAGTTTGCAACCCAGAGAAAGACGCAGTAAGTCTGCTGGAACACAATACATCACTGCCCTCTGAGTGACACACAGCATCGTTCACTACGTTCAGCATGAGGCACACCAACACCAAATGTAGAGCCATGGAAAAGATAAGAGCGATTTGCATTTAATTCAATTTTCAATTCAGTTCAATTCAGTTTTATTTAGATAGTGCCAATTCACAAACAAAAGTCATCTCAGAGCACTTTACAGAGTGGGTCTAGACCACACTCATTACTATTAATTACACAGTTCCACCATGAGCAAGCACTTGGTGACAGTGGCAAGGAAAAACTTCCTTTTAACAGGCAGAAACCTTGGGCAGATCCTGGCTCTAGGTGGACGGCCATCTGCCCTGACTGGCTGGGGGGAAAGAGAGAGAGAGACAGAGAGAGACAGGAGGGGCGATAGAGAGAGAGGATACATCTTGTTGCAGGAGTACATAACTTTACATGAAAACTAACAACTATGGCAACTATTTACAGTACAATATAGAATAATGACAGCAAATGGCAACAGAGGACACGGGGCAGGTCGGTGGAGCCACAGATCAGATGTTCAGCTCTGGAGCCACAGGTATCTGTAGAGAGGTACAGAGAGAGAGACCAGAGAGAAACAAGCACAGCACTAGGGGAGAGAGGACACAGAGTTAATGGTTAATCTGTGATGGTTAAAATGAGTTTGAGGAGAGAGAGGGGAGAGGAGGAGTGTGGAGACCATCATGGGACGTCCCCCAGCAGCCTGGGCCTATAGCAGCATATTCCTCCCACCCACACATTATATGAGGGGGAGATTAAACACAGTGCAAAAGGGATAAGATAAGAAACCGCCCTGCATGTAAAACCAGAACATCAGTTTTATTACTGATATTTATGGGCTTCTTGTGCAGACTTTACATTTTACCATGTCCTCTATTATCCACATTTCAAAACCAGTTCTCTGCTTAAATTAATTGAATTGAGATATTTTCTGAACTAGGACACGTTCATCAGTGGAGGCTACATGTGTGACAGATGAGTTTAAAGTCACCCTGCAGTGTTCTGTGCGCCGACCTACATGCTGGTGTCTTGTCTTCTCCAGAAACACTGTAATGAACAGAAGGCACTGCTCAAGCAGAGGCACAAGCCGTCGCTCTTCCAGCACGTAGGCCTCCACTCGTCTCTGCCCGGGAAACTACAGCATCTGAAGGTGAGTGCACATCTGTCGTCTGCGTGTTCAGTGGACTCAGCTGTGACTACTTTGTCGTGTTGCTGCACCTAAGCTGCATCCACTGAATAGCAGCTTCGGGTTGAATGAGCTATAGTCTTAAAGTAGCTTCACCAACACTGTTTGTGGCAAGCAAACTCCTTCAGCACTGGCAGTAAACAACCTAGCGATTTACACTCACTTTAGTGGCTTTTGGACATGGCTACCACTGCACTTCAGTGTGTTTGTGACTCTAAATGCAGGTGATGCTTTAAGGTGCAGTCTGAAGAGCATGACAAACTGTCTTTGTTCCATCTCAAGGTGTGCAATATTAAAGTTTACAGATAATGTGAAGAGAGTGTGACCCTCTTAGATTGTAAACGCCCCTGGCAAATCAAAAAGTTGACCAACTGTCTCTCGGCCCCTCCAGGACAAAGACTTTGCGAAGCAGAAGCTGTACCAGGCCCACAATAACCCAGCTGCAGAGGCGAGCAGCAGCCTGAAGCACTATCAGCAGCACAGTCTGGACAGGGCGTACACAGGAATGGACTTCTTTTGGGCACTGACACCTGCCCAGAACGACTTCATCCTCTTCAAGTTCCCACAGCCGGTCCACGCGTCCGGGTCAGTGAGAAATTTGTTTTTAGAAGTTGGTATCACAAATCATTTGCTTATGTCAACAAAGATCTAATCAAAGTCCATCAGCATCACATCCATGAACAGATGACAGTCCCTGCACAGCTCTAACCGGTGTCTAACAGGTTAGGTGTGCTTCTTAAATTGGGATTATCTTTCAATAAACCAACCTACAATTATTAACAGTTAAACAAGACAGACCTACTTGCGGAGATATCTCAGCAAGTTAAAAACAAAAACATCAACCTTGCGCTGGTCCAGAGACGATCAGAGTCCTCGGGTTCATCCCTTTGGACCAAAGTATTTCAGTCTGGATCTGAGTGTTGGACTGATGACCAACATCCATCCATCCATCAAGGGATGCCGACCTGGCTCAAAGCTCCAGGTGACGATCAAACACAGTGTCAGGACAGTAACAACAAGGCAAAGCCCCACAGTTCAGTTGAAATGAGCTCCACTGTGTACTTTAAACTTTGAACACACCCGCTGAGCACAGTCGTATTGGGCGTGTCTCTTTATTCACTGCTCAGTGAAAATACGAGGCTGCGAGTTGAGAACATACTTTGAATGTTTGCTCGCTTCAACTCATGACATCATGAGTTCTTCATCATGACATGTAATAGCTGTTCCTCAATGTTTGTTCTATCATTCGCCCGCTCCTTTGATCAACACATGCAAGTGTTTCAGTCTGAACCGAGCTAGTCTCATATTTCTGTTGATTCTGTGCAGAACGTCTATTAAACAGGCACAAAATGAGGGCCATCAGCCTCTACACTTCTCATCTCTAGTCCACTGTTATGACACTTTGAAGGAACAAGGTTGTTTAACACTGAAACAAGAAGACGATGTGATGTGTGTGATCATGATATGGTACAGAAGGACTGTGATTCTGATCTGAACTGGTCTTCTGTACTGTAGGTACCTGTTCCGCAGTGGAAATATTGAGACCAGTAGAGATAAATTCTACAACACCACAGTGGAAGTGCTACCCAGCAATGTGAGTAACATGCCTGTGTGTGTGCGTGTGTGTGCGTGTGTGTGTGTGTGTGTCTTCTTCAGTTCCATTACTGCCAACAGCCAGGTCTTGGTTTTCATCTCAGGTGTTGATGCCTCTGGAAGGAGTGGCAAGGCAACAGGGAACACCACAACAACAAGCTATCGGCTATCACTCCACTGCCTCTCTCTGGCTCTGTGTGTGTGTGTGTGTGTGTGTGTGTGTCAGTCGACACTTCTGTCACACTAAAGGGGAAAAGTGGTCATGCCGCGGGTGACCCTTGAGTAAAGTTAGACAGACACGGAATCGCTGTGGGGAACATAAGAGGGAACAAGAAGTGTGCACGTCCAGAGGCTTCACATTGCAGGTGAAACGCCAACAGACCACAGACTGAAATACTTCTGACAGGTGACGAGAATGAAATAGATAAAGTGCATTCCCAATTTCTAAAACCCAACCTATCACAATCAAGTGGAAAAATAAGCTTATTTCCTGTGAGCTGAGTGTTTTGAATAATATATGTGTCAAGAGGACGTGGTAGAGACAGCAAATAAGCTCTATTGAGTCAATGTGTCCTGTCACTGATTCCAAAGATTAAAAACGTTATGTCTGTGATGCTGTAACATGAGTCAGTGTTAGCAGCTTGCAAATATCTGGTGACTGGGGAAGATAGCCAGGCCAATAAAAAGGCAAAACTATTATATGTTCAAGTGGGATTGGGAAATTGAGGGCGTTTTCACTAATGGGAATGACAGGTGTGTGTGTGTGTGTGTGTGTGTGTGTGTGTCTCATTTGCAATGTGAACACGTCAACTCCACCAAAGTCCACGGCAGCTTGTCACGGTTCAGCAGGCTGCTTTAAACATTAAGCTGCACGGAGCACCTCAGCCGAGCGGGCAGCCAGACACAGGAACAGAGTATCCTGTCAAATTTCAAAATAAAACACTTTGATTCCCTTTGATGATATCTGACAGGGCCAGCTGCTTGCACTGAGTAAAGATAGGTCACATACAGCATCGTCTAAATGCAGCTGTTTCCCAACATATTATAATGATATTAAAGTCATTTTAAAGGGTTTTACATCTGTTACTGTAAGAAAGGACAAGATCTATTCATGTTGTAGTCTCCACCAGTTGTTATATTCTGCATGCTACACAGGAGATCTTGAGTCCGTCCTCTCAACAACTCTGTAATAGTGACCTTGGAACTTGGGCTAATTGTTAAGGGTTAATGATTGCATGTAACCAAAGCACTGAAGTGTGTGTGAGGCTCTGTGGGAAATTGCATTCTTATCAGAGCTATCACTGTTTTGATGGCTGCCCGGTCATAGAGCAGTTATAAAATACATGGTACTGCTGCAGACTCCTGAACCAGGACCTACTGTCCGGCATCATGCAGCCGTGTGTTTGGGTGGACAAATCATATGACCACGCTAATAAACCTGAGGAGGAGTGACGCAGAGTCTGACCAACAGGAGGTTTTAAAGCAGTCCACTGTATGATTAAACTGTTGGTGACCACAACCCCGGCAGTTACTGTTAAAGTGATCACAAACAGAAAATATGCCCACCGCCTCTTTTTCAACACATTCCCATGCTATATGTGATGTTGACATGTGTGAGTCCCTGTTCTTGAAAGATTTTTGGAAAACGTGTTGTTTTGATCACACACGCACACACCAGCAGCAATGCCACTGTTGCAGCTGCTAATGGACCTTGTACCCTGAAACACTCACGCTGAGGTTGTTCTACGAGGGAAGTTTAAAGTTTAATATCTGCTGTGTTGTCTCCCTTCAGTCGGCAACACGAGACAAACTACCAACTGGCTCCGTCTACAAAACATCTGATAACGGCTTCATCATTATAGGTAAATATGACACATGAATACATGACAGCTATAAAACCAGTTATTGAGCCATTCCCTGTGTGTGACAGGGGATAGCTTATTAACACACACACACACACACACACACACTGAAGTATTAGTTTAGTGGATCAGGTGAAATTTGGATTAAATGATCTACTTGGAGAAATGAGGACTGCTTAGGAGCAGTGACGCATTCTCATGTGAGTGGAGGCGAGGGCGGGGCTTGTTTAATCACATTCCACACAGGTCCAAAGGAAAATGTTGATGATTACACAACCAGAGCCCCACAGCCACGTATGACAGGGCTGGCTGGGAAAGGAAACAAAACCTGCAGTGACAGCATGCCTTATGATGAAACCTCCTCCCCAACCTGACTGACAGCACACAGTATTCACTGCAATAACACCATCATTTTGTAGTAAGTGCTTTGAAATCCAGTGAGGCACCACCGATGAGTTAAAAGCTGTGATATTTATGAGTAAATGTGTTTTTAACAGAACGTTACCTGTCCTGCTGCACTGTCACTGCAGCTTTAACTGACGTGATTAAACTGCAGCTTTACAATGTAGATGACAAGAATGTGCCTTAAGCATTCTGACAGAGTTGGTTGGATTGTTGTCTATTCACATGCGCATCAGCTCAGTGAAATGACTTCAAATCAACATCAGGATAATATTTGAAACCTTTACCTGAACAGTTATTTCAATAAAAGTGATAAACTGCTGTTCTACAACTTACTGCGCATTTCTTGATGACAGCAGCTAATTGCCTGCTGTATATCTAAATGATCAGTGTGATGACGGTGGCACTTTGCTGCATCGCGTCATCAGGAAATCCCCTACATTCCTCTAACAGCACAGTGACAGCTAAAAACAGTGCAGACCAAACTGGCCGCATGCGTAGACTGAGCACAGCATAGTGTGTATGAATGCATGCTGTATAGCAAGTATTAAACAACGGGCGAAATGAAGTCAGCTTTTGATTTGGTTTTATTTAGTTATTACACAACTTTAACACGCACATAAAAACAATCAGTGTGTGTCTGTGTGTTTCAGGTGCATTTGAAAACGGGGTAGCTGAGGGTGAGATTGACCAAGCACTGCAGCCGATCGCTGCACTGCGCCTGGTGGTTCACTCTGACGCGGACGTCTGGGCCCTGCTGAGTGAGGTCTGACCTGAGAGCTTGTGTTTGTCCATGTGTGTTTTTCCTGTGTGTGAGTGTGGGTGGAGTCATACACACACCGCTCAGCTAGGCAGCAGCTCTGCGAGAGATGTGTACACAATCAGAACCCCCATCCAGAATCTCAAACCCCGAATCTGAAGTGAATGTCAGATTATTGGTTAAATAAAGAGGAGCACAGATTGCTGCCGTCTGACCACTGAGCAAGCAGCAGTGTGTGCTACCATAGCAGCAGAGGAGGGGATGGGAGCATGCCAGTCACATTTCCCTGGAGGAACAGGGAGCAGGTGAGTGGGTGCGAGTTCCAGAGCTTGGGGTGACACATGCAAAGAGGGACGGGTACAGAAGGGTGTAGGAGCCAGAGTGGGCCAGGCGTGTCTGCAGTCAGGAGAAAACACAGGTTAGTTATAGCAACAAAAAAGACAAGAAGGCTGATGTTCAGCTACGACCTGGCAGGGCGGATGTGGAGTTGCTGAACGCTTCTATAGAGACTGATGACTAAACAGGATGCAGCTGGTGAGGTCCTGCTCTGACTCCAGGACACCTGCAATCACTCACTCAATCATACGCACAAACACTCACACACAGGAGTGAATGCCCCAAACAGTGGCAGGTTAAAGGGGCAGGGAACCGGAGGGAGAGGGAGAAGCGGTGAATGTGTGCTAATGTGTCTCTAATGTCTTTTGTAACCATGTGACCTTAGAGCCACACATTGGCTCTATGGGGACCTTTGCACAACACACAGATCCAGGAAGTGTGGGCTGTGTATTAACAGCATAGTGCAGTAGCTTTAACAGGGCAAAGTGAGCAGGTTTAAGCAAGACTTTGTACTAAGATACGAGGCTGAGGGAATCGTAATAAAGGCCTGGGTCCTTCTGCAGGTCATAGAAATCAAGGCCCCAATCACTGTTTCTTTGTGAGTAGCATGAAGGGACTGCATTTTGTAGAATGATAAATGAAAGATCATTTTACCTTGAATCTTGTATTTCTGCCATGAGGAATGACGCCATAACAACTACCATTTAAACACGAACCTACCGGTCTGACCACATAGTCTTCACATGGGAACAAAAGAGTGGTTCCTCTTGCTTGAGTGGAGGGTTAATTTGCCAGCCCTAGCTGATGATACCTCAGAGGGTTTGTCAAGGCATGTGCAAGACCAGCATGACTGACACCCCCGTCACTCTCCTGTTACCGTTGTTACTTGTCAGACAGGGAGAACCTCCACTTTCATTATCCCCATTGGCTGTTTGCCATTTGGCTGCGGCTGAGTAGCACATTGTGCATAGACGTAAGCACAGGGAATCCTACTTTACATAGAGTGCAGGTGGTGCATGAGGCAGCACAGATGACACTGCATCTTTATCAATTCAGATGCTGATAAGCTCCTGGATAAGCGCTGCGCCTCTACGGCAGAAGTGCCCAATGCTGTTTCCCTTGGAGGGCCAGAACTGAAACTCACTGATCTGAAAGCAAACACCTGTTGAAATGGACTGAACTGTTAAGGTGCAAAACAGTACTAGGATCCCAAGATCCCTCAGTCGACTGACCTCCTTAGTAAAATGTACCTCTGCAGCTGTGTGAACACACCCACTTTCAATGTTTACTTTGTTTTCTTGTAAAAATGACATCACTGCACCAGTTGGATTAAAACTTATCCTTAGCAGCTTTAAAACAGATTTTTACTTCATCACGATGTTTGAAGAGTTCAGCTCTGACTAGCTGCAGTGTGACTTGTCGCTGGTGGTGAGTGGAGCTCATGAGTGATGGTCTCTGTGATGGAAAAGAAGCAGTGGTAAAGCTGGTGATCAGTGTGAGTGAAATATACACTGCTAATCATCTGCTAATACACCAGGACTCTGTGTGCGCGTGTGCGTGCTCGCTTTTACAGCAGCTAAGGTTTGCTTAATGCTCACTGTCGTTCTTGTCTTGTCAGATCCTCATTAAAGTTTGATGACCAGTGCAGAGGACACCATACACCTGCCATCAAGCTCAGGGATTCACCTGAACAGAGCTCCCCCCTGCTGGGCAGACTCTCCCTGCAGGGACCCGTCTCTTGCAGGGATTACATGAAGTGCCTAAACAGACTGTGTCTACTTTCAGTTTGTGAGTGATGACACATGGAAGGGAATCCACTTCCACTGGGAACTGACCAATCAGCTGGCTCAGAGTAGCTGTCTGAAGACACTCCACTTTTCAAATAGTTCATTGTTGAAGTACTTGATGCATAACTTATTACATTATATTTTGTTTTAACAAATAAAGAAAATATCCAGTAAACACTTGTCTCTGGAGTACTTCACGTCACCTTCTGCTTCCTCAAAGTGGAAATAAATAAATAATAGTCTGATTATGTGGCCTGCACAGATTAGTTACTTTATCATAACAGTGAATAGAGGAAGTCACGTCATTTCATTGACAACCTGCTGGACTGGTTATAAGGTCAGCCTTGTTTTCCCACACAAACGCTGGGTAAAGCTGTGAGTCTGATACAGGTTGTATGAATGTGCGATAAAAGGGAAACTGCTGATATTCTATAGTTTAATTATTAAGACCTCAAACAACAATGAATGTATCCTTACCACAGTTATTATGTGTAACCAAAGCCTGATCTTTTAGTCCTCTGTGCACATAAACACTCTTTCGACTCAGTGCTATGACCGGCATCCTCGTCCCGAGATCAACACTCAGATTAAATGGTTATGGGTCATTTTCCAAAGATGAGCTTGGAGTTGACACCCACAGACAGGTAGAGTCACAGAGTGTTGAGACAGAGAGAGACAAACATGTTGAAAGACAAAGGTTGACATCGTCCTCTCCTATAGGATGGTGCTATTTTAAGATGTGAATGTAAATAAATACCCAACACTACTGAGATGATTCTCTAGCAGGAGACGGAACTTTCACTGCATTAGGCCACAAACGGGTATGATGAGAACCAGCCGAAGAGTTTCTCTCACACAGACATCACAGCAGACACCAGGGTCTGGGCCGGTCCTCACAGCATCAGAGGAGGACGTTCGTTTCAAATGGACGCGCGCACGCTTGAGCTGAAGGACGCCCGACTCTGGTCTCTGCTCAGTGTCTCTCCAAACGCTGTGATACTCACCACTGCTGTGCCTACGGTCTATACTAACTACACACGGCATCTATCAACCTGCACATGGCTTACAAATGAAAGGGAGTCACGAGGCGTCTTATGAAGTTGTGGTGTGATGGACGCTGTGTGAAAGTGCACTTGTTATCTTCTGTACTAGCTTTCCCTTTTATTTGTCCCCTGCCTGTACGTGCAGGATATATCACCTCTGAGACCACAGAGAGCAACGTGGCAAGTCACTTGTCCTTGCGAGCGCCCTTAGTGACTCTGTGAGCATGTGAAACATAAAACAGATGATTAGCTCAGAAAACACGTCATCAAAAAGGATCATCACTTTATTAAAACGACAACAGTTCAAGTCGACAACAAAAACATGTAAACAATGTTCGAAATGCGACAGGGTTAAAGACATCACGGCTTCATACATGTTCATTTAGCATTTCTGTAACCGATTCATTGAGAGGTTAAGCTGCAGTTAACCAGTTTAATAGTACAGCACATACTTGAGACTTTCAGTCCAAACAATAATAACAATAAAAGTGGCACATGGGCTAAAACACTGGAACAGTGGCAGTCACTGTCAGCCCAACTTGCAAGAAGCAGCAACTAAATGGCAACATAAAGTGAGAGTGTAGTGAAACTGAATGTTGTAATGGGCCTTCAGACCCAGTAACAATGAAACCACATGAGAACAGACCTACTGTATCGATGGCAGGCAGCAATACTGACTAATAAATAACAAAAGCAATAAGGAGGGTTCTCACACTTTTACTTCCTAATGTGAAACAGACAAATTCTCCGCCCCGCCCCCGTGTCATTAACTGCATGAATTGCGAAAGGAACATGTGAAAAGCGTCCCAAGATCGAAAGTGTCGGCTCAGGGTAGAGAGTTAGCGATTAGCATGTGGTCATCTGTCCGCAGCCCTGATTTGAATGGGGTGGTGGACCAATTTGCACTTGGTTGAGCGGCGCTGTGTGCATTAACCCATGCAGGTCAGCTCCCACTACCTGCAGAGCTAACTGCATACGGTCTGAGTTCGAGTCATCATGGGACTGTGAGTGATGTTAGCAGGCCAGAGCTGAGTAAAGTGACAGACGTCGCGCAGAACTTTATGCCCCTGTGACACACAAAGTCTCAGTTATTGAACCGTTTCTGATCATTTTTAAAGTCACTTCTGCATTTTGGGCTGTGAGGGTTGAGACTTTTCCCAGTTCTGGATCCTGTGGTTATTCAGACTGACTTTAAGGGACAAAAGAACCCTGATCGGAACAGAGCAGTTAACCTGATTTAAGTACAGTCTGGTTTTTAACCAATAACCACAGTTTACACAGTGCAGCTCCAAGACAAAGTTCTGTAATGAAGCTGCTGTTCACTCTAAAGCTGGGTGTTTCTAACTAGGGATGAGACAACCACACATACATGTCGGAGGTGGGCCTGCTGTAGCTCAGTCCTCGGGGTGGAGGAAGAACTCAGCTGTGGATCTTGTTCTTGCGGCTGACTGAAGTCTTAAACATGCTTCTGAAAACATTTATCTATGCACACAGGTGTGACAGTATCAGGTTACAACTGCTCACACTCAGGTGTTTGACTTGTTAATGTCAAAGTAACCTGTGCTGCATGTCTGCTGATTATGTTAGCTTAACAGACAGACGGCTCTGCACTGGGACTGAGAACAGGTTTCAGTCCTCCAGCTGCCGTCCAGCTCTGCTGCAGTCTGACGTGCTAAATGCAACACTGCCCCCTAGTGCACATATGAAAGTAATGATCAATAGCCATAATATCAGATTCAGAAACATGTTCCAGGCTCAGGCAGGAGTAAAAAGAATTAGGAGTCCATGGTATTGATAATCAGAGTCCAGTCATCCAGGACCGTGTGGGTTCAGGTTTGGGGGATCAGGTTATGGAATGTGGGGGGGGCTAAAGGTTAAGGCTCTCCGAGGTTCTCCTTACTTTCGTTTGCTCTTGGTGTCAGTGGTCTGGAAGACACTGGAGGCCGACATGAGGTTCTCGATGTACTGACCGAGAACCTGGTTCTCCGACTTCAGCTTCAGGTTCTCCTCTTTGACGGCGTCCACTCTGGCCGACAGATCTAAACACACAAAACACAGCCGTCAGCTGGGAAAGGCCTGGCGATCGTGTGCACGAGTTTGATTTGACTGTCACCAGCGTCAGCCAGCTTCACCAGCACTCTGTCTCCTCAACATCAGTGCTGGTTTACACAGACCTGTGGTGCAGCCCTGCTCTGTACTCTGTGGTGGACATTTGTTTGAGCGTGACAGACAAAGAAACAAAGGCCTGTTGTTCCCTGTGACATGGGCTGGGCTGGCACAGCCTCTGTGATGTTCACACAACTGCTGCTCCAGCTGCCCTCTCTACTTTTAAAGTAAAGCTTAAAACCTTCTTGTTCGACAAAGCTTACAGCTAGTTCTAGTTACCATGCCAACTACACCCCTTTGTGCCACCCCTTAGTTATGCTGCTATAGGCCCAGGCTGCTGGGGGACGTCCCATGATGGTCTCCACACTCCTCCTCTCCCCTCTCTCTCCTCAAACTCATTTAAACCATCACAGATTAACCATTAACTCTGTGTCCTCTCTCCCCTAGTGCTGTGCTTGTTTCTCTCTGGTCTCTCTCTCTGTACCTCTCTACAGATACCTGTGGCTCCAGAGCTGAACATCTGACCTGTGGCTCCACCGACCTGCCCCGTGTCCTCTGCTGCCATTTATTATCATTATTCTATATTGTACTGTAAATAGTTGCCATAGTTAGGATTCTGTTGTTCTACCATTCTGTTAGTTTTCATGTAAAGTTATGTACTCCTGCGATGTATCCTCTCTCTCTATCGCCCCTCCTGTCTCTCTCTGTCTCTCTCTCTCTTTGCCCCCAGCAAGGCAGATGGCTGTCCACCTAGAGCCAGGATCTGCCCAAGGTTTCTGCCTGTTAAAGGAAGTTTTTCCTTGCCACTGCTGCCAAGTGCTTGCTCATGGTGGAACTGTTGGGTGTAATTAATAGTAATGAGTGTGGTCTAGACCCGCTCTGTTTGTAAAGTGCCCTGAGATGACTTTCGTTGTGAATTGGCGCTATATAAATAAAATTGAATTGAACTGAATTGATGGAAACACTGGAATTCATCTCTGTTTACTGACATTATGTAAATATGCTTACACGTAATCTGTAAATGTGTATCCAGCATCACAGACTCTGCTCTCAACCAGTGTTCCTCACCCATTTTGGAGGTGAGGTCCTGGAACTACATTTGGGAGCTGCACAGGGAGCAACAGTCAATCCAAGTCCCAGGTACTCTACTGCAGCGTTGATACAAGGTGTTAATTAAAGCAGGACACTTGTTCAGATGAATCAGTGTATCCATCAGGCTTGTTTCTCTGATACAACATCTGTCTGTGTCAACTGCAACCTCAAGAATGTCGAGCCAAAGCCTCACAGGATCTTAAAAGTTATGTGAAGTTCCAGGTGATGGGCTGCTAAGTCTATTACAGTGCAACCCTCTATACATACACACACCTGAGAACTAAGACTGCTCTGACAGGAACCATATGTAATGGGAGAGGGTCATTATCTTCTTTGATTTCCTTACTGTCACCTGCAAGTGATGAGGTCACATGTGTCATCCGCATGGTCAAACGTCCAAACTGGTTGCTGTTGTGACAACAAATCAAAAGTGTGAGCCGCAGCCTAGATGCAGAGCAGAGACGGCGTGTCTCGTTCTTCACACCACCGTCGTGCCTAGCTCTAGTGTAAAAGCAGCATAAGCTGACAGCTGTGATGGAGGAGGGAGATGTATGCATGACCCACGCTGCAGTCCCGACAATCTGTGATGTTGGTCTTTAGAATCACAGTGAAAGGACGGCTACGGAGCAGTGGGTTAAATCTGATCTGAAACAAAATCAGCATTTGAGCATCAATATTTAATAAAGTGACTGTACATGCAACATATCAACCGTAGTGATTGGAGCTCGTTTCACTCAGCACCGGTATTAAAAACAAACACCTGACCGCTTTGATTGGCTAGATGGTCAGACTGTCTGATGACCGTGTGTGTGCTTGTCCTACCTTCTAACGTATGCTGGAGCTCCAACACCTGGTTGATGAGCCTCGTCTTCTCCTCCAGCTCAGCCTGGTTCTCCATGTCACCTGCAGCCATGTAGAACAACAGTCAAACACCACGCACCGACTGACTGGTACGTCTAACACAGACGGATTGCGAGCGTGTGCGTGCGCACTGCCTCACCATCGTCTGAGCTCATGGTGAAGTACTCGTCTTCCTTTTTGGAATGCAGGGCTGCGACTCTTCGGGACACTGCAACATTTAGGAAATAAACAGGATTTATCATCAACTTAGCCTATAAATAAATAACAGTAAACATAGAAACAAATTAACATTTACTGCCGAGCCGAATAATATTCTGCAAATAATCCTGACACAATACAAATAATTACAAATAATCCTAACACTATACACATGCTGTGCATTTTTGTCAAAATAACACTATTCTGTGTTTAATAACGCAGTTTTACATTATGATTTCAATGCGCAGGTGTCGCGTCGTGCCTGAATGACGTCACATCATATATTCACAATTTTTGCAAAAATCAAAAACTGACAAACAAACTGCATCATTGACCTGAGGCAGAGGTGATGATCGCATAACCGACAGCGGAACTAACACACAGAGGTGTCGTGTTTGTTGGAAGTGTTAGCTTGCCTGTCGCTGTTAGCCCCTGTTAGCTTGTGGGCTCCACTTAGTGAAGCTAGCAAGTCGACGCCAACACAACACGGACCCAGGCCTCCTGCTAACTATTAGCATGCTAAGAACAGCCTAGTCGGATGTTGTTCAGCTGCCACACACAGTCCAGCGAATAAACAACGGGGTGGACCCATACACATACCTTACGACGTGGAAAAAAAGATTAACTGCGGCGCTGAAATGATGGGTTTCGGCTGAAGGCTTGAAGGGTGTGTGTTAAGTCCCACAGCTTCTGTTTTGTCACCAGCTGTGCTCAGTATGTCCAGCTCGCCAGCATTAGGCCTGTACTCCCTGCTGCAGCCAGAGGGCGACAGCTCACCGTGAGGAAGATCCAGGCAGCAGCCGCCTGGAATACATCATGTATATTGGACACTTTGTTCTATCTGGTTTAATGCCTCTTTAAAAAAATAACTTCCTTATATGTTGGTAGGTGTTTTACCCGTTTAATGTCAAAGTAGACGCCTGTCCAACATCAAATCATCATCATGATAACTGACGTCCGCATGGATCAGTGATGTACAGCATCCCAACAAGTTCACATAGAAGCACGTCACGAAGTCTGATGTAGGCCACTGCTGTACAGGCATGTATGCATGGAGAGTTGCACTAAATACCAGTGGATCCCATCTTCACTGTGCCCCACATGTTCTGATGTAAAGCTGAGGATGAGGATGCGTGATGGATTATGGGTAAATGTGGTGTTTCTCCTCAAATGCACAGTGTGTAATATTTTGTGCACACATTCTTTACATATTTGTATACGGTAGTTATATTTTTTTGTGTGTGTGTTTATTCATTTTTATCAATAAACAAACATACATAAGACAGGACCAAACAAATACAAAAACAAAGACAAAAACATGAACAAGCTGGGTGTAACAACAAAAAGGCCAAAATCACGAAAGAAAGTTCTAGATAAATGTGACAGGTACATTATACATCATAGGGCGAAACACAATGGGAGCTAAAGAAAAATAACTTTTTTTTTAAAACAAATGCTCTTGTCATTATAGCAGAGATATTTACACTGATATAATCAAGAAATGGTTTCCATACCATTTCGAATGCATTAGTCTTACAGTGCAGTAAACAGGTCAGAAAGTCCAGAGGTATATATTCCATTATTTTCCTATGCCATCCCGCAACTGAGGGGGCTTTATCTGAAGTCCAGTGCTGAAGAATGTTTTTCCTGGCACAAAATGTCATTACATTATACAGTTTTTTCTGATATATATCAGTTACACGGCCACCCACGGAAGACCCAGAAGGAGGAAAACCGGGTCAAGCCCAAGGTCCTTCTTCAGAACTTTTTGCATTTCAAATAGGACATTTTTCCAATATTTTTGTATTTTAACACAAGACCAGAAACAGTGAACAAGATCACAGATTCCCATCCTACATTTAAGAAAAAATGGAGAGACATCCTTTCTGTATTTAGAGAGACGGTTTGGCTACATGTGCTCTATGCAGTATCTTAAGTTGCATCGCTCTTGTCCGGTTACAAACTGTTATTTTCCTTACATTATCCCAGATGTCCCCCCACATCTCCTCAGTTATCACAACACCCAGGGGTGTTCTAAGGTTCTAATGGAAGCATCCCCCTGAGAAAGAAGCACCCGTCTTTCTATCTGTGAAACATCCATATCAGCAAGCAGCGATGTGTCTTTTATAATAAAATCCCTGACCTGGAAATAACGAAAAAGATCATTTCTTGGAATGCCATATTTTTTCAGAACTTGATTGAAAGTCATGAGGGTAGAACCATCAAAAAGATCACCCAGGGAAGAAATTCCCATAACTGTCCAGCGTTTGAAAGCCGTGTCTAAGGTACCTGGGAGAAAGTCAGGGTTATCAGTGATCAGGGTGAAAGCCAACATAAGCCCTGATCTGCCCTCCAAATGCTGTGTGATCCTCCGTGCTCTAACAGTATTAATTGTAACCAGGTTGCTGCAAAGCTTTCTAATACATTTTAATACATTTCGATAAAGAGTAGATTTTTCAGAGGACAATTGGACAGAGACTTCTCGATATCAAGCCAGATTGAGGAAGCATCATCTTTAATCCAATCAGCTATGTATCATAGATGGGCACTCAATTGATATCTCTTAATATCTGGGAGATCCAGCCCACCCATAGCACTTGGTAATTGCAGTACTGACATCCTAATCCGGGATCTGCGTTTACACCAAATAAAAGAACTAAACCAACCATTCAGTTTTTTCACTATCTTGTGACTGAATAAGATGGGAATCATTTGTATTGGGTAGAGCAAACGTGGAAGGATATTCATTTTCAGAAGGGAGATTCGGCCCAGCCATGATATGGGAAGATTGTTCCACCACTTGAATGGAAAAAGATTAGGGTTATCTGGCTGTTGTCGCAAACTACCCAGAGGCATCGCCTCTGATTTAGAAAAATTAACTTTGTATCCAGAAAAGGCAGCAAACCGGGAAATCTGAATAAGACAAGGGACTGATATGGACGGGTTTAACGTGAACAACAACACATCATCTGCATACAGTGTTATTTTATGTGCTTTCTCACCTATCTCCAATCCAGCCATTAAAGGGTTTCGCCTAATAGCCTCCGCTAGAGGTTCAATCGCCACTGCAAACAGAAGTGGTGATAAAGGGCAGCCCTGTCTGCTACCCCTCTGGACCATAAAATTTGTGGACCTAAGTCCATTGGTTATGACTGCCGCCATTGGCAGGGTATACAAGACCTTCACCCACCCAAACCGTTCAAGTGTAAAAAATAAATAAGACCATTTGACATTCGGTCAAAAGCTTTCTCTGCATCTAGGGAAATCACAAGACCATCTATTGCCTGCTGCTCCGATAGTTGAATAATATTTAGCAATCTTCTAATGTTGTAAGAATTACGGCCCTTAAAAAAGCCAGTTTGATCCTCCTTCACTATAATTGGTAAGAGACCTTCTAAGCGTCTTGCTAACACCTTGGAAAGAATTTTTAAATCTACATTCAGCAGTGAGATCGGCCTATGCAAAGAGCATTCTTTAGGGCATTTGCCTTTTTTAAGAATCAGAGAAATATTGGCTTGACCATCAAAGGAGTGGTTAAACATATTCATCATAGGCTCTAACAAAAGACTTTGAAATTCTTTATAGAACTCACTACCAAGACCATTACTGCCTGGCGCTTTGCCTATTTGAAGAAGTTGAATGGCCTCACGCAATTCAGTCGCTGAGATCGGGGCATTTAATTTAGATCTCTGATCTTGTGATATAGTTGGAAGATCAAGTTCGGAGAAGAAAGTTTCCATTAATGTTTTGGCATTGCTAGCTTGTTCTGACTGATATAATTTTGTATAAAAAAATTTAAAAGGGTAGTTAATAAGTTTAGGATAAGTAAGTTAATAAGTAAAGGATGCCTGTCCATCAAAGGATTCATAAGACAATTAAAGTCACCTCCTACAATAGTACTTTCCACAGCAAGATCAGATAGCTTAGTAAAAGCCTCCATCAGAAAATCAAGGGGATGGCACAAAGGACAGTAAATATTTAAGAGAGCAAAATCCTCCCCATGTAAGGAGGCTGTAATAAGTACAAACCATCCATACTTATCTTGGATACATTTGGCACTTTAATTGGTAAATTTTTCCTAATGAGTATTGCCACCCCTCTGCTTTTGGTGGTGAAGGATGAGAAATAGACTTGATCAAAGTCGCACTGCTGCAACTTTAAATGCTCCTTGTCATTCAGGTGTGTTTCTTGCAACATAGCGATGTCAAGTTAACAGTATTTTTTTCCTTTTGATGGGTGAGTGGCTTCCCCTAATATTCCAAGTGCACAGTCTCAGTGTGTCACAGGCCATAACATTTTTAACTGAGAAGATTTAAGCTCCCAGATGTATTGAAACCCCCATGGTGATTCTGCACCTGATTGTAACCCAGCTGAAAAACAAAAAACATACATAAACATAACAACACACATTACAAACAACAGATGTGCCAACAGCACAGTTAGAGGAACCTTCCCCACGTGATAACCAGGGGATTACCTTAACCTTCTCCATAACCAGACACTAACTTGACTAACTTCTCTTACAGCTCCAAGCTCAATTAACACCACGTGTATGACATTGATATCCGCCCTTAAACAGGAATGAGCAGACCAATAAAAGTAAGGGGAAAAAGGGGGGGGGGAGAAAATCCCCCTCCCACCACAAAAATACAGACTAAAATACTCTCTGTATTGTTAGTTTACACATCATGTCATCAGCCACTTATGATCACCATAAACACAGGATAGTTGGGCAAAGGTTGACACCTGGAATTGTTCAGTTTAACTTTATGAGTTACCATCGTTATTCACATAGATATATGATCCTCCCATAAGCAAACTTAGTTCAAAGCAGCATTTTCATCCAGATAGACAACCTGCCCACAAACGTAAACAGATCGGCTAAGGACTCACGTGCAATTCATCTGAGAGTGTCAACAAAAGCCGTGGTTTTACTGGGGGAGTCGAAGCTCCTGGTTTCCCGCTGTGGATTATTTTCAGCGTGGCCGGGTAAAGCATCATGTACTTAGCTCCAATGTCCCGCAGGCGTTTTTCCACATCATCAAAACCTTTTAGTTTGCGCAGAACCGCGGCTGACAGATCCTGGAAAAACATGATGCTCGATTCCTGGTACCTCACGGTCCTGCTGCATCTTGCTGCGTCCAACACCTTCTGTTTATCAGCGAAGCTGTGAAACCTAATGAGGATGGGTCGCAGTCGCTGGTTCGATCCCGGCTTTGGAGCTAGCGTGCGGTGAGCTCTTTCAATTTTAACGCAGCCGGCTTTCGTCTCCAGCCCGAGCAGGCTGGGTATCCAACTCTCGAAAAACTTTGTTGGGTTGCTGCCCTCCGCGTCTTCTGGCAAGCCAATAACCCGTACATTTTTTCTCCTGCCTCTGTTCTCGAGATTGTCGATATGCTCGGCCATGCTTTGTGTTTGGCTTTCCAGCACCTGGATCCGCATCTCCGCCGTCTCAGAGGTGTGTTCAGCCACAGAGATCCTGTTCTCTGCCTCGGTTGCTCTCTCCTCAATTTTTTTCAGCTGCCGAGCGTGAGCCTGTAGCATTTGGGATAGTGGCCCCAACTTCTCATCAATCACCCTGGTTATGTTTGCCGTTATTTCTTGAATAGTTTGACAAAAAGCCAGGTCAAGTGCATCCTCGGCTTTAGTTATTAGCAGTTCTCGCTCTTCTTCCACTGAGGGAAAACCAGGCAAGCTAGCAATAGCTTCTGGTCTGCTCGTCTTGGTCGACTTTCTGTTCTCTTTTGGTGGCATCTTGGCATCTCAAAAAATACTCATCAATACTCATATTAAGATACCCGACATGAAAATCGTTGTAAATATTGAGTTGGGCGGAGTTATGTAGGAAATATCAGTGCAGTGGTGCGGAGCTCAGAAAAGTCAACCACTCTCTACGCCGCCATCTTCCCTCCCGGTAGTTATATTTTTATATAAGGCCACCCATAAAGCTATACATAGCATGGCTGATGTGTGCATAAAGATAAATGAATGAATAAGTATGTATTTATTTATGTGCATATGTTTTACTTATCAAAATGAATGATGAATGCACAAAATGAAGCCCTTCAACAAAATCAATATTTGATATCACTTAAATCAGTCTTAAACTTAAACTACAAACTGGGGCTTATATTTTTGTTCCTGCTGAAAACTAAGACACCAAAGCCAACGTTGACAAATCACGTCAGACTTATTCTTATTTAATATTGATCTTCTTTTTATTATAAGTAGTCAAATTCTTCATTTATCTTTGACTTAGACTGATTCTGACAAAGAGGTAAAGCAAAAGTAAAGAATAAAACAATGCACTGAGGAAAAACATGATGATCCCAGGGCTTAGAGATGTGTAACCTCTGAGCGATCCTCTTTCTAAAAAATAACCCTCCTTTCATTGGCCCGTATCTAATTGGTTGCTCTGCATAATAAGGTGGGAGTGAAATCTTCAGAGGCGGAAGTACTTGTGCAATATTCCACGTAGTATTCCAGTCAAAGCCAGTAGAGACAGAAAGGCAAAGAGAGACAAAGTCATGTAAAAACCAGGTAACCTGCAAACCAGAGAGCACTGAGTCAGTGTTCTTACATTATGAAAAAGCCATTAATTACATTTTTCATTAAAGTTATTCCTGTCATGGCATATTACATTAAAATCATTGCACACATTGAGATACTCAGTAGAAACAAAGCAGTGTGACTTAGATGAATAACCTTTTCTTGGAAGACTTGATGTATCCGTTGACATACACTTGTCGGGCGATTATATACACCAGTCCTGCCGCAGCTGCAATCACCTCACTGAAGAACACACCGCAGGTCCACAGTGTCACCAGGAATACAGGGTTTACACTCCACGCAGTTCTGACTGCAAACGCACACCGCAGCACACTTAGTCAACTTTAATGTTGCAGCTGAAAGACAGGAAGGTAGTTGGTGTGAGGGAAGAGGATACAGAAGATAGGGCGAGATGGAAGCAGATGATTCGCTGTGGCGACCCCTGAAGGGAACAGCCGAAAGGAAAAGAAGAAGAAAGACAAGAAGTATTGGACACCCAATATTTGGATAGTGCTGACACTCAGTATCGTGTCAGTGTTTGGAAAGATGTTGGAGTGTTCTTACTGTGCACGGAATGTCCTCTCAAACTCTGGAGGTCCAGTGGCAGCAGGAGGAAGGACCTTATGAGCCATCCTGGACAAACCAACTCTCCTGGCAAAGTAGCCTGGAAGGAGACGGTGACGACAGAGTTTGTCTACAGATTACTCAAAAATTGCATTCACATAGAGCACGGGAGGGTTTTCAGCCCGTTGCCAGCACAGGGAGACATTTTCAAGCTACACCTTCTGAAGCTGGAATCCCAGTCACATTGACCTGTTCAGTGATCCGATGAATCAGCACGGAAAAAAGTCTTTAAAAGGTTGCACAGGTATGTTTGTACAGTTTCATGTATTTCAAGTTTGACCCAAAACGACCCCCACAGTGATGTCTGTGTGCGAGAACAGAATCCTCTAATCCTACCACTGGGCCAGTGTGTTGAAGTAGGCATGCAGATGTTTTTAGCTCACCCTTTTGCAGGGCAGAGAGAAGAGACACTGCAGCCAACAAAAAAGGTGAGTCGGTTCCCATCGTGCTGCCGAAAACACTGCTGCATAAAGTTTGCCTCTAGTGCAAAGTGAACTTTACATAACAGGCAGGAGGTACTTCCTGGGGTAAAGCAGCTTTAGCACATCCCACTGCAAGTGCTGTCATGTTGTGCTTTGAAACCCTGCCCTGCCGCTGAATACATGAGAGAGGGATTATAAATACTAATATAAAGGATCCATACAGAGACAGAGCCTTATGTTAATCAGTAAGGTCCTTCTTACAAAGTGACATAATAGAGTCTTACTTTTTAACTATTTTTGTGGGATCAACTGAGGGCTGCTGCCTCTGCTGAGTCCATTACCTCATTAATTATAGACAGCCATACAGGCATTCTCCGGCTCAACAACACTGTAACAAAGTGAAACATGCAGACCATTTATTTATACTTTTATTTGTTTTCCTGATCAAAAGTGTTTCCACAAGCCATAACTCTGTTTCCTCAGTCACACCTAAAAGACTGAGTAATACCTGGAACAGTCATAACCATCCCATATGGTTCTTATCCAGCAAAAACATTGTTTACAGCCTGAAGTGGGGAGTTCAACAGTGAAGGGTATGAGATGATGGTTTGCATGATCTGGAGTATCAGTTAGTTCAGAGGAGCAGTGGACTTCTTGTAGTGATAGTGTTACAGTCTGTATGCTGTGGCTACAGTTAGTGTTGGAAATGCCAACACGTGCAGACTCTTGGTGCAGTTTCTCCTTCTTCCTGTCAATGTCTTTGTCCTCAGCTGCATCTCAGCTATCAAAGTAGTCGGATCCTCCACACAGACTTGGAGAAATATTGAAGTCACCCATCGTTAACATCAGCTTTGATGTTAGTTTGTTAATGTGTTGCAATGAAGTGTAAACAGAGGCTTTAACTGTGCCCCTGTTGCCATGGCAACTCTTAAGCGGTATCATTGTCAGGAACTGATGCTGCAGCCAATCACAATCCAATGTTCACCCAGATCATGACATGATATAAAATACCTTAATGCACTAGTACTTCACTCCATACACACCAGACCGTACATATATGAAGGGTGCGCGCCCCTGAAGGTTTGCCACAGTTGTTCCTGCAGAACACCCATACCCACTGCATTACTGACAGCGACTGACGGATATAAACTAATCTGAACAAATAATTAACATGTATTAATAGTTGTGATCGTGCACTTGATGCTTCTGTGTAAACCGCACCAGGATCAGGTTTAAAATGAGGTACGTTAGTCTCGTCAGTTGTCATATCATGCCATGCCTATGACGCCCCACGGGTGACAGGAAAAGCCGTGGAAGCTGTGGTGTGGTCACCTAACAGCCTACAGCATGGACAGCGATGATGAGAACATAGAGGAATCCGTGGACGGTAGGCAGCATCTCTCTTTGATTAATCTGCACCTGTAAAAGACGAAATGAACGGCACACCATATTTCTTCGCCGTTCTGTGAATGTGATGTCAGTTCTCCGTAAATCTCCACGAGTCAGTCTGTCAGCGGGCCCGCCCGGTAACTTCAGAGCGCCGCGGCCTTTATTTCACGGCGCTAACGCGCTTGACAGGCGAGTGAGGGCGGCCTGGATGACCGCAGCGCCCCGCTGCCGGCGCGGTTTCTCGAAAGATTTAAGCAGGCAGGAACTGTAAAATAACTCGAAATGTTACTTCTCTGTTAGCACACTGTGCTACACCCGTGCTTAAACGCTGTAATATGTGAATAGGTGCGGTGCAGTAATGATGCTTTGTATCTTCTGTACCGAGCTGAGCATGATTTCACCAAATTTAAGTCAGCGCACGACTGAATCCATGAAAACCAAACCCAGCTGTTGTTAGCTTCTTTTCTGAATTATATCACTTCATTGTCAGAGTCTGCCAGTTAATTCGGCAACGCTGTGGCCCTCCAATATAAAGCAAAAGAATCAATATTTCCAATGAAAGAGAACTTTTGATTAACAGATGTCCCGTCATTCTTGTTTCACCTGGTAGGGACATAATGTCCACACGGGGGCGCGCTAAACACAGCAGATAATAAAAGAATGGAGGTTAATGGATACCCTGACCACTGCTGAGTCTGACAATTCCTCCTAGACAGTTTGCCTACACATTAACTAGTGAAGTCACTGGTGCAGGTCCCTGTGGTTAATTACCAGCCTTCTAAAAACTCCTCTTTAATGCTAAAATGAGAAAAGGTTGACATTAGGACATAACGCCTTATGATTCATTAAAAATTGAAAATGTTAATGCTGTGTTACCCAGCATTTAGTATTTATGGTGGATAAAATATGTGTGTGTGTGTGTGTGTGTGTGTGTGTGTGTGTGTTCAGGTCCATTGGATGAAGACGGTCAGCCTCATGGGTTCTGCACAGTGACCTACTCATCCAGTGACCGTTTCGAGGGTCACTTCACTCATGGGGAGAAGAATGGCAAGGGCAAGTTCTTCTTCTTTGATGGAAGGTACTGTTAACATGGGGCAGAAATGAAATGGGGCATTTACCACAGACACTCAGTTGCCTCAGGTGGTTATCAAGGCAGTTCACTGCCACTAAAAACACTACTGCAGTGTCATTCAAAAAGCATGTTGAGGTGATCCGTTAAATTACAACAGTGTGTTCGGGGCCGCTGGGTAGCGACTTGCATGACAGGAATTCAGTCAAAATATGTGAGACAAATGTCACAATATTATGAATATTTGATGATAAAGTTAAGATACGTTGCAAAAAACTTGTGGAATAAATGTTTGTAGCAAATAAAAGAGTAAATAAGCAGTCATTTCACTTTTAAATGTTAAAAGATGGCTGTGGATGACCTGGATTTACAGACTTTACCATTGAGCACCATACTGCAATCCATCTTAGGATATCTGAAAGGAAAGCAGTTAAACATATGTAAATGTATACAAATGTACATAACCAGTCATGTTGTTTGTTTCCTCCAGACTGAGATCAGGTTCACGGTGTTGGAGAGGGATAAAGCACAATGGACTGACTGAACTTGAATGCTCCGCTTGTATCTTGTTTATACCGCAGGTAGACAGATGCAGATAAGACAAAGCTCTGTCTGACAGGCACCAAGGCCTGTGTGTGTGTGCTTTCCAAAGACAGGCTCTGGGGATTCTGATATCACACTGCATTTGACAGGAAGTGGGGAAGTGTACGAGGTGTACATTTGCCAGAGCTGCTCCCACTCTCTCATTCTTCTCCCACATTTAGTTTTGAAAAAAACCTTCCCATTAAAGTGTAAAGCTGATCTTGAGCGGTCCACCCCCACCTTTATTTAAGTGTAGCGTGCAGCCTCGTCTCTTGTGGATCACACTGTCCCAAAAGGAGCTAATAGGCACCCGTAGTCATAGAGCCAAACAAAGGGGAAACACTGCAGAGGGGGACTGTAGTCAGCAGATAGACCACAGCTGTGTACTGTCACAGTGACATCACAGTCCAATACCAGAACAATAGCAACTGTACAGGGCAGGAAGTACACTACAGTACAGACTCTGAATGTTACTCTTCCACCACTCAGATTGCACTGTACATCCTCTCTGTACACCCTTCTTACCTTGAGGTGAAGTGTGACCGCAGCTCGCCTCTGTGTGCCTCTCCCCTCCCCTCCACAGCACCCTGGAGGGTTTCTATGTGGACGATGCTCTGCAAGGCCAGGGGATCTATACATATGAAGATGGCGGCGTCCTCCACGGGACGTATGTGGATGGCGAACTCAACGGTCCCGCTCAGGAGTTCGACGGAGAGGGCCGTCTGGTGTTCAAGGGCCAGTACAAAGACAACAACCGCTGTGGGGAGTGCTGGGTCTACTACCCTGTGAGTCAGCTCAGTGCTCACTACATTAAGGGATGAGTTCATGCACTGCTGAGGCCATATTAAGCCAGTATAGGTCTGAGCAGTATAAGTTCTGTGTGGCTCTGTATGTTGTTGATCATGTAAGACGTGGAAACAGTTATGATGCACATACACAACCTGGTCCAAGTCAGTGAATGGCGTTTGTTAACTGTGTGTGTTGTGCATGTTGGTGTGTACTGTGGTGCGTCTAGGATGGAGGCTGTGTGTTTGGGAAGGTGAATGAGGACGGGGAGATGACCGGTGAATCAGTGGCCTACATCTACCCCGACAGACGGACAGCACTCCACGGAAGCTTTGTGGACGGGGAGCTAATTGAGGCTCGCCTCGCCACCATGATCTCCAACGAGGGTGGGAGGCCACGCTTCGAAATGGCACCCAACAGTGAGTACGGCCGCCATCTTTACGATGGGAAAGGGTGCTTAAGTCGAATCAGGACTAGTTTGTTTTATGGCTGCCTTCTTCCCTAAAATCCATCATCAGGAATTACATTTGCTGGGAATTCAACTTAGAAACCATCATAAAATAAATTAATAAATAGAGTTTGGGGTTTTTTTTGCCACTGCATGGTTGTTTTTTGAGAATATACCAAATAAAATTGAATTAAAATTGATTAAATTAAAGTTATATGGTTGCATAAATGTGATCTGATTTGCTATAAATGGCCTCAGTAGGATAGTCCGCAGGGTGTCCAGTAGCAAACCCCTGACACTTTGCAGTAATCCAATTGAATACATCCTCACATCGCTCAAACCAGGTGTAGCACTGTACTCAACAAGACACTCATGGAGCAAACACCTCTGGCATCATACATGACATCATACTTTGGCTGTAACCAGGTTTTTCCACATGTAGCTGGTTCAAGACCATAGTCATGTGGCACAGTTGAATATATCCCGTGAGTTACAAACCAAATGAGGAGTTATCAGTTTGGATACAATGGCTCCACGTACTTAAAGTTTTATTCCAGAGATTTAGTTTAAGGTGAGGAAAGGCGTTTGTGTGACATGACGTATTGTGTTTTTAAGGTGCTCTGTACTCGTACGACAAGTCCACGTCCACCTGTATGGCCACACACACTCTGCTTCCTGATCCTTATGAGAGCCAAAGGTAAATAAAGCTTGGTCTGCACATGCTGCAGTAAGGTTGATGCACGATGTGTGACACTGGAGCTGTCCCTCATAACCTCACCCCGCCGTCTCTGCATGTCAGGGTGTTCGTGGCGGACTCTACCATCAAAGGGGCGGGACAGGGCCTGTTTGCCAAGACGGATGCTGAGACTGACACTGTGATGGCTTTCTACAACGGAGTGCGCATCACACACTCTGAGGTGTGAGAGTCAAAATGACACCACCACGTTTTGAGAACGCGAACAAGCCAGTTTAGCAGGCCTGTACTAATTTTCAGTGACCCTTCAGGTGGACAGCAGAGAGTGGGCGCTGAATGGGAACACAATCTCACTGGATGAGGATACGGTGATCGACGTCCCACAGCCGTTTGACCAGATGGACAGATACTGTGCCTCTCTGGGTCACAAGGCAAACCACTCCTTCACCCCCAACTGCAAATATGACCCGTGAGTACAAGCTGATGATCCAGGACAGGGTGGGTTCACGCACTTTTAACGTTGTACCGTAGAGATATGACTGGTGTCAGTAATATTGAATTATTGTCTAGCATCGTAACTTTACTCAACAGGAAGCATGGTGAGTTTATTATGGTTGTGTTTCTTTGCTGATTTTAAAGTTTCTGTTTTCGCTCCGTGCAGGTTTGTCCACCCTCGTTTTGGGCCAATCAAGTGCATCCGAACCTTGAGGGCTGTGCACAAAGATGAGGAGCTTATGGTTGCTTACGGTTACGACCACAAACCCGCGGGGAAGAATGGCCCAGAGGCCCCTGATTGGTACAAGCAGGAGCTGGAGGAGTTCCAGCAGAGACAGGTGGCTGCCACTGGCCAATAGGAATCCAGATGAGTTCCCTCTGGACAATAAACTAGTCCCCTGTACCTGCGCGACCACCTTACAAGACTCCTGCTGCATTCTGACACCTGATACCCCCTGTAGCTGCGAACCACCCCGCACACGTTTGAGAAGTTACCCCGCTTCATATGGTATTCACATCGAATACTGCCTGAGCAATTCAGTATGAGTGATGGCCCTGGAGATCCAGGGCCACAGCTACACAAGAACTATGCAAGAAACCAAATGTCATCAGAGGAGGCATGTCAGTGGCTTGAGGTGCTGCTCTGCCTGGTGTTACCACTGTCCTTTACACCACATACTACTCATCTGGAAATCCAAATTGACATGCTCATGGTGCTTATAAATTTAGGATATGATGGAAAACATATTAACCTCTCAATTCTCATGTCTTTGGTCTTTAAGTGTAGCTCAGTTGTTTTTTACGCCGCAGCTGCAGCACGACTTTACCACACAGTGTTTCTCTTATTTGTTCGGCACGTCGGTCAGACTGATTCAGCTAAGATAGAGATTCTTGCATTTTAAAAGTCTAACTTCATTCCTCCAGCTTACAGTATGTGCTGCAGTGACTAATTTATTTAGAATATCTGAAACTGGTAAAGGACTGTTTGTTGAGGTGACTTGAGATGTGAACACTCTGGTGGAAGAGAATGGATGATCACTACAGAAAACACTGACAGTGAGCTTGTTCCTCTTTTATAGCCTAATTATCAGTTTTCATACCCTACAAAATAAAGTCCAACATGAAGAAAATCAATCTGTGTGCCTCACTTATTATAATATTACACTAATATCTGAGTGTGTGAGTGTGTCTGTGTTTTAAATAAAAACAGTGTCAAGATTTTTGCTAAGCTAAGTAGCCTCTGTCCGCAGCAGCTCAGGTTGTCCATCCAACACATTCCTGTGAACGCGAATTTCTTCAGATTGGGCACTAACACTGAGTCGGGGCTCCATGGTGAAGTGATTAGACTCTGGTGGTTGAAAGTCAAATGTCAAGGTGACCTCGCAAAACCTGTTTTTGGGCCTGGATTATGACAAGTATCACCATACAACCATAAGGTGATACTTTTAGCGTTAGCCCATAAAGACCAATGCTAGGTTCCCCTCAGATTTGCACATATGTTAAGTATTTGGTTTTAATATCAAGCTTAAAACTTGCTGAAGAACCGGTTTTACTGGTCAAATGTAGATCTACAGTTTTTAAAACAACCATGATTTGACTCTGACTGTCAGATCTGGGTGTTTGGTTGAGGGAAACACTGTTTGTGGTGAATCTAGAATTTCATAAAACCCTGTCTCAGGAACAAAGGGGGGCGGGTCTTGGTAGCCTGTGAGTCCAGACGCTGGGCATCAATACCCCACTCCTCCCCTGCACCTGCCGCGACTCGGCCAGGTTAATGATAAACCTCCCACCTGCTGAATCGAAACCAGTGTGCAGCCCGGAAGGTGTCACAGCGGAGACACTCTCTCAGGAATGGGACCAGCTGGGTTTTAGATTTTAGAACCGCTCGCCGCCTCGGGCACTCGGAGTTTTGACACACAACGCTCACAAAACTTCACCTAGCATCGAACAAGTTTCACCCACGAGCTGAACTTCGACCTCCGACCGCGCAGAGCTCCGGGCCGGCAACGGGGGGGCTGTCCGGCGAGTAAAGACCCGGAGAGATGGACCGACATAGGTACTTCATTTTCAACCAGAAGAGCGTGCTCGTCGTCGGGATCCTCCAGGTGGCCTGTGCGGGTCTGTGTGTGGTGTGCGGGTTCATGGACGCTGTTTTCCGCAAGAACACCCCGCTGAGTATCAGCAGGGCGCCGGTGTGGGGAGGACTGGTGAGACATCGATCCTCTGCTCAGTGTTTGATCAGCAGGTTAATAAGCAGCACCTTGACGCATGGGCCGAACACTCCGGTCATGCATACTGAAAAGCTTTGTCTGTAAGGCAACGCTAAACTTCCCAAAAATTGAATGGAGTCTGGTGGGGGCCTGGAGCGGCGGCTGACGCTGCTCATTGCTCTTCCTGTTGCCCGTTGCTCTGCCTGTTGCCCCCGTGTCTTCTCCCTCAGTCTCCTCTCTCCTCTCCTCAGATCATGGCCTGTCCAGGTGCTCTGGCGCTGTTTGCCTCCCAGAAGAAAAACTCCAAACTGGTAAGTGTGACAGTCTGGAGAGTATCCAAGTACAGTTACTCTTCTTAACTTTACTCAAGTATTTCCATCTTGTGCCACTTGAAATATCCACTAGCCTGCATTTCCAATGGACAGCTGTAGTTTTCTTATATATACAAAACCTCATTACATATATAATATAATGCAGAGCTGTAATCTACCAAACACTATATAAAGAATCTAAAATTTGCTCTCTATTGATTTCTACAACATTGAAATGCTCTTACTAGAAATAGATTAATATAATCTCTAATAATATCATGCTGTGAAATGAGCCATTCTGCATGATATGTACTTTTAATACTTTAAGTACATTTTTCTGGTAATAATGGACTTTTTACTCAAGTAACATTTGAATGCAGCAACTGAGTATGTCTAGGATCTGAGCACTTGTTCCACTGCTGCTCTTAGTGCTTCTGTATGTGCACCTGCTTCAAAACAAAAAACAAAGGTAACTCCATCCAATTTTTGATTGATTTTTCCATTTAAATTGCACACTGTTTTTGGTATTTCGTGAACAGTAGAACACCATTCACTGCTCAGTGTGTGAGTCTTAAATCTGACTATCAAACATCATGTAATGTTTAAATGACAATATATTGTCATTTGAACCAAAGTGTACACACAGAAAGCTCTGAACATGGCAGTAACGGTCCTTATCCCAGTAGTGGTGTGCACAGACACATTGTGTTGTGTTCTACTCTGCTTTCCCCTCCCTTTACATAAACCCAGTTGTAACCATATCTGAAAATCATTACCTTTGCATGACCCCCTAATCTTAAATAGGGAGTCTGAGGCTTTAAGGAACTTTATCTAAAAGGGAAACAGAGAATTTTACTAAATCTTAATATAAATACTTCAGGTCTGTTTTTTTTTTTTTTTTTTATAGGATTATTGGGATTGGGATATTTTACAGATGTCAGTGCTCTCTAGTGGATTGGAATGGAAATGCTGTTCATAAACAACCTCAGACTGCACTTTGTTACCCACTGGCCGACATGAACACCAGCACTAATGTACAGTACCTGCAAACAGCTAATATTAGCCAGTGTATAGTAGTGGCTTTATTAGTGTATCTCTGTTAAACAGGAGATGTGATTGGAGAGCCAGGCCGAACACACACTTTTTCCTGTCTCTTGTCCGCTTCTTCTGTTGAGCTCGCCCTCCTCCTGTGCCTGCAGGTGAGTGTGATGGTGGTAGCAGCGGGACTCTCCTGTGCGGCTACAGTGTTCGTGTCGGGTTACTCCTGTCTGACGCTCACCTACGGAGAGGAGGATGAAGAGGTCTTCCACCACCATGACAGTCCTCAAGTGGTAACCACACACACGTGCGCGCACACACGGTCCCGACACAGCTACCACTGCTGCGACAAATCAAAATGTTTAAGAAAGGGTTGTCTAGTTTGTGTTTGCGACAGTCAGAGGTGATGATTTGATGGTGATGGTGGAGACCACAGTTTGAGTTTTTAGGTATGACTGGACACCATTGTCAAGTCCAGACGTTAGGGTTGCACAGCACATCAGATTTGTGTTCACTCAGCTTGGAACAGAAAAGAAATTAATGAAACACATGGAAAACAACAGATATGCTAAAACGTGGGGATACACTGTGTCATTTTGGGCTGTAACAGGCGAAAAGTAGGGACACCTTCTGTCATGGCTCCAAGGCAGTGGTCCTGTGTGTGGGTACAACCCCGGAGGCCACGCTGTAACACACTCTCTGTCCCTGTGCTCAGACGTTTGTGCTTCATCGGATGGTGAAAGGAGCCAACGCCACCATACTACTGACTTGCACCATCAGCCTGGCGCTGTCCTCCCTCATCGCCTATGTGGGCTGCCGCAGTCTTCCCTGCTGCGGCTGCTATGACGCCAGGACTGGACTGGTGGGGAAGAACACAGACACTTTACATTAATATTTAGCTGTCACTACATCTCACAAGCTTGCTGTTCTCAGGCGGCAAGGATGCAGCTTTCATACACTGTGTTCCACATTATTATGCAAATTGTGTTTAAAGGTCATAAAGGTCATTTTTTTGTCTGTCAGTTTAAACACATGGATGGGAATGTGTGTCAGGGCTCTTCCAATCACTCCAATCAATCTCAGACACCTGTGCCAATTAGTTTGTGGGTGAGTCCAATTAAAGGGAAAACTACTTAAGAATGGATGTTCTACATTATTAAGCAGACCACCATTTTCCAGCAGTATGGGGAAGAAGAAGGATCTCTCTGCTGCTGAAAAGCGAGAAATAGTTCAGTGCCTAGGAGAAGGTATGACAACTTTAGATATTTCAAAACAACTTCACCGTGATCATCGTACAATAAAGAGATTTGTAGCCGATTCAGAACACACACGGGTTCGAGCAGATAAAGGCACAATGAGGAAGATTTCTGCCAGACAAATGCGTCGGGTTAAGAGAGCAGCTGCTAAAATGCCACTGCAAAGCAGCAAACAGGTATTCGAAGCTGCTGGTGTCTCTGGAGTGCCAAGAACATCAAGGTGTAGGATCCTCAAGAGGGTTGCAGTTATGCATAAACCTGTCATTCAGCCACCCTTAACCAAAGCTCAGAAGCAGAAACGCCTGCAGTGGGCCTGCACGTACATGAAGACTAATTTCCAGACAGTGTTGTTCACTGATGAGTGCCGTGCAACCCTGGATGGTCCAGATGGATGGAGTCATGGATGGTTGGTGAACGGCCACCATGTCCCGACAAGGCTGCGACGTCGGCAAGGAGGTGGTGGCGTCATGTTTTGGGCTGGAATCATGGGGAGAGAGCTGGTCGACCCCTTCAAGGTCCCTGAAGGTGTAAAAATGACCTCTGTGAAATATGTGGAGTTTCTGACTGACCACTTTCTTCCGTGGTACAAAAAAAAGAACCGTGCCTTTCGTGGCAAGATCATCTTTATGCATGACAATGCACCATCCCATGCTGCAAGGAATACCTGTGCATCATTGACTGCTATGGGCATAAAACAAGAAAACCTCATGGTGTGGCCCCCATCCTCCCCTGATCTCAACCCTATTGAGAACCTTTGGACCATCATGAAGCAAAAGATCTACGAGGGTGGGAGGCAATTCACATCAAAACAGCATCTCTGGGAGGCTATTCTGACATCCTGCAAAGAAATTCCAGCAGAAACCATCCAAACACTGACAACTTCCATGGATGCAAGAATTGTGAAGCTCCTATCCAATAAGGGGTCCTATGTCAAAATGTAATTTGGCCTGTTAAGATATTTTTGATTGAAAGAGCTTTTGATTTCAGCAAATATAACCTGCAAATGCTTGCAGTTTAACTAATGACCATTTTCAGTTGTTTACAACAATAAAATGTTTTGAAACTCTATTGTGCGTAATAATGTGGAACAGTGCATTTTAAGATTTTGATTGATTTTTTTTTTTTTTTTTTTTTTTTTTTTTTTTTTTTTTAAAAACCCGTTATGATTTGGAGGTTCGTTCAAAAACAGTCGAGTTATACTCTAATGCTTGATGACTTGAAAATTGAGAACTATCATTTTTATAGATTATTTAGGAAAAAGAGAGAAGAATTACATTTGCATAATGTGGAACGCAGTGTAGATAACGGGGAGGTTCACCACGCTAAATTATGGGTCGTCTCTGAAGCAAGAGAGAGACAGAAGCAGCTCCTCTGCTTTAGTCTGCAGATGGCAATTTTGCAGCTTATTCACTAATTAGGACCAGCTACTGAGCTAGCTACTGGTACTAAAAGCACAACAGTGAAAAACACAAGGTCAGACATTGTTTGTTCCAGACCTAACTGACTTTTCTTATTAAAAGAGACATAATCTCCAAGGATATTGTTTGTATGTTGCAGGAAACACTGGTTCCTCAGCGTGACCCTGGGGAGACTGAGATGGTTTGTACCTGGCAAGGTAAGAACTAATGTTTAATGTCTTTTGTCTTCTCCTCACCCTCAGTTGCTGCTGATGTTACTTAGTTTGGTAGTTGTAGTAGCTTTGCTCTCAGCAGTGAGCTGTCTGGTGATGCAGTTCCTCTCCACGTCCAGCAGGAGGCGACGACAGGCTCTTCAACACCCCTGCTCAGTCCACTGACCAAGCCACCACTGAGGAAGAGGAGGGTCCGTCCAAACTGCCTCCGTACAGCAGGCTGACCTGAAACACACACACATACATATCAATAGCTGGTCCTTCATATTTCTATTGGTTCTTCATTCCAGAGAGGAAGGATTTGATTACGGATCGTATTGTCATGCTTACATTTTATTTTATATAAAGAGAAGGAATCTCAAGACTGAACCGAAGCTGCAGATATCAGATTTGAAAGCTGTAGAGATCTTTTCGAGAGACAAGTTAGCTCTGCTCTTGATTAGCCCGAGCACTTTGGACTGTGGCACTGTCTTTATTTGCTTTGACCAAAGATTTCTGGCCCCATGCTCACTGAAACCTTGCCAAGTGAAAAAAACAAGCTGTGTGAAAGTGAGTTGTGTTGTCAGTGCGACATTTTTATGTGTATTGAATAAATAAAAACCTGACTGAGCTGTTTGTAAAGAGAGATGACTCCACAGTTTGAAATGTTCATGGAGTTTATTGCAAGGTTACACATGACAAAACCATTGCAACTATTTGTCCCCGCTAGTTTTGTTCATCAGTCACTCTGTGAACTAATACCATTGTGTGATTACATTGGTTTTTTTCTGGACTTGTGCACTGAGAGACAACTGTAGCATCGCTTGCTGTTCATGGCTGTAGTAAAGAGAAGTAAGGCAAAGGAAACTGGAGCGGGGCCTGATGAAGGCAGATTGGGGGAGGTGGGCATTTATCAAAAACAAAGGACACTTAAACAACAGAAGAAAGCAGCAACCAAATGTAAAACAAAACACCCACATGATGTCTTCCACTGTTGTCACGTTGCTGGCAGGCCGCAGAGATGCAGGCAACGCAGCCAATGTCTGTGCTTGTTCTGTCTTGTTTTCGTCCATGTGCATAGCCTCTGAACAGCGAGTCCTGAGAGGAGGCCTTTTGGTTTGATTGATAGTCCACATCCTTCAAGAAGACATTAATGTGCAGTGAAGGGGGGGGGGGTGATCAGCAGAGGACCCACAGGACCAGCTGTGGCAAACAAACAATCCAAAACCACAGAGACACAAAGCAGTGAACCGACATACATAAACACTGGTGTGTGATGCATCACAGCAGGAGGAGGAGTAAACGATGTCAGCTTGTATCATACAGTGGTGTTTGCAGACATGCTGAATATTGTAGTACACACTCACATACAGGATAAGGAGTTCATGTACATATGGAGGTGCATACTACGAAGCCTTACACACAAGAGGTATGTGTTTTCAGTGTTTGATTCGCCGGCTAGCATACACACAGCTATACTCTGATCAGGCTATTTATTAGCAGTTATATAAACTTTCAGACGCTTCCCTCTGGATTCAGTTTCCAAAGTGTTTTACAGGATCCTCAAATGTTTAGTGACAGCACCACATCGTGCCTGTAAGCAGTGTTACCTCTGATGCTAAATGCTAACTATATGAGCTAAGCGAAGGTGTGGTCCCTCAGAAATGGGTGTCTTCATTTCAAGTGAGCACTGATTGATTAGCAACACGGAAACAGCAGAAACAAGCTGCGAGCATAACGTTAGTGTGTTCTGATAATCTAAAAATGGTGTCCTATGTCGCTTCCTCAACTCCAACGGAAAATGTCATGAAGTCAGGGAAAGGTGGGAAACACAATTGAAAGTAAAGACAACTGTGGTGCTGACAGACTGCTCTTACACTGGACTGTCAGAATGAATTGTCGGACAGCATCAACTCCTTTCCCTTCATTAAGGGTGGTTCAGTGTTTCCTATGCTAAAGGAGATAGGAAAGGAAGCACTGAAGCACCTTTGCTCAGGAGTTAGCATACCGAAGCAGCTCTTATCATGGCTGCCACCTGGATACTAACACATCATTCATCTCAGTTTGGAACCTTTAAAGGCAACGTTTCACTAAAAGGTCAACTACTGTTGTGGTTAGCTGGCAAGCTAACTGCTAACACCGTAGCCAGCAGGTCTCAAAGCATCTTCGTAGCTCCTCTCTGCAGGGTCGTTCACTTCCCCATCACATTTTACTCAACAATATTCTCCATTTCATTCAATTTTACTCTGGTTAAGCAAACAGTTAATTCATTCCTCATCCACGAGCTATGTGCTAACATGTAGCTCTATTCCTGGTCTCTACCTGCTCCTGAGAAGAACATCTGACTCTTTGGCTGCTTAATGTTCCTTGGTGTTCCCCAGCTGGAGTCTAACTGTGTCTGTGTGCTGGGCAGGTAGCGTACAGTGGGTTGTTAAAGCTTTTTCCCTGACAACATCTGCATCCCATAGCTAAAACAAGAGTGGGGAAACAGAGCTCTTGTAAAGTGGGGCTGCAGATCCAGGTTATAACTCAGTAGGTTCAACACAACCAGCAGCCCCTTTCATATTGTTAGGATAAACATATTGATCATGGGAGCTTTAAGTTTTATGCTGAAAAACCAATCATCCCCAGGCATTAACTAAAACATTCAATGTTTCCTTTGATGGCAGAAGTGTTATGCAATATAAACCTAGAGCTAAATAAAGTTGTGGTATTGTGGCACTCCTGAAACTAATCCTGCTTTAAGTGAGTTCCTGCTTTAACATGGAGTCTTAAGAATGTAAGCAACAGGGTCATGTGAGAGACTGGCATATTAATACACGTGACAGTGAGTGGAAAGTAAGGACCATTAAAAGCTGCCAACTAAGTTTTAACTCCGATCTGACCACGCTGTGAACATCCATAGCTCACTCAGCTTACCATATTCATCGTCCCAGGATCAGCACTTCTACTAGCTCAGAGCCCAGAAGCAGCAAACAATTAGAGCAGGTACCAAAAACAGAGTAACAGAGTATTCCCTTATGGTTTTAGGTAAACAAGTGTGAGAAATGTGTTTACTTCAGGGTATTTCCCCCTGTTTTCTCTATGTTTTGTACTGTATGAAAATGGAAGGTCTCCCTTTACCAATCAACTCACTTTGCAGATGCTAGAGACAGGAAATTAATATGGAATACCTTCCCTCAAATACCCAACACACATCTCAGGCAAAGCGTCAAGGTTTTCATTCTTTGGACTTTGGACGACCAAACTTAAATGTGCCCTGTGGAGTAATGTTTTTATGAGTGGGCCCCTGTTTTGTTTACATCTGACTGCTCTGCTAGCATGTGTACGCTGCTGATGCAATGCATTTTCTCGTCAACGCTATTCCACTGCAGCAGCATGTTGCCAAAGGCAGCCTGCGGACATGACTATTAGCGATGCGCAATATTTAAAATATTACCTGTGCAAATGTTTTTTCAAGAAAGATATGCATTCAGTGTTTGTTAGGCTTTGTGTAAACATAATGGTTTGCGTTTACTGGAAACCTCCTCACAGTACCTTTAATGAAACAGCTGAATTAAAACTAAATCAACAACCACCTGTCGAGTGTTGCAGATGAAGTGAGGATCCAAATACAAGCTACAAGCAGGGGGTGGATTAAATAACACAACACAGTTAGTACATCACTACCACAAACCATGGCCTAAACATGGCCACACCAATATCCTCTCAGACAGGCTTAACATACAGGAAATGGCCCAGATTGTATTACATCAGAATGTGTTCTGTTATTGTGTCCACCCCTTACAAGTCAGAGCGAAGAAATAATATTCTGTTCTCTCACCAGGTTGTAGTAAAGTGGTTTCTTTCTCAAAACAAGAAATTTCCCTTCCCAGTATTCCTTGTTTATTAATGCCATTGTGTTTCTATGTTCTCTTTTGCCATGGGAACTCATAAAGACAGGATTGAAACTTCAGTGATGCAGGCTCGGGACTTAAATCATTAATGAAGGAGGAGAACTGATTTGGAGTCAGATTTATGGCCCCTTGTTCAGGATCATTTTTGTGAGCCAACCCATTGATTTTGGCATTCCTAAATGACAATCACACTGTAAATACTACCCCAAATCCTTTGAAGTCATTTATAAAGTTAAACACAAGCACTGGAGAAAGGTATCCTCTTCTAACAAAGACATTCATCTATGTGCTGATTATGAAGCCTTTTTGCTAGAACCATTTGTTCTCTCTAGACCTCCACTCTTTCCACCTTGTGCAGCCTCAGGCTGACGTTGTCTCCCCACTTCCCCTCCATATTTCTCCTCAGCAGCTGCTGCAGCCCCAGCTCCTGGTCCCATCTCCCCCATCATCCCTCAACCTGCTCAGGTTGATGGTAACCCCGGATCCCTCAGGTGGCTGGCTTAGTATCAGAGGCTTCTGAGACTTCAGCTTGTGTGCCACCGTCATAAAAATAGCCTCAACGTGGTCAGTGTTTCCTCTGCCATAGTTTGCGTCTCCCTGGCTGTTTGGGTTCTTTGCAGACGTCTCAAACAGGGGCATGGAGTGGGTGTCGGCGAACTGTTGCGCCACATCTGTGCCCACTTGGATGGAGTCTTGGAGGTCGCACTTGTTTCCAACTAGGATCCTGGGTACCTCCGTGCCCAGTGCGTGCTGCTTGCATTCCTCAATCCAGGCTGGGAGGCTGCGGAAGCTGGCAGCGTTGGTAACATCGTAGACGAAGACAACGGCATGCACATTGCGGTAGTAGTGTTGCACCATGGACTTCCTGAAGCGCTCCTGACCTGCAGTGTCCCACAGCTGGATCTGTGGGGGGACAGTGTGGAAGTGAATAAGCTGAAAAGGATCAAATCCCATCAGAAGTGTGTGGGTATCCAAAGCCCGCCATGTTTCCTTCCTCTGTGCCGTGGAGCTCAATTGCTGTCCATAAACTAATAACGACTCATCAATGAGCCACACTGTAGCTGTAGCTGACATCACACTGTTAGGGTTAGGGACCTGCTGGCTAACCCATTAAGCCTAGCCTAGTTCCTAAAGACATTTCTCCATCAGTCACAGGGGAATAGTATTGGACAAACCACCCAGCATGTTGCTTTCAACTGATTTTATATGAATGGAAAAGCTGAGTTGACTTACCATGAGGACAATAACACAGTATAAGTAAATGCTGTGCTGGAGCAGTTTGGACTGGGCAACATATCAGCATGATATTGATAATCTCACTTGAGACTAGAACAGATTTGGGGGGTTCATAATATCTTGTTATGGAATAAGTGCTGTCTTTTCCTGGTTTTAAATGCTCCATTACAGTGAAGTAATTTGTGTGTGTGTGTGTGTGTGTGAGTGAGTGAATATTTTGAGTAAACGCCACTTGTTATCCCTACAATATTGTTTTCATGTTGACAAATGCAGTATTTGGTCAAAAAGTTTGTGATATTTGATTTTGTCTATATCATTCAAAGTCTCTTTGATAGAGGTCGATATGAAAGGTTAACTGTTATTTGCCCATTGCTGGTTTCATTTCAAAGTGCTTATCTAAATGACCCTAACGGTTAACACATAGGAGGCCATTGAGTCAGAAAGATTACTTGTCACTCTGGTGTGCCCTTGAGCAAGGCATCAAGCTGCTGCAGCAGGACTACCTGAGGCCCACAGGTAGGCAGAGCCTTCACCAGCTGTAACGCATATAACCTTGTACTCTACTACTGTTGTTTCTTGTTATGCTGATGTTACAGTAAAGCGCTGCATCAGTCCCTGCTCTCCCTGACGTCTTCTACATCCAGCTCAGGACCGGCAGGCTACCCAGACAAACAAGATCTGCATCCTGTCTGGATCACTAGTGGGGGTTTTTTTTTTTACATGCGTGACTTGTGTCAGCAGTGCACACCTTGATTTTCTCGCCGTCAATCTCGACCAGCCTCTCCCTGAAGTCCACCCCGATCGTGGCCTCGGTCTTCTCGGGGAACTTCCCGGCGCAGAAGCGGTAGGTGAGGCAGGTCTTGCCCACACCCGAGTCCCCGATCACGATGATTTTGAATATGCGTGTCCTCGGCGGCGGAAGAGACGAGCTCGTCAGAGAGCCGGAGAATTCAACCGACGACCCGCTCTCCGCCATATCAGAGCGACAGGCTGGCCGATCAGCAGGGTAAGCCTTCTACAGCCGCAGCTCCTGCACGAGCTCTCCGTCAGGCTATCGCTCCTACTGCCGCTGTATGACGACAAGCGTCAGTACGAAGCTTCCGCGAGACCAGCTACTGCTCTCTGTCAAAATTCAATGTCATAGAGGATAATACATAACATTTATTAAACATCCAGGGACTGTCAACACACGGTTTCTTTATGTAGAACAACTGCATCCCATAAACAATCCCAGCCCTCAGCTGTGAAGCCACGTACAGTGTTGTCTTGGGAAATCTCGCGAGATACATTTAAGGTAGCGTTCAAGGAACCCGCGGGAAATGATGTAAAGTCGAGCTTCCGTAAAATCAACCAGTTTACCTCGTAGACTGTGCGGTTTAATACAACTTTCAAATGTCACATATTGTTGACCCGAGCATTTGCTTCGTTGCTACCACTAACAATAATAAAATTAATACAGATCATTATTCACTCCCTACTTCTCTTCGCTTCTGCTTTCGGGTTGTTAGTTTCAACGCAAATTTAATGATTCTTTAAAGTACCGCCTCAGGACAAATAGATGGAGCTTGTCTTCTTCAGTGTTTTCCAGTGTTCTATACGACCGCGGTGAAGTTAGTTTCACATTGGATTGGATTGGTTTCACGACTCCTCCTCTGACTGAGACGGTCAACTAAACACGAGCCCTCGCTTTTGACAACATTTTACTTTTTTAAATATCTTCCATGTCATGTGACCAACTGACTTCAAATTCATATCAGAAGTAACTGGGCATTGCCCGATCAGGACACACCTCATTATATGCAATTTCACAGCTTTTCCTATTTTATATGAATTTTTTATGGAAATATTGTCATTATATTTCAATGACGTCCATGTCATGTGACCCAGAGCCGCCACATTCATATCAGATATCACTGGGCATTGCCCAATCAGGCCACACCTCATTATATATAATTTCACAGCTTTTCCTATTTTATATGAATTCTTTGAATGAATTTGGAGTCAGTTGGTCACTGCGGTTTCTATACCTTACTGTAGCTTTATGTTAACAGAATGATAGAGACATACACTGTTAGTATCGTCACCATATAGTCTGTTTTCAGTGTCATATTAATGAAATAACCGACAAGATGAAATAGTTTTTTAGTGTAGAAACAGTCTCTGGGGGTGAGCTGCCTCTTTGGAAAGCATCTGCTGATGGTTTAAATGCTATAATATTTCATGGCCACACATTGTATTAAACTAGACATTCTGTGTATCAAAAACCACGCATGCATCCACATCTGTCTGCACATTTTAATGAGCGTGCATCTGAAAGACATTTGTTACTGGTCTGGTTCATCGGTGGCATCACTCAGCTCAGGACACAACTCTGGAGGGGGAAAAGTAGAGGGGTTCTTATTAATGAACATTAAAACAGCCAAATGAATCCATCAACCAGCATTTCCAGCAGTGCTAATTATTGGTTTGAGCTGTTGCTACTCTGTATTCACTACTTTAAGCAGCTGTAGACCAGGGGTGTGGCCACCGGGGTGGCTGGGGGTGGCACCGGCTACCCCTGGACTCTGATTGGCCACCCCCACCAGAGCTGCCGATCACTTTTCTGAATTACAATGAGACTGTGATTTATTCAAATTTGTGTTCAGGGAGCTTCAGATTTTGTGTTCACTGCACAGTTCTTACATGCTACACTGTTCAATGTGTATTATATAGTTCTGTTATTCATACCTTAACCTACCGTTCATTACAATCTGAGACTGTAGGGAGTTTGGAAATTTCTTTGTCATTTCTACAGTCTGTGCCCTTACCTGGTTCTCAAAAGAAAGAAGTTCTTGACACACTCCTGCTGTAGGCAAGCCTGCTTGTTGATAGGTGAACACAGGAGGCTGCTGGAAGCCCAGACACCAGGCCTGTTTCTTAGCTTCCTCCTGCTCTGTCTGTGTCAACACGTCTGTCTTTTCTGGGGAAAAAAATGGGGGGAAGAAAGAACCAGGTTCATCACCATGTATGGTAACACATACCAGGCATTTGTCATGTTATTAGGTGCATAATTACATTACATTATGAATATATGCAAGAATCCATTGGCTAGATTTACCAGCTGTCCCTTAAACGCTGTTATCACAGACCCATCATGCTGGGTTATTGAGGGAAACAACTGAAGTAGATGAAGTGCTTCTTACTGTGGAAAAGCAGAGAAATGTGCTGTTCTCCATCCACCTTAGGTCCATTGTAGCGTATCATCAGACAGTCATCACAGGGCTTCAGGAATTCAATTATGAATGTGGTGTTACCAGCTGGCAGGAGAAGGAAGTAGATAAGACAGGAGAGGGGTGACACATACATATCGTCTTTAATCGTATTTACAATTTTGGAAAAGGAGCCTGTGCAGTCTATAAAATCCAGATGTGACACCGGAAAATCTGATATCTTTGAACGTGATTAATGTGCGGTGTGTTTTCACCATTAAATTGTTTGGACCAGCATGTAGAGCATTCACATCTGGTCACAACAGCATTTAATATCCTGAAATTTAACGGCAAATGTAAAGTAATGGTTAAGTTAATCCAGGCATACTTCTTGTGTCAGCTTCATTTCAATAAAATGGTTTACAATATGAAAGCTAGCATGTTAGCAGCTAGCTCGCCAGCTGCAGAAGTTTACCAACCAACCCTGTGACTGGACACTACATCCTAGTCTTCACTTCACTGGGCCAGTCTCTGGTACAAGTAGGACTTACAGGGGCTGAGCAAACCTACATCCTGAGGCCTTAAACCCCCCGAAAGCAAGTCTAAACACAGGCCTTCATACCTCATCCTCAGTGTGAGTTAGCCTTGTCTTTGTGGTCTGCCCTGAATATCTGCAGCATCAAGAGGCAATATAATATCTGGTCCTTATTAAACATATTTAGTATATTTACTAATAATTGACTTACTGGTAGCTTGGATTGTATTTTCAACTACAGTGAAATTGCCTGAAGTGCAGATGCACAAAAGGTTCCTGGAAATACAAAAAAGATGTTAAAATGTAGCACAATCACTGAGGTGAGGGTGGTCAGTCACGAGAACATGTCAGACAGAAGATGACAAACACGTCTTCTTTTCTCTTCTAAATAGTGATTGATTTGTGAGTGCAGTGATAGGTTTGTGGAACCGCAGCTTGTGTTAGCGTGTTCAGTTTGATGTCCTCTTCCTTGGATAGTATTTTCTTGAAGTCAGAGATTCTGTTGTTGGTCACATTTATTCATGAACACTCTGATTGTTGTTGACCAGAACTTACATCCTGATTGTCTGTTTGAAAATGACTTTCTGGTTGTTCTCTGAAGCGATAAATTCGATCAGGGTGCTGTAAATGTTCGCCGGTGACTTGCTGGAGTAGTTACGGCTGCTCAAGATGTAGTTCTCGTGCAGGATCCACTTCCCATAGATCTGAGAAGAAGAAACACTGAATTCACTGAAAGCCTCTTCTGTCCCGAGTAGTCCACAGATCGCACCGCGTGGAGCCATCCTCAATGGTTCTTATACATAATCTGAGAATGTACCATTGCACTTTAACAGTAGGGCTGTGGGGAAGCTAACAAAGTTTTACAAGAGAAAAGATTTCAAGGCTGAGGTCTAAAGCCCCCAATGAACTGTGAAAACACACCTGGCAGGCAGCGTACGAAGCCTGCACAATACAATGCACAACTCACGACATGCAGCGGTGGGACGACTCTACTGATCGTTAGCATTGTTGGTTTGGAAAATGCATTTAGTCAACTTCACCACTGAAATAGTCAGTCAGTCTAGTCAAGTTCAAGCATATGTAGCAAATGCAAAATGTGTACCGTGTGCAGCTCCTCAGCTGAGAGGGTTTTGCTCAGATGGACACAGTCCTCGGGAACTGGAGTGGCTGTGGTCAGGCTCAGCAGCAGAGCCACAGCAGACACCCTGGGCAGGAAGAACATGGTGGAAGGCTGAGGGAGAAGCAGCACCCTGGGGAGCAACTGTGCTGTGTTGTGAGCTGGGAAGAGGAGGGTTCACTGTGTGATGCACTGTACTCAGATCACCCCACAGTTATATACTGTGTGTGTGTGTGAATGTGTGTGTCAAGGTTGGCTCAATAACAGTGCCAAGCCTGACTTCTAATAGACACAATGTCAGCTGATCAGTTGCCTTCTGGTAGAGTTGACTAACAGAACGCTCTCTGTCTGTATTATCACACGCTTTGATTATGATAAGTAGTATTTGTGTTGGGTTGACAGCAGGGGTGTGTCCAGGGGGGTAGCCAGGGTTGGTGGCCACCAACCCTGAAATCTGATTGGCCAACCAAAGTTCCGCCCCATTATTTGAGAGACTGATTGGTTGTCTGACCTTTGAGAGGAGGAACCTTTGTTTAAACAGTTTGATGAGTATTTTCCATTGTAGATTTTTTTTCTTTTCTAATGTTGCTGGTTTTTGGGGCTATGTTATATCCTCTTATCCTCCTGTTATCCTCCTCTTAAGCCTCTTGTGTTGTGGTTGCTATAGGAATGTGCAATGTGCAAAGGCAGTGCAATAGCATCACTGGAGTCCACCAACATGTTGACATTTTAACCCCTAAGCAGCCAACTTGGCATTTATTATTCCAGTATTAAATGAGTGAATAATAATCAGTACTCATGTGTCAGACCACAGCCACTGTGAAAACATTTTTATCTCAACACACACACTCGTCGTTGTCGTTGGGACACAATCTGTCCACTGACAGGCAGACATACATGTAAACACCTGCTGAAGTATTCTGAACTGCCTCTGTGGTAGTTCTGCTACAGTTGGTGTGTGTGTGAATATACTTCATGCCATCTCTACATTAGTTAAAGGCAGCCCAGTATAAAAACGTCTGGACATGCCAGCTCCTCTGGGCTGCATACTGAAGTGTCCTTGGGCAAGACACTGAACCCCAAATTGCTCCTGATGTTGTGTCATCAGTGTGTGAATGGGTTAGTTTCCTTGGTTAGTTTCCTTTCGGGTGAATGGGTGAATGCTGACTTGTAGTGTAAAGTGCTTTGAGTGGTCAGACGACTGGAAAAGTGCTCTGTAGGTACAGACCATTTACCATTCTCATGTGAGTTGTATCATCTGAATCTGCATCCATACATCCTACCTGTCCCTTATATTTTCCTTTTCCCAGGTTTCTTGTCACTATTTGTATCCTTCTTTATATAAGTTCCTCATTACTTTCCTTGGTGCCTTCCTTCCTCCCCTGCTTACAGCTCATCAGCAAAATGGAAAATGCATATTAGGTCTTCAATTGACAATGAAGTACTCTTCTACACAAGGAGAACTTTCACTTTGGACACTTGAGGACATTTTACATTGTTTCCTTTTCCTGCGTAAATGGTCAGATTTAGTATGTGGGGGCTTTTTTTGTAGCTCAGACAAATGTTATTGAAGATTTTGATGCCAACTATTAAATGGTACATTCACTTGGCTTGTTTGACTTGTGAGAGTCAACGACTGCTGGAGCAGACCTGTGAGACACCACACAGCAGCTGCAGAGCTATGCTGGGGCTCTGCAGCTGTTGGCCCTGTTGCAGGGGTGCTGCAATGTGTTGTTGGAAAAAAATTGTTTATTTATTAAAAAAAAGAAAACACATTGCAACATCGAACTTTTGACATTTAGACCAAATAAAAGACCTGAAGTCTGCATGTGGACACATTACACTGTAATGACTGCCAAATATTAGTTCAGTTCTGTCATGAAGAGTCAGACTTCTTGTCTTCTACATAGGACACAGCTCTGTAAAGAAAAAACACTAAAGTTGATAAATGACATCAGTTCATTTTACACAAATAACAGAAATCAGTCAAATCAGGCCACTTTAATCATAAATTGAAAATATATAATTCTGGAGAAGATAACTGAAACAACAAGGTAGAGAGAGACGAACGATGGGGCTGTCAAACTATTGGTCATCAGTTCTTAGGACTGATGTGTTGAGCCTGATTTAGCCTTAAATGGAAACGATCAACATCTAGATGTTCAACATACAGAGATTTAGAAGAGAAGATTGATACCACCACCCCAAGGTGATTAGCCTAGCTTAGCATAAAGACTGGAAGCAGGGGGAAACAGTTCGCCTGCTTCTAAAATCCGACTTCCAGCACATCTAAAGCTTTCATCCTTACACAAACAGGAATGGAAAAATGAGTTGTGGTTATAAAGAGAGAAACTCTATACAGTCTTTCTAGATGGCATTACCTCCTGTGTAAGTTCCATTGTAATAGTGTGTAGTGTTCAAGTGTGATTCCTAGGTAATCCCCCAGCTGTTAGCCTGAGCTACATTTGCAGTGTGAGGACTTCTCACCTTTGCTGGTGTCGTAGTGAAACCTTGCTGGCTGGGGAAATCCCAGACACACAGCTTGTTTCCTGACGGTGTCCAAGTCAGAGGCTGCCAGAATCGTGTTCCTCCCTGCAGAGATCAGCAGCTGTCAGTCACTCTCATTCACTTTCACTGAAAAGCTTTCGCCGCTGAATCTGTACAGGACATTGCACATGATTTGATGACCTGTTCCTTTAATCCTCATACCTACCAAATAAGTAGAGTGCTTGATAAGTGTTCTCTTTGGTGTAGGTGTACATGAGCAGACAGTCGATGCAGGTCTGCAGGAACCTGTGGTATGTAGCAGCAACTGGCACTGGACAACACACAAGGATTAACAATGCATACACTATTATATATTACATTGTGCTAATAATATTATATCTGATATTATTAATACAATGATCTTGACACAATGAATTTGTATAGATCATCGTCTTCTGTCTACAGCTGGTGTGTTGACAGGTGAGACAACTTACAGTGGACGTCTAAGGTTTTGCCATCGATGAAGGTCATATTGGCGGGAGCTTTGAGGCATCGACCTTTCCTAAAATGAATCAAATAAGAGGAAACTTCACCGCGAGGAAACTCAACAGTTCCATCTCAGTGAGCATTTGATGTTTGCCTCCTGTGTCTGAGCAGGCTGCATTACTTTTACAGCGAGGTTTCACTGCTCCAGCTTCTTTTACAGCTTAATCCGGAGCGCTGTGATGTGATGCTGTTCACTTATCCAACCACAGCGCTTGGCTGATATCTGAAACATCTGTCAACTGGTTACACAGTCTTTCATTCAGCTAAACTCTGTGGTGCTGGCTGACTATTACTTATTCCAGGTCTGTGTGAAGCCGCTCTTCCTGCTTCCAAAGAACAGATGAAACTGTCCTGAACCTGAACACGAACATGATTGGTTAGATGTGCATCAGCTGTTAACAAGCAGATGACTGGCTTCTCGGAGGAAGGGGCGGGATAGGTGTCATACACCTGTCATCTCTGGTGTTAAAGACTATTCTCTGTTGTCTCTTATAAGGGGTGCAGGTTGCAGCAGACCATCAATATTCTCCCACATGCTCACATGACAATGTTAGCATATACTGAAAAGGTGAAAATTTGACTTTATGGTGTTGGTAAAGGAAAAATCATGGGATTACCAATCCATCTATTGGGGCTCTTAAAGATTTAAAACAAATTCTACAAACAATAAGTAACAAGCTTGTGATGGCACTAGAGAAAAGGTTGTGCAATCACAAAAATCAGAGGGAATGGTCCTCTGGGAAACACGAATGCCTGTACAGCAGTATATGTCAATCCATTTGATAAGCGTGGACATACTGATATTCATTAAATATAGAAAGGTTAAAGAGATTATAGCATATTGCTTTAATTGGAATCTGATCCATCACAGAGACATTCTTCCTAGCATGGACCACATCTACAGAGATGCTAAAAATATGATTATGATCACATTCTCAAGTGCAGGATATTGTTCTTGTTTTCAATCTAGAGTGCACCAACAGTAGGAGGTGCACCTCCTGCAGATTAGAGGTTAAAACAAGAGCACACTAAGCTGTGAAGTAAAAAAGGAATCTGATAACAGAAAGTCAGCAGACTACTTACAGGTGGATAGGATGCGGCTGGGGTATCAATCGGTTTGCCTGTTCCAACAACAGCGTGTTGTTGTTGTCTGCTGTTGTGTTCAGTGTAAGCCACAAACTGTCCGTGTTGTCCAAGACGTTTCCAAAAATGTCATTATTGGTAAACCCCTCGATAAAGATCCACTTGCCCAAGATCTGTTCAGAGCAGAAAACAAGGAGCGAGCATAACTGGGTTTCACATAAATAATAAACATAAATTCTGAAATGTGTCTAAATGTACTTTACATGTTGGTGAATTTATTGCTGCTCCAGTTCAAACAGAATGATGGACCTCCTGTTGAGTTCGGGAGGTGTTTGAGCTGTACCTTGTGAAGCTCTTTTGCTGTCAGGGGCTGGATCAGATCACTGCAGTTGTTTGCCGTTGGTGCTGCTGCGCTGAAGGCCAGCAGAGAGATGAGAGCGGGGACCATGTGTAGCACAAACATGGTGGACAGCAGCACGTTAGCACTTCCCTTCAGAAATGAAGCATGAGATTTATAGGCAGGCTGTTCACAACAGTTGCTTAGGTGTGGTCTGAACAGGGAGGTGTGCACTGGGAAATTCAATATTGCATTGCGCAGTTCTGTTAACTTTACATTGTGCAACCTTTTGGTGACAACATGATAAATGAACACAAACATGTTGGTCATTGACTTCTGGCACATACACCCCACATCACACCTATATGTGGCTGTGAATTGCAGTAAAGTCAATACTTTTAGCCACAGCTGGTTGTTTCTCTTCAGGCTGCTTCTGAACAAGATCCGGCAACATGCTGATGTTAAGAGGGTATACAGATACAAGATATGAATTTTACCATGTTTACCATCTTATTTTAGCACATTAGCATGCTAACATTTTCTCATTTTAAGTAAAGTAGAGCTGAGGCTGATGGCAATGTTATTAGGCTTCCAGGAATTTGGCCATAAACAATAGTAATAGGTGATTCAAATTTGAGCTGATGCTGGATCAGATGTTAGGATGTCACAGCTTGTCCTCACATGACACATGAGTGTGCGCCAAATGTCTGTAATGTACAGTATGTATTACCACAATATATGCAACCAAAATCCTGATATGTCAACCACGTGCAGGGGACAGTTTGAAGTCAGGGGATCACCAAAGTTTGAGGATCATGAATGTTTTGTCCATGAAAATCAAGACAGTCCATCCAATAGAGAGTCCGGATGAAAGAGGTGGATTGACAGACTGACAGTGATTGGATTACTGGTTAGTATGCAGTTTAAGCTATAGGCATTTCATTACATTACAGCATCAGAACACTAATTTGTGAACTAATTCAATAATATATTACACATCAAGCTCAGATATGTAAATATGTCTGTGAAGACATACATAAACATGGACTCTATAGACAATAGTCGGTACTATAAACATCCTAGTTTCCATTAGTAGTTTGTTCGTAGTACAAGTAGTAATAACCAATCATGTTTGAGCTGGCTTAGGTTGCATGCAGATGAACAGTCTCTGTGGAAACATTTTTGAATGCAAACTTGTATCATATCATTAACCCCTGATTTGATTTGCTCCGAATGTATCTACATTCATATATGTTTATGAATATTAGCTGAAATGTTGCCTGGACCTGAAACACTACTGCTAGTTGGACTGTAAATAATGCCTAGCAAATGAAAGAGGAAGTCTCGGCCGGCTGCGCTGGAACCCCTCAGATCCTGTCTGTTGTCCCTGAGCCACCAGAGACGACGCATCATTCATTACCTTAATTAAATACCTAGCCATTAGATGTATGAGTGAGATAAAGAAAGGGTTTGTAAGAATGAAACGAGGTTTCCAGAACAGACCAAACGGCCAATCAAATGCAGTGACAGCTGGATGACTTCGCCTCCTACTTTGCATTAAATGATTTTGCCGTCTCTATTCGCAGCCCATTCCAGGCTGAACGTGATGAATACATTACGTCCTCAAATTTCCAAAATACTCTTTATACATTTGAGCTCAAAAGCACAATTAGATCAGGCAATTGCACAGTTAGGTTGTTTCTGTTCTATGCACCGTCGGCACATTTCCACATGATAAACACAGAGCTGATGGAAGCATGGAAGCCTGCCAAGAGCTGTAAGGACAGTAAATAAAACTCACAGATGGTGAAAGAATGGCAACTTATGAGCATTGATGATGTGTCTATATGATCAGGAGGTATTACAGTAAATCAACCATAAAGGAAATGATGACACATGACAGCTAACAGCATGAATGATGCTTTTATCTCTTGTTGTCGTGTCAACAGGATATAATCTACTTAGTGCTCATATACTTTGTGATCTTTTGTCATGTTGTCAGTCCAAAGTTATTTCCCTTCACTGATTGGTTCTTTTCGTTTAAGTCAATTAACATACCAGACCTACTGGGCATTAACCTTGTCATCGTCCTATCATTGTTTCACAAATACAACATAGTATGTTTTGCAGTGATATAGGTCACATAAGAGCACATGAACACTGTTATTATATGTTAATGATTTCTGTACTTTACATATCCTCATTTAAAGCACAGACTCTCCACTGTGGCTCTGCGGTGCAGTCAGTAGTCCCTGAGGTTACTGTTTTAGTCACAATTTGTTTGTGTGGTGTGAGTGACAGTGTAAGCGGAGACCAACTGAATTACAACCCAAGGCACTGCTCATGGCAGACACAGCAGTGAGACAATGAGCGAGTACATATCGAAGACGTTAAAGCAAGAGAGAACAGAAAGTTTCAGTTGTCAGAACCTGCAACATATGAGTAACTTACAGTAAATTCTCTACAGGCAGATGCTGAATATGTTCAGTAAATGAAATAGTTTGAATTTGATTGACATTCTGACATGCTCTCCTGCTTCCTTAGACTTTATTCATTCAATTTACAACATTAAATGTATCATCTGTATTGATTTATAGTATTTTTTCAGTGTTCTACTATTACCAATTATTCCATTTTGAACATATTTACAAGATTTAACATCACCCTCACACAGTGAATTAAATAAACTTATTATCATTATAACTAAAGTCATTTCTGGGTACCTTTACTGCTCTTACTCAGAGATTATAGTATAGTACTGAACTATAGTATTTAATAATAATTTAATAAGTATATCTCTCATTCGCATATGCTGCCAACAACATTTGCAACTTTGACTAAACAACTTTTACCAAAAAATGAACTTATTCAAGACAAACTGAATTTTACTGCTCTTGAACTGTGACAAAAGTATTTTTCTCTAATGGTTTTTGATTTGGAAGACCAAAAATTCTAGGTAAAATGATAATAAATCCAGTATTCTGATATATTGTTCAAAAATTAGCTGCTCAGATACTGAAAGTTAATAGTTGCCATTTTCAAGGGCTTTGCTATGGTTGATGTATGCAGATGTTACATACTGACTTTCATAATCATTCACTACTGCCACCTAATGGACGTTATTAAGCTCACGTTGGTCACAGGATTGTCTGAAACACATTGAGTTCTCATCTTAAACACATCCTTGTTGTTGCTGCTGTAACATCTCAGAGTCTTTGCAGCACAGACTTTATTCACTGGTTGTAACTTTCATTCCCATTTTTATATTTAATCCTTATGTGTCACTCAAAAATTCTCATGTGACAGCAAATTTAATTTTCCTTGGTCTTTGACCCACTGGTGTGATAGCTTGGATTTCAGGGAAATTTAATTGCACCATCACTGAAGATGGTAAGCTGGCCCCAGAACATAATACAGTTGTCTCAGATTGTGTAAAGAAAATCAATCTATATTTAGGCACTCTGATGTACAGATAAGAAGAAAATCTGAACAAATAGTTTATTTGGATTTTATTCTCTTCTTGGAATCCCTTTACTATTAATATGATATATTTGGCTGGTAATCTTTGCATTAGTTCAGTGTCACCACAATGTATTGTAAGGTCATCGTTCCTTAACCTCATGTGGCCTATTACAGTGGAGGGTAATGGAAATGGCTGATCCCAGTTTGAATAAAAGTTGCATCTTACTGTGGTTGGATATATAAGTGTAGATATTTACTTAGATAACTTATAAATGCCATAATAGCGTTTATATGACCATATGAGCTTCTGCATAAATATGTAATGATAATAATGATACAGCAGCTACGTTCATTCAGCATCCCTGACGTAACACGTGAAACCCTCGTACCCGCGTTACATCATGACCTTCACAATGCCCACTACCTGGCTCTGCCCGTTTCTGCTCATGATCACAAAAAGGCAACAACAAGCACACATTTGTTTATTTTTGATATCAAAAACATTTAAAAAATACTTTAAAAACTTGTGTTGATGAAATACACGTGTTTTTTCGTATATATTGCTGTAATATATTTCTAGCTGCGAAAAATCTTTCAGGCAGTGAAAGTATCAGCCGATTTGGGGTCCTTCAGCGGTGCATGGTGCAACATGTGTTGGATAATTCCAGAATAAGCTTCGCAGTTCCTTTGCTGTTGCAATCCAAAGACAGGCAGTCCTGCAGGACTTGAGCACCAGCTTTCCTCTGGGCACACCGTCGGAAAGTCTAAGGACACCAGGACATTGGACATCTGACGCTCTTCAACAGTTCGTGGAGTGTGTTTCGACGCCAAACGCTGCGGACGTTTTATTAAAGTCAGTTAGCCTGTTAGCTTGATTTGTCAAAATGTTGAGTGTCGCCAGAAGCATTTCAAGGACTCTCCCCACGAGGAACTCCACAATGAACGTGTCTTCTTTGGTTAAGAAGGTGAGTATTAAAAACACGCAAATTCGTAATTATTTTCTCATGCTAGCAATTTGCATAATTATGCTATTTTACAGGCACCCGGCTAACTTAGCATGCTAACAGCGTTAGCTCGAGGCCAGCTTACTTAATCGTGACTGTCAAGATATCAGTTGTAGTTTTCATGAAGCAGCCTGTGTTGTTTATCTGGAGGGAGTAACTCCGGGAATAAATGGTGTAGTTCCGTAAAACGTTGTTTCTGCCTCTTCACTGTTTCCTACAATGCTGCAGCTATAGCTCCGCCAGGTCGTCGGGGCTAAGCTAACAGCGTACCTTTAACATCACGTCGTGTTTGTCACGCTTCTGGTTAAACAGCGATCTGGAACAGGTCCCAACGCTAACTGCATCAACGTTTTAACTCGATCTAATTCAGCACGTGTGACGTTAGATGGGGCTTCACTGGTTCCAGGACTGTAGCGGATGGGTGAATAAATGACCTTCAGTGAGGTATCCCCCTCCCAGCGCGCTGTAACATTTCCCACATGTTGCTCAGAAATCTAATGAACACACCCCCAACTTACCGATCGTCCTCACTATTCCACTGCTTCTTACCGTTTATTCGTGATGTCACGTTGGCACACATGTGCTGCTGTTTTCATTAGTTTGTCATTTGTCTTTTAATATCCTATCAGCTTCAGATTTTAAGGTGTGTGACAATATTTATGTTGATCTGTCACTTCATCCCTACACTTCTTAGTCCACTGGACTACACTGATGAAGGTCCTGAGTCATACTTACTCCTCCACTGTAATATTATGAACAACAAAAGTTTTGTTGTGACGTTGGTGGCATAAAATGTGAGCAAACACTGATATGAATTATTATTTGGTAACAGCTGTGTAACTGTTCTGCTGTGTTTTCACAGGCCTGCTGGGGTGGCTTCCAATCAGATGCTCTCAGAGCTCTGTCCAGGAGAAACTATGCGTGAGTATCAGCACAAACCCTGACACACTGTAGTGTCTCCTGTTAAAGTGACTCTGGAAGATGGTTTGCAGTAGTAGAGTGAGAAAGTGATTGACAGTGAATGATAAGTGAGTTCCAGTCTATCCATATTCACGACTTGTTATCATAGTTTGTCACACAGGTACCAGTGCTTGGCTTGGTTTAGATGAGACAAAGGTGGCAAATGCTGGAGACCATGTGAAGCTTGCACAGCGTACAGTTTGTGTGTGCGCCGTGCTGCGGGAGGGGAGAGAAATCATTTTTCACTACGAACAGGAGGGTAGGCAAAGGACAAAAGGGCAGAGATCCTGATGGAGAGAGTAAAGATAAGACTGATGAAGAATCAGAGCTTTTCAATGTGACCACTGAACACACGCTCATAGGTGGGTCACATGACACGGGAGCTGTCCCAAAACAAAATGCTGAACTCACCTAAACATTAATTATTGGCACAAAATCTACTTAAATCAACGAGTCCAGTGTTGCAGTTTTATTCCAATTGATTTAGACTCACTGGGTCACATGACATGGGAGCCAATGAAAAACTGTCATTGTTTTCTATGCAAATAGTTATGCAGGATTAATTACTTTAATAGCAATAGAAACGTGTATTTAAATCCTAATTATTAAACACACATACAAAACTGCAATACATTTATGAACGTGATCCTGTAAAAATTGTGTAACGTGTCGTTCCTGTGTGTGTTTGGTGTAAGCGCATCAAAGCAGGGACACTTTACATCTCCAGCAAGGTATGTATGAAACATCAATACAGTAGTAAGCGTGTATGTGTTGTGTGTTGTAGGTCAGAGGCTGTCAAGGGCGCTGTCATTGGCATCGACCTGGGGACCACCAACTCCTGTGTCGCAGTCATGGAGGGGAAACAGGCCAAGGTGAGGCTGAACACAGGACACATGTGTCACTTCAGGCCCGCACAGCTTACCGTGTTAGAGCTGAGAGTAGAATGATGTCTACGTGCTCCACCAGGCACTGTGAAAGTGTGTGAGCTACTGTTGAACCTCGGGCCTTTATTTGTGCTCATCTCCATAAGCAGGTTTTCCTTATCACTGATTTCCTCGGAGACAGATTGTTCTTCAGATTGTTCTCCATGATGCCTCATGAATCTCTTGCCCACTACCTGATTCAGTACAGTCATGGAGGCTCACATGAACGAGCACCACATTTCCCAATAGTGCGACAGCGTTTGTGTGTCTCAGGGTCAGCAGGTTAGGTTGTTTGTCTTCATGGTGCGTCTAAACATAATTTCTGTTGGGACTGTTTGCTTTGACACTGGGTTTTGTGGCAAAGTGTTTGAAGGATGTTGGTCCAAACAAGTTCTAGTACCAAGCACCCAGACAGTTGAACAGTCCATCAGTCAGTGTGGCTGAACAGTGAGGCCTCCAGTGTGCAGCTGCATGAAGTAACCAGGCTGGTCTTTGCCACTCAGGTGCTGGAGAACGCAGAGGGAGCCAGGACGACTCCTTCAGTCATCGCCTTCACAACCGATGGCGAGCGTCTGGTTGGCATGCCCGCTAAACGCCAGGCTGTCACCAACCCTCAGAACACGCTGTACGCCACCAAGAGACTGATCGGCCGTCGCTATGATGACCCTGAGGTCCAGAAAGACCTGTGAGTGCATCTCTGACCTACATTATTGCCTTTACTCACATCAGAAGTACTGTATCCTAACAACTTCCTGGAAATGGGGATTGAGTTCACCAGCTGCTGTTTCGCAGAAGATGAGACCTCCTGCAGAAACACTGTCGTCTGTCAATGCCACTGTGATGCAGACGTGGACCTGACCCATCACACTGAGGCCTGTTTGTTTCATTAACAGGAAAAACGTCCCCTACAAGATCGTGCGCGCATCCAACGGTGATGCTTGGGTGGAGGCTCACGGGAAAATGTACTCCCCCAGCCAAGCGGGAGCCTTCGTCCTGATGAAGATGAAGGAAACCGCAGGTACGACCACAGCTGCTCTGGATACACGCTTCTGGTGTGTAGCCTGAGTGGTCGTAATGGTCTGGTTTCTGTGTTGCAGAGAACTACATGGGAACCAAAGTGAAGAATGCTGTGGTCACAGTCCCAGCCTACTTCAATGACTCTCAGAGACAGGTACACACACACCACACACACACATTCCACCCACATAGCCTGTGTGTATCCTCTTAAGCAGGATCAGTCTGACTGATAAGTGAATTTGTCAGTTATTCCTATTAAAGTGTCGACATGAGCACTAAAACAGTCAGGTGTCTGTAGTGCCATTGGCTTCCTGCTGGACCCTTTTAAAGTCTCTGTCTCAAACCTGTTAAACCATCTGTTCAAACATGATTTTGGGGAAAGGTGCTCCTTGACAATGCCTTATCAAAACATGTAAAGAAGAAGAGGGGTAACCATAATCTATAGTCGCTGCTGGAGCGTGGAGCAACAAATACTTAATAACCAGCAATTAAGCGGTAGCTTGGAGGTAATATTGGTCTGTCACCTGCACCTTACAACATGTCTGATGTACCCCTGACCCCAGGCTACTAAAGATGCCGGTCAGATCGCTGGTCTGAACGTCCTGCGTGTGATCAATGAGCCAACAGCTGCCGCTCTGGCCTACGGCCTAGACAAAACCCAGGACAAAGTGTGAGCATTGCATCTTTCTGAAAGTCACAGCACTGGATATTTATTTATGGTATGCGTCATTAAACTGCCCTGTCTGCTTGCAGTATCGCTGTGTATGATCTGGGTGGAGGTACCTTTGATATCTCCGTGCTGGAGATCCAGAAGGGCGTTTTTGAGGTGAAGTCCACCAACGGCGACACCTTCCTGGGAGGAGAGGACTTTGACCAGCACCTCCTCAAACACATCGTCAAGGAGTTCAAGAGAGAAGTAAATCACTCGCATCTCTGTCTTTAGATCCTCCTCTCGCTTCACTCTGCATCCTCAGGGTTTAACGAGTGTTCCGCTTCATCTTTCCAGGCCGGCGTGGATCTGATGAAGGACAACATGGCTCTTCAGAGAGTCAGAGAGGCTGCTGAGAAGGCCAAGTGTGAGCTGTCCTCCTCGCTGCAGGTACACCCCACACCTTGCGTCAGTCACAGACAGACACTAGTGACCAGATCATTTCAGCTCTGATAGAAAATAAGAATTAGAACTTGACCAAAGTCTGTGTTTTCTCACATATTGAAGATGATCTCAACCCTTGAACCCACAGTCTGGCTCCCAGTCAGCTGTCCAGACACTTCTCATCTGATTGGCTGAAATTTAGACCAGTTACTCTTTGTACAGGGGATGCCAATAGCAGATGCCTTATTCAGCAGAAAACAACAATGGCATTATTGTCAAGCATTAATGGTTGCCATGGTGATGGTGTCAGACCCTTTTTTCCCCATTAATGTTCAAGTGGTGAAGCTCGGCTTGGTCACATGGTGTGCATTCTCTCCCCAGACTGACATCAACCTCCCCTACCTGACCATGGATGCCTCTGGCCCCAAACATCTCAACATGAAGCTGACTCGCTCGCAATTCGAAGGCATCGTGTCTGACCTGATCCGCCGCACTGTGGCCCCCTGCCAGAAGGCCATGCAGGACGCCGAGGTGTCCAAGGGAGACATAGGAGAGGTGCTGCTGGTCGGCGGCATGACCCGTATGCCCAAGGTACAGTGTGATACCTGCACCTGAGGGACCGTGAACCACAGAGACACAGGCTCACTTCCTCTGTGGTGCAGGTGGACCTCAGGTGGCATGATGCCAACGCACTAAGACATAAACAGTCAATCAAACAGGTTTATTCTGCTGATTGAAATCTGGGTAAATTCCATATGAAGAGTCACTGTAGACCAGGGGTGGGCAATTATTTTTTCCAAAGGGCCACATGAGAAACCTGAGCTGTGTTAGAGGGCCGAACCAACAATAACCCGAACTTAACTATGTTCAATATTAATTTTCTCCAACTGTAAAGAGCTGTAAACTATATAGTTTTGATTATGCTGCTGGTAATCAAAAGACTAAGTGTATTCTGTTACAATAAAGATAAAATTGTGGAGTAAGTCAAAAATACAAGTCATAAAGAGGAAAACAATAATTATTTTTTATTTTTAACGCGTAACTCGTTACAGTGCGTCGGGAAAGGGGAACGTTCTTAAAAGCCTCCTTTTTATCTGGACATATTAGTGCTGCACAGTCCACCAAGCACTGTTTAATAAACTCTCCATCAAAAAACGGTTTACTGTTTCTAACGATTTTGTGGGATATGACATAACTTGCCTTGTAAATAAATATTTTGCAGTCCACGCCTCGTTAGAAATGCAGCATTCGGTATCAATCTTTATTTTTTTCGCATGAGCTGACATTTTGAGGGTCTGTCGTTAAGCATTCACTTGCACATGCGTCCATACATAAATAAAAGTCACACTTAAAAGCAGCACAGCGTGCATGGCGTGAACTAGTATTCATTTACATTTCTTGCAGGCCATCGTCACTCGTTGTTCCCACAGTTCAAGTCTAACCCTCAGTGTTTGTCTGTGCAGGTTCAGCAGACGGTGCAGGACCTGTTCGGCCGCGCTCCCAGCAAGTCTGTCAACCCCGATGAGGCCGTCGCCATCGGAGCAGCCATCCAGGGTGGCGTTTTGGCTGGCGACGTCACCGATGTCCTGCTGTTGGATGTGACACCCCTGTCTCTGGGTATCGAGACCCTGGGCGGAGTCTTCACCAAACTCATCAACAGGAACACCACCATTCCCACCAAGAAGAGCCAGGTACAGCTTGAGATCGGGATGTTTGCATCTTTCCGTTGATGTATGTAAACGTGTCCTGACAGACCTCTGTCCGCTCTGCTGCAGGTGTTCTCCACAGCTGCTGATGGCCAGACTCAGGTGGAGATCAAGGTGTGTCAGGGAGAGAGAGAGATGGCATTAGACAACAAGCTGCTGGGTCAGTTCACTCTGGTGGGAATCCCCCCCGCCCCACGCGGTGTTCCGCAGATTGAGGTCACCTTCGACATCGACGCCAACGGCATCGTCCACGTCTCCGCCAAGGACAAGGGCACAGGGCGGGAGCAGCAGAGTGAGTGTCATTGATTCAGCAGATCATCGCACGTCTTCTCACACCACATGGTCACCACATGACTGCTCCGTCACTCGTCTCAGTCAGCAGACAGAAACGAGTGACCGCAGCTTGATGAGTGTCTGAGAGTCCCGTCTTTTCTCTGTTCTCTTCCTCAGTTGTGATTCAGTCATCAGGAGGTCTTAGCAAAGACGACATCGAGAACATGATCAAGAATGCTGAGAGGTACGCGGAGGAGGACAGGAGGAAGAAGGTAAAGAGGAGAACTGGGCAGTAATGCCAGAATAGCCACTCATTCCTCACATTTACTGCCCCTCACTGTTTGCTCTGTGTGGACTGCAAAGCCTTGCGCCCCCCCCCCCCCAACCTAACCCTCCTCTGACTGTGCACAGGACCGTGTGGAGGCTGTCAACATGGCAGAGGGGATCATCCATGACACAGAATCCAAGATGGAGGAGTTCAAGGACCAGCTTCCCGCTGACGAGGTAAAACCACAGTGCTTGTTTAGTTCAGTCACATCAGCTCTGAAGCACAGCATATAATATGTGGAGTTTAAGCCACCAGTTCACATCCAGTTTTACTAAACCTGACTTCTCCTCTGATCCAATCATAGTGCACCAAGCTGAAGGAGGAGATCTCGAAGGTCAGGGATCTTCTGGCCAACAAGGACTCAGAGACAGGAGAGAACATCAAACAGGCAGCCACCAACCTGCAGCAGGCGTCACTCAAACTCTTTGAAATGGCCTACAAGAAGGTAGGAGCACGCGTCCACACAGTCACAGGACGCTAAGCCGCTCAGATGGTTAACATGTTAACTAGCACCGGCCTCAAAGACAGCACTTGCAATGTTGTCTATAAACAACAATGGTAAATCAAAGTGTCTCCAGCTTCCACCTCAAAGTCACCTCACGCTCCTCCTCCCTGCAGATGGCAGCAGAGCGGGACAGCAGCAGTGGCAGCAGCAGCAACTCGGGCTCATCAGAGGGAGAGAAGAAGGAAGGCCAGCAGTAGACCTTTGGGTGTCACGTGGCCTCCATGACAACAGAGGACTGTCGGGCTCTGGGGGTGGACTGGGTGGGGAGGGTGGCAGTCTTGAGTGATGAGCTGAATCTTAGTCATTCTCACTTTAATATATTATTCTACTGTGTTTTGGCAGTAAAATCCTCTAGTGAACAGATTAATGTCGATGTACGCTCCTCCATGTCTATGATATCCTGTCTGTTTGTAATTTAACCGTCTCAACACAATGTCACGTATCTTTTATTTTTACACCCTGAGGTAGTGAAGGCTCTTTTCTTTGTCTAAGACATCATGCAGGTTCTTCCAGCTTGTTCATGGCTCCCATCAGTTTCTGTTTGTACCAGCTGAGCTGAGTTCGAGCTCTGGTACAGAGGACAGCGCCCACTCCGTCTGCTCCCCCTAATCTTGTACAGCACTCTCATCAGTTATAGCTATCTTTTTTTAATAGTGCGCTCATCTGCTTGGAGGCAGGAAGTAACTGTAGAAAGGCGGTAAAGTATATTTGGCATCATGTCAGAAACTCCTCCTCTCAGCTGTCTGAGTGCACTCTAAAGACTTGTAAACTAAAGCAGAGCTGTGGTGAGGTGTTCTCATCTCGCCAGTTTAGTCTTGAAATCAGTGAAAAAGCATCTGCAGCACTGAGAAATGATGATGCTACTTGTTCTTCATGTCCTCTGACTTGTTAAGACCAGGGAACATGGTTCACACACTGATTGCAGGAAGGATAGAATATAAATAAATATAATGTGTGTGTGTGTGTGAGGATGAAGTCAAGTTTTAGTTCATTTGTCCCAGTATAAGAGTGGAAGGCCACGACCTGTGTCAGACTCTGTCTCTTAGATCTCTGCATCTTCTTTTGTAGCATGCATGGTAAAACAAGTTCTGACTGTGGAATACACGTTGCTGACTCCAGTTCAGCTAGAAACAAGTCAGCTGAATGTGGATGTTGACACTGCACAATAGAGGATGAGGCCTTAGTTCTCTTCTTGTGTCAGACAACAGGAGGAAGAGTCGGGGTGCAACAAACCGGTACCGGACTGAGCCGTGTCATTCCCCTTTATTTGCTGCCATAAACTGCTCAGTGTAAAGTGATTGTTGCTGGGGGGGGGGGGGGGTGTTCTGTGTTTTTGGGGCTGAAATGATTATATTACTGGAGTGTAAATGGAAGTTCATGATAACTGTTGCTGTCTTTTTCTAATAAAAATCAGAAATGTAACTGTGCTGTGTGGTGTTGATAGAAACCATAAGTGCGGCAGTTACAACAACAAAAAACGGTACTTTCATTAGAATGTAATCTTTTTGCATGTACATACATCCGTTTACAGGTGTAAACTCATGATCAGTTGTCTTCAGGGCTCATTAGCAAGCGTTAGCATGCTAACACACTAAACTGTCATGGTGGTCCTTACACTTGCTAAATAAGGTTCAAACTGGGTTTATTTTCATTGTGAACATGTTAGCGTTTGCTGCAAGCACTGCACTAAGTGCACCCGCGGGGCTGCGGGCGTCGCTGTAGCCCTGGTTTTTATTTGATTCTGCAAAACCCTGGAAATACAAACAAAACGACCCCAGTTTATTGGAGGAACGCCGCAGTCTGCGCGCTTTCAACTCAAATGAGTTTCAAATCAGTGAAGCTCATAATTAGGCCCTAACCTGGCTTGATGGGGTTATGCATTTTATTCACTTGAAACACTTTTATACCAATCAATTCAATTCAATTTTATTTATATAGCGCCAATTCACAACAAAAAGTCATCTCAGGGCATTTTACAAACAGAGCAGGTCTAGACCACACTCATTACTGTTAGGGTGTAAACCCAACAGTTCCACCATGAGCAAGCACTTGGCAACAGTGGCAAGGAAAAACTTCCTTTTAACAGGCAGAAACCTTGGACAGATCCTGGCTCTAGGTGGACAGCCATCTGCCTTGACCGGTTGGGGGGAAAGAGAGAGAGAGAGAGAGAGAGTACAATATAGAATAATGACAGCAATAGGCAGCAGAGGACACGGGGCAGGTCGGTGGAGCCACAGGTATCTGTAGAGAGGTACAGAGAGAGAGACCAGAGAGAAACAAGCACAGCACTAGGGGAGAGAGGACACAGAGTTAAGCAGGGGAAGAGAGAGCAGGAAGCGTAAAATCCCCAAAAAGCCGTGTGAAACAGGTGTTTAGCAAATGTATGTGTAACAATTCAATGCAATGAATCACCGCAGTGAAATTAAATGTTTTAAACCAGAAATGTTTTAGCAGTTGACGGCGCTACAGCACGCTACAATCCACCACAGTGCAAAGACAACAATAGGAAGTGACGCAATACGTTACCCCGTAATCCTAGGTATTCAGTTGACTTCAGAGGGAAGCAGCGCTTTGTCTCCCAGTCTTTTTACTGTGCCACAGAGGCTTCCTGCACTGCTGCTGTAGTTGAATCATGCTGCCATCCTCACACCTGTCACACTAATCTGCTGTGGAGTGAAGCGCCAGCATCGTGTGTCCTGTCTCACCGCCTGAAATGCAGAACAACGTGTTCACACTGGGCGAGCCTCAGGATGCGGTAAGATGAAAATGAATCATATAGAGGCTGATGATCACACCAGTGAGGTTACTGTATGCAGATGCAGTGCTAATACCTAATGATGTTACTGTTAATAAATTATGTAAGTATATAGTATATTAGCTGCTTTTCCCAGAGCTTTCGACTGCCTCTCACAGCCTTCCTCAGCAAACGGCACTTGCTCAGGTGTCATCAATTGACCTAAGTACAGGGCTTCAGTCATGTGATGGCAGGTGCTGGTACGGAGTTTGGGTGGGAAAGGCACAGTTATATTACTTTTCAATGACATGTATCCGCACAGCGCCTGTACAAGGAAGTGATGTCACGCTTCTGATGTGAACAATTAAATCTCTGATCAGTGACCTCTGACCTCCTCCAAGTCAACGTGTTGGCTAGTTTTCTTTACAAACAGAGCGGGTCTAGACCACACTCATTACTATTAATTACACCCAACAGTTCCACCATGAGCAAGCACTTGGCAACAGTGGCAAGGAAAAACTTCCTTTTAACAGGCAGACACCTTGGGCAGATCCTGGCTCTAGGTGGACGGCCATCTGCCTTGACCAGTTGGGGGGAAAGAGAGAGCGAGAGAGACTGGAGGGAGGAGGGGGAGAGAGAGAGAAAATACATCTTGTTGAAGACAGACAGAGATACGGGAGTACATAACTGTAGACGACAACTGGGAGAATGGTAGGACAACAGAGTCCTAACTATGGGAACTATTTACAGTACAATATAGAATAATGACAACAAATGGCAACAGAGGACACGGTGCAGGTCGATGGAGCCACAGATCAGATGTTCAGCTCTGGAGCCACAGGTATCTGTAGAGAAGTACAAAGAGAGAAACCAGAGAGAAACAAGCACAGCACTAGGGGAGAGAGAGGACACAGAGTTAATGGTTAATCTGTGATGGTTAAAATGAGTTTGAGGAGAGAGAGGGGAGAGGAGGAGTGTGGCATGGCATGGAGGGGTAGTTTAGACCATGGGTGTAGTTCACATGGTAACTAGAGCTAGCTGTAAGCTTTGTCGAACAAGGTTTTAAGCTTTACTTTAAAAGTAGAGAGGGTGTCTGCCTCTCGGACCCAGACTGGCAGCTGGTTCCACAGGAGAGGAGCCTGATAGCTAAAGGCTCGGCCTCCCATTCTACTTTTGGAGATTCTGGGAACTGTTGGGATACATTGCTACATTGCTTATGTGCAGAGAAGTTGGTGTGCAAAAGCTTGGAATTCTTAATCACAGCAGACATGAGAGCCACACTGCTTAGATGCTTAGAGTAGCAAATCGCATGGGAAACGAATTTCGACAGAGACATCAGAATGATGAGGTAATGTAATGCAGGCGTCAAGAACAACTCCATTAATGGTATAACCTACAGCTGCAACCTTCTGAGATAGTTACTGTCTGTGCGGGCGAAAGGCCACCAAGAATGCAGACGATAGCTTTGAGTGTGTGCGGTGGTGTATTCTTTTTTCTACACAGAAAACAGGAGCTATCAACGGCTGACGCCGATCACAAGAGCAGAGTCAGACTACACGAGAAGGACACCAGCACGAAGGACACCATGCAGCCAATGCAGCCAATGAGAAATGATTACACACACATTCCTCCTCTGTGTAACAGTAATATAAACACGGACCAGGGCAAGATAGACATACAGTCACAGCATCAGTTCACGAAGTCTGATGCTCTGTCAGGGAAACATAGTCTGGTCCGGAGCTCTGTAAACGATCTCTTTTTCTTATGCACTCTTTGTTAGAAGATAAATAAAATACTTGGTGATTTAACTTTTCAGAGACTCCTGCATCCTTCATCAAACAAACACGCGAGCGCTAATCTATAAGATCACTCTAGCCCAGGGGTGCTCAATACGTCGATCGCAATCTACCAGTTGATCACCAACGTACTATTGGTAGATCGCATGACAATAAAAAAAATAGACGTCAGCCTATCATCCATTCCGTCACTTGATTGATATACAAGGCAGCCAGTCAGATGACATCTGCATTTTTTTGACACTTAGGTCGCTGTGCATGTGCAAATAACGGCTCTAAATGCAGCAAAGCTAACAAGCTAGTCAGTTAGTTACCTCCAATTTTTCGCTTTGGTTTTTTTTCTCTTAAACTTAAGAAAGGGTATAAAAATGAGTGGGGGAGCTGGACCAAGTAAGAAGAAAAAAACTTATCACTTTCATACGGAATGGGAGGAGGACTTTTATTTCACGATGACATTTTCAAAGTGCGTTTGCCTCATCTGCCAATCTACCATCGCAATACCAAAGAAGGGAAATGTGGAGCGGCATTTTCGGACTGTTCATAGCAAATACGACACCGAGTTCCCGCCGAAAAGCGAGCTGAGAAAGAGAAAGGTAAAAGAACTAAAATCCCAGTTACTGGGACAGCAGTCATTTTTCTGTCATGAATTCAGCCTCCTGCTCCTAGTAGTCCCTCCCAGCTGCTGTTGGTCCTACTCACACCCCCCTGCTCTCACTCCAATAAGGATCTGCCAAGTCTTCCCGCCAGAAAGCTGCCTCCGCCCATGGACAATCCCCCTGCATCTTCTCTCAGCCTATCAGCAACCAGTCTGCCCAGTTCAACCACCACCTGTTGACCGTTTCCCAATTAACTCTGGGTACTTATACTAGTCAATGTGCCTCTTTTCCCTGCCAGATCGTTGTTTGAGCCCTTGCCAGCTTCGTATCCCGCCTGTTTGATCGTTTACCTGATTCTGGATTTTTGACCTCTGCCTGTTTCCGACTGCGCCCTGGAATATCCCTTTGTATTAAATTTCTCAGTTTGGTTGACTACAGCCTCCTCTTCCTGACTCTGCGTTTGGGTCCATTTGACGTGTGACATTTTTCACACAACCTACTTCAAAAGCGAAAGCCGCCACCGAAGCATCATTCCGGGTGAGTCACATCATCGTTAATAACAAGAAGTCCTTCCAAGACGGAGAGATGGTAAAAGAGGCCTTCGTTGAAGCAGCTGACTCATTGTTCCGGGACTTTAAAAATAAAGCAGAAATATTCTTCGATCAAAGCTCTCCAGCTGTCAAGATTTACAGTTACACGGCGCTGTGAAGCCATGGCTGAGGATTTAACCATGCAAATGTGGAAGGACATCGGAGATTGCGAGTGTTTCTCACTGCATTTGGATGAATCTACGGATGTGAGTGACACAGCCCAGATGTGGGTTTTCATTCATATGGTGTTTAGTGATATGACTGCAAAAGAGGAACTATTAACAGTACTGCCCATGAAAGAACAGACGCGAGGAGAGGACATATTTCAGTCGTTCAAAAACTTTATTGAGAAAACCCAGCTCCCAGTGTACAAATTGGTGTCTATCACCACGGATGGAGCACCTGCAATGGTTGGCCGCGTGAATGGATTTATTGCCAAGTGCAGGCAGGACGATGCTTTCCCAGACCTTCTGAATTACCATTGCATAATCCACCAACAAGCATTATGCGCTAAAATGCTCAACATGAAAGAGATCATGGATGTCACAACGAAGATCGCCTGTTCTATTCGAGCCCGATCTCTTCAAAGACGGTTATTCCGTGCACATCTGGAGCAGGCTGACTGCGACCACTCTGACTTGTTGCTACACACTGACGTGAGGTGGCTTAGTCGAGGGAAATTCCTGCAAAGATTTCGAGAGCTCTGTCCGGAGATTAAGGAGTTTTTCCATGTAACTGGACATGCAGAATACAAGCAACTAAATGACGGTGAGTGGCTGTTAGACTTGGCATTTTTAACTGATCTGACAATCATGTTGAACGACCGCAATCTAGAGCTGCAAGGAAAAGACAAAACAGTGATCAATATGATCAGCTCAGTTAATGCTTTCAAACGAAAGCTGCAACATCTGTCCTCAAAGCTGCAGCGCCATGATTTGGCAAACTTCCAGAACCTGGCGTCAGAGCTAGAGATGCAAGGGAAGGCCTGTGTGCAACTTGACAGTACACGCTACACAGAGCAGATTGACAATTGCCTGTCAGAGTTTGACAAACGCTTTCAAGACTTTTCTTTGCTCGAGCCAGTCATTACATTCATGTGCTATCCTTTTCGGGAAGATGTGGAGGTTGATTCACTCGCATCAAAAATTGCAACACTATTTCACCTGAACTCTTCTGGAGTAGAAGATGAGATTTTGATACTACAAGCCGACATTGAGCTGAAGTCCAGAGCTCATGGACAATTCTGGAACTTACTAGCAGGTGGAAAGTACCCCAACATGAGAAAATGTGCTACCTCCTTGACTGCATTATTCAGCTCCACTTATTTATGTGAATCAGCCTTTTCCCACGTGAAGATAATTAAGTCCAAATGCCGCTCCACTATGACTGATGAACATTTGGAAATGTGCTTGAGGCTGGCTGTCAGCAGCTACTGTCTGGACTATGCATCCCTGGCTGATTCAATTCAGTGCAAGTCATCAGCGTGAACTCGGGTAATGGCAAAAAATGTACATAGTTAATTATGTTGTGTTGTGCAACATATGTGGTTATGCAACGTACATCAACATAAATTGTAAGAATCCTCAATATATTTCTAAATAAATATAATGGTAGATCATTTTGACTTGGTCATTTCATAAGTAGCTCGCATGCTGAAAAAGTGTGAACACCCCTGCTCTAGCCTGTCTGGCATTTTTTCCAGACAACCCTAAAAAGCAGAAAGTGCAAAGTGAGAAAAAGGAGTTAATGGCAGCCCCACCCAGGGGTCCTGCTGCGTCACTGTATCCTCAGTTACCCACCTCGAACTTACCGCCATACCAAATGCCACAGATGAAAGTGCAGGGCCTGCTTGAGATGGAAGAAGTAAGTGAGACACAGAAAGAGAAGGGGTTGGAAGAATTAACTGAGCAGCAGCTGAAAGAGTGGTCGTTAATTGGAGAACAGACTGTTGTTTCTGAGAAAAGGATGGAAGAAATTAAGGAAAGACCCAGACTGCAACAGGAAGGACATGGTAGGTGGATGCAGCTTTCAGGGACTAGTGAGGTGGATCCGATTGCCACTAGCACTCCACAGACCACACAGCTCAGGTCAGTCAGGGAGCCGCAGTGGTGTTCAGCACGATGAGGCAAAGGGGAGACACATCTACAGCAGACACCGATAGCATCAGAGATGAGGTGCAGAAGCTTGGGAGCACAGTAATAGAACTAAGAGATTCACTTTTAACGCAGATGCAGAAACTCAAGGAACAGTCTCATAACAGGGGAGAGGAGACAGACACAGACGGGTGCTGTAGGACAGAAGAGGAAGCGGATACACAGACTAGTGAAAAAGAGGCAGAGGAGGACGGAGCTTGTGGACTTAGATTGGTTACTACAGGGGTGTTAAGGGGGAGGAATAGAAAGCTTAAACATTCAGGACAAGTCACACACACACAATCTGCGAAGCAAAGCACGCGCGTCATCGCCTCACATGATGGTCCACTCCTTAGTGTTTAGAATCAGAGAGGAGGAGGACGTTCCCTCATTCCTTATCAAGTGTAAGACACAGTGGTCAGATACCACCGGGGCTCATCCTGGCTCTGATCCCTTACAGCAATCAATGTTTAGGAAAGCAATTATGGAAGGTATGCCTAAGTCAGTCAAATCCGCAATGGAGAGCAATCCTGACTGTGCCAAGTGGGAGAAGCATTTGGCTCATCACCTAAAAATACACAGACAAAAGACTGATGCTGAACAGTCCGAAACTCAGAATGCACAATAAGATAAGATAAAAGATAAAGAAGATAAGATAAAAAACAGAATAAGCAAATGGTGCAGCAGCCAGGTCCCTCTAATGACCCACCGCAGTTGTATCCCATACCTGATTGGGTTCTGCCTCCACCTCACCACCATCAGATGGTGGGCATGAGAGCGGATTATGCGGATGGATGTGGGGGTTTGGGCAGGTTCCGAGGAAACTACAGAGGAGGCTGGAATAGAAGACCAGGGAACAACTATGATGGCTGCTACATCTGTGGACAGCCAGGACACTGGTCCAGGACCTGTCCTGGGACAGGGGCCTCAGCAGGGCCCGGGGCAGACGCCACACCAGGCACCAAATGCAGGAGCTGCACCTGGGGGGCAGTATCCAGCGATGAATTATTGCCGGGGCCCGAGGACATCCGATCAGGTAGGCCTGGCATGACCGTAAATAATGAAGACATGTCCTTCCTTGTAGACACTGGGGCAAGATATTCCACTATCAAATCTGAAATGATGCCTTCTGACCTCTCTAGAGACGCTGTTCATGTTGTTGGGTTCTCGGGTAAAAATGAAGCTCTGCCTCTAACAAAACCTCTAGCCGTGCATGTGGCTGGCCAAACTTTCCACCACCAATTTGTGAACTCTGCATCCTGTCCTCTTAATCTCATGGGAAGGGACATATTGGTGAGATGTGGAGCATCTGTCCTATGCAGCCCTGATGGTTTAATGGTCACGTTCCCTAATGGACTCTCCATGAACTGTTCCATCCCTTCTCTGTCCACAACCTCACACATGTTGCTGGCAGCTGACAACACTCCGCCGTGGGCAGACATCTATTGGGGCCTCATCCTCGCAGAGAATCCACATCAAAATGGTCTGATTTCGTTGTTCACTCAGTGGCGACCTTGGTTGCAGGCTCTGCATCCCTACGCTTCCCCTGCTGACCCGTTCCATGTCACACTCTTCTATGATAGAGACAATAATGAGGTGTATCAACAGGCTTTCTACAATGAGGTGGAAGGCAAACATTGGCAAATTTCATCTGACTCTATCTTAGTGGGTCCTGAGGGCGTGGCTGCGGTGGTACAGTTAACAGATGAACAGCAACACTGGTATGAGTTGAGTGCTGAGGCCTATCCTCATATCACTCTGATGGTGCACTCTGAACATCAGGCTAAAGATTTAGGACCAATGTGCAAAAGGCTGTCAGTCATAGAAGATTGGGCTCCCAAATTTTTTTCTTTTATTCGCCCTCTGAGGAAGCATACAAAATCATACACGCAACTTGCGATGTTGCTCTATTAGAACACAGACAGATTGAATGTTTTCATGGCCGTGAAAAAACAGACCACGAACTGTCTGAGGGTATGCTGGCCAGTTTGCCCACAGACCTTTGGTCACAGGGCCCCATGGACGTTGGGTTTTGCTCCTCCATTGCTCCTATCACATTTCAACACAGCGCAGTACAACCCATTTGGCAACCTCAATACCTCCTAGGGAGGGTAGTGTCAGCTACAGGTACATCCATCTCTGGTTCTCACCATTCAAGCATCCTTCAGCACCCAAAACCCCAGACTGTGAAGGAAATGTTGTCATTTCTTGGTCTGGCAGGGTTCAGCAGACATTTTGTTCCCCAGTTCTGTGCTCTCACTGCACCCTTATGCTCACTTGTTAATGAACAAGGTATGAGAAATTTGAAAGCCTCTCTGAACTGGACAACCGAGGCTGAAGCCTCTTTCATTTGTTTGAAACAAACTCTAGCTCAGGCTGCTGATTTGGCTGTGCCGGATTATACGAAGTAATTTTTTCTAGATGTTTCTGTAAAAGCACAGACAGCAGATGGTGTGCTTTTCCAGAAAAAAGGGGGTGGTAGACAGGTGCTAACTTATGCTAGTGTGGTGCTGGATACCCCAGAGGCAAGACATCCACCATGCACACGTCATGCAGCAGGAGTAGCCAAACTGATACAGAAAACAGCACACATAGTTATGGGACATGCGCTGACGCTGCTGACAACACATAGCATTGTAGCATATGTGAATTCTGCATCATTCACCATGACATCACTGCGACAAAACAGATTGGAAAAACTGCTAGGGGCAGCACACATAACATACACACACGAGGGAATCAACATGCCAGACAACATGGGTGAGGGAATACCACACTGCTGTGAGGAGAAAGTTGAAAGGGATAACAGGATAAGACCAGAGTTATCATGTAAACCATTGCAGGATGTACAGGAGGAATTTTTCACAGACGGCTGTTGTTTCAGACATCCAGAGAAGGGCTTACAGGCAGCATTTGCAGTGATCAGATGGAATCAGGAGGGTGAAAGTGTGGAGAGCTCCAGATGGTAGGCTGGTGCTACCTCCGGGAATGGTCCGGACGGTTCTGGAGGAGGCACATGGACTCACGCATTGTGGAAAGAAACAGATGGAGAGAAACCTTTCACATTGGTGGCATCCATATCTACCAGCAATGGTGGACAATCAGGTGAGGGAGTGCACAGTGTGTAATGTATATAATGTAAAAAGTACAGTGAAACTGCATGAGGGAAGATTCCCTCTACCTAAGTGGCCAGGTCAGGAAATAGTGATTGATTACACTGACATGGTAGAGAGAGTGAAGGAGTATAGGTACCTTTTGGTTGCTGTGGATGCATACACAGGTTGGCCTGAAGCTGTACCCACAATGAATGAAGATGCAAAATCAGCGGTGAAATTTTTGATTAATCAGTACATACCCAGTCACGGGTTTCCAT